>ML779471.1:317726-378105 GCA_009831015.1 Picea engelmannii
ATGAGTCATAGTTGATGAGTAGTTGATACATGATTGGTACATACTTGGTACATGGTTGGAGGCACTTGTTAGTAGTATTGTTGACACATGGTTTATGGATGATGTAACATACTTGTATTGGTATATTATTAGAAGCACATATTTATCTTGGTGATTATTATGAGTTGTTGTGTTATGCTTGGTTGATGCACATATTTGAGATTTGTCTTGGTGATTGATCTTGGTGAGTATATATTATTTGGTTGATAAGATTGATGAGACAGGTTGTTGTGATAGGTTGTTTGGATAGGTTGTTGTGACAAGTTATTTGTATAGGTTTGGTGCATGGTTGATGCACTTGTTCATGGTACAGGTTGAGGTACAGGTTGGTGCATGGTTGATGAACTTGTTTATGGTACAGGTTGATTACAGGTTGTTTGGTACAGTTTAGTGCATGGTTGATGCACTTTTTTATGGTATAGGTTGACTACAAGTTGAGGTACATGTTGATGCATGGTAAAGGTTATTGGTACAGGTTGTTTGGTGCAGGTTGAGTGGTACAAGTTTATAGAAATATATCTCACAATGATAGTGTGACAGTGGTTCCATCATTCTACTTCTACGTCAGAGTAGTTGTATAGGACAAGGACAGGTGGTTGTAGCCACCTTTCGGTTGTAGCTGGAAAACATAGGGAGTTGTAGCCTCCTTCTGGTTGTAGCCAAAGAATTGATGAATTGGAGCTTCCCTTAGGTTGTAGCCTGAGAAACTAGGGGGTTGGAGCCTCCTTCAAGTTGCAGCTAGAAAACAAAGGAAGTTGGTGCTTCCAATGAATGTAAGTCTTAAATACATATAAGAAAAAAAATTCGTGGTTTTCTCCCGCTTTGGGTTTCCACGTAAAACATCAGTGTACTGTGTATGTGTGTGATTGCTCATTTGTTCATTGTTTATTTACTCTGCAACTATTGGATGATAATGCTACATTGATATAACACTTTCATTTTATGGTGAAAAAGGATTAAATTGCTCTATTATTGATTCACCCGCCCTCTCAGTAATCCAACAATATATATATATATGCAATTACATAGAAATACTTAGAAAATAAAATTCTGTAATTTAACAACTCCAGTAGCAACTCCAACCAAATCTCACGTTCGTCTCAACTCGTCGACCCAAGGAAGGAATTATTCGTTTATCAGATATAACCCAAGGGATGTACCATTTGTTTATCAAGGATAACCCAAGGAATGAGCCATTCTTTTATCAAGGTCTAGAACGCAGTTGGTCGGGACTCTGAGATGTGGTTCTGGAACTCTAGATGCACAAAATGGAGTCTTGCATTGTGTTTTCTTCAAAACTGTCAAAACAAATTTTCGGGTATTTTTCCCACATGTTTTCTTCATGCTCCCATGTAGAATCTTCAGGACGGTAGTAGGTCTATTGAACTTTTACCATCCTTATGGATTTGTTCCTGAGCACTTTGACTTTCCAGTCCAGGATGTGTATTTGTTCCACCTGGAAATCCCCTTCATGCTCCACCTAGATCACATTCCAATCAATTATGTGGTTAGGATCAATCACATACTTCTTTAATAATGAAACATGAAATACATTATGCACTCTCATGGATGCAGGAAAATCTAACATTTGTAATTAGCCCTATCTTTTCTAATATTTCAAAAGGCCCACAATATCTTGCTGCCAACTTCGGGTAGCTTTCTAATATTAGTGAAATTATATTTACCTTCACTTTCAAAAACACATGTTCTCCCACTTTAAAACCTCTGAAAACTATATTCCCGTCTACATAAATATTTTGCCTATCTTGGGCATCCTTCAAATTCTGCTTTATTTTTTCCATCCGATCTTACATTTCTTTTAACAATTCTAGCCCAACAATTGCTCTGTCTGCTGGAGTATCCAAACTCACTAGTGTGTTACATTTTCTGGCATACAATTCCTCAAATGGACTCATTTTCAGTGAGGCATGATACCCATTATTATAGGAAAATTCAACTAAATGGATATAATCTTCCCACTTTGATGGTTGATCCATCACATACATTCTAATCATGTCCTCAATTATCCTGTTAGTCCTTTTTGATATCCCATATGAATATGGATGATATGTTGTACTAAGATTTAAATTTGTCTCAAAGCCCTTGAACAAACCCTTCCAAACATTAGAAGTAAACTTTGGATCTATGTATGAAACTATTGTCTTAGGCACTCCATGTAGCCTAGAAACTTCTCTCATATAAATATTTTCAATATTTGTTGCCGTGTGTGTAGTCTTTACTGGAATAAAATGTGTTGCTTTAGTCAATTTGCCCACCACCACCATGATGGAATCATGCTGCTTCATTGTTCTGGGAAGCTTAGTAATAAAATCAACCCTGATAACTTCCAACTTCCATTCTGGAATGGGAAATGGTTATAGAAAACCTACTGGGTGTCTATGTTTTGTCTTTAATTTTTGGCATTCTAGACATCTGGCTATGTAATTATCCACTTATTTCTTCATTCCGGGCCAAAAATATTGGCTTCTTACTATTGCAATTGTTTTATGATATCTTGAGTGCCCTATATATAGCACATTATACATCTCCTTCAGCACTGCATTTTTCATCTCCCTGAAATTCGACACATACACCTTACCTTTGTACATGAGAATTCCATCTTCTTTCAACTCATAATAATTAAATTTCTGCTGAGAATTACCTTGCTGTAATGTCTCTTTTATTTTTAAATAATTTTGATCTAAATTTTCTGCTGCAACAAATTTGTCTTTTAAATTTGTCATGTACATGCTAATGGCTTCAATATGCACTTCACAAGCTCTCATGTTGAGTGCATCGACCACTTGATTTTCCTTGCCCTTTAAGTTTTTAATTTCGAAGTCATATTCACTCAGAAATTCCATCCATCTAATTTGTCTAGCATTTAGTGTTGGTTGTCCAAAAAAATTCTTCAGATCATAGTGGTATGTCCTTAGCTCAAATTTCTTACCCATAAGGTAATGTCTCCACATTTCCAATGCATGTACAATCGCTTCTAACTCCAAGTCATGTGTAGCATAATTCCTTTCATGCTCTTTTAATTTTCTGAACTCATAGCATACCACGTGATCTTTTTTACTAAGGAATCCACCAAGCCCTTCCTTGCATGCGTCGGTGCACACAACAAAATATTCATTTGGATTTACAATATTCAATACTGGTGCACTTTTCAATATTCCCTTCAACTATTGGAAACTCTCTTCACACTTGGACATCCATTCAAATTTCACTCCCTTCTTTTGCAAAAAAGTGATTCGACTTGAAATCTTTGAAAATCCTTTTATGAATCTTCAGTAATAACGGATAAGACCGATGAATGATTTGACCACTGTCACATTATTTTGCGTTCTCCATCCTCTAATGGATTCTATCTTCTCAAGATCAAATTCTATCCCCGTTGCCGATATTATATGCCCCAAGTAGTGAATCTTCTTTTGGTAAAAGATGCACTTACTTAGCTTGGCATACAATCTTTGCTCTCTTCAAACTTGCAAACACCATTATTAAAAGTTTCTCATGTTATTCTTCTGATTTAGAATAGATGAGTATATCATCTAAGAACACAATCACAAACTTGTCGAGGTATTCCTTGAACACTCAATTCATCAGAAACATAAAAATTGCTAGGGAATTTGATAGCCCAAATGGCAATATCGTGAATTCATAATGCCCATATCTTGTTATGAATGTTGTCTTGTTGATTTCTTATTCCTTTATCCTTACTTGATTATAGCTTGATCTCAAGTCAATCTTTGAAAAGATTCTTGCACCTTTCAGTTGATCAAACAAATCATCAATTCTGGGAAAATGATACTTATTCTTTATGTTATCCTTATTAAGTTGCCTAAAATCAATAAACAACCTTAATGTTCCATCCTTCTTCTTCACAAAAAGAACCGGGGCTCGCCAAGGTGACACACTTGGGCGTATATACCCCTTTTTTAACAACTCTTCAAGCTCCATCTATAACTCTAATTCTAGTGTACCCATTATGTATGGTATCTTGGACAATGGGGCAGCTCCTAGTACCAATTCAATAGAGAAGTCAATGTCTCTCTTTGGTGGAAATCTTGGAATTTCTCTAAAACATCTTTAAAATTCCTCAAGACTAGATGATCTTCAATGCTTGCCACTTTATCTTGGCTACCTCCTCCATATGGGATGCAAACATTTGACATCCCTTCTTGAAGCAATTCTTCAACTGCATAGCCAAAATCTCTCTAATAGCTACAACTCTTGGAATGCCTTAAATCTTTCCTTGTTTCCCTTCCTCATATGGACATGTGATTGTCTTGTTGTAACAGTCTAGGACAGCATGATTTTTCCCCAACCAATCCATGCCAATTAGACATCCATATGAACCCAATGGTATGATGTTTACATCTACCTTCGTGTTGAGTCCATTCATGTCTATTTGACAATATTTAACCAACTCATTGATATTTCTCTTAGCCCCAGTGGCTAACTGAACTAACCAATATTTCTTATGCTTACTTATTTGCAAGTGAAACCTTTCAACAATGTTATCATTTATGTAACTATGCCTAGCCCCGGAATCAATTAAAATTGCTATGGGTTGGTTATCAATATTACCTTCCACTTCGATCATGGGGGATTGATACTTTTCTTTCTTGTTGTCCAAGGCTGCATAAATCCTTGGCATTCTTCCTCCCATGTCTTCCATTGTTTCAGCCTCTTGAATGTCATGGACAATCCTCATTCTTTCTCCTATGTGAGGGTAGTCCCTATATAAGTGATTCCCCTCACATCCCCAACATTGAACAAGTTGTTTTCTTGGCCTTTTCCCAAGTCAATATGCATTATTTTGATCATTTTGGGTTGTCTAGCCTTGCAGATTTGCTTGGGAGTTATTTCTGAGAAAGGGTGGTTTAAAACCTTTCTTCCTTTGATCCTTTTTCCCTTTTATCTTGTCATTCCAATCCTTTTGGAAAATTGACCTTCCTTTGATTTTCTCATAAAGGTGCCTTGCTTTCCTTATGGTTTCTTCCAAGGTATTGGGGTTATCATATTGAATCTTGTCACTATAGAAGGAGGGTAACCCACTTAGAAACCTTTGGATTTTAACCTTCTCATCCTTGATGAAGTCAACATACTTCAACAATTCAAAGAATCACTTCTCATATTCCTCCATTGTCATGGTTCCCAACTTGAATTCAAAGAAAGCTTTCATCTTTCTCTCATAGTAATACCCAAACAAGTATTTCTCTTGGAAATATCCTTTGAACTGCCTCCATGAGATCCTTTTCTCATCGAGGCTCTTGGCTTTCTTAAGTTGATCCCACCACACGGTTGCCTTTCCTTTTAGGTGGTAGGTGGAAATTCTAGCTTCTACCCAGGATGGGTATTCATGCAACTCGAAATATTTTTTCATTTCCAATCGCTAGGCATCTGCATCTTCTCCTTTCCTATGCTCACCATTGAATCTAGGTGGCTTGATTTTCTTGAGTTCACCATGCAAGATGTCTGCCTTGGGCCTTCTTCTTTCCCTTCAAACAGGAGACACACTTGGGCTTCTCCCTGGCCATGATCTTGCAAGAGTTCTTCTAGTGGACTTCCTTGGAGAATGATGGCGCCTGCTCATGCTTATTAAATGCCTATCATTTCCATGATCATCCCTTTTTTCTATGGGACCTATATGTTGATCCTTGTCTAGCACTAGCTGCTTTCTAGGTTCCATAATCCTTGTTTACTTTCTTATGCAACATATTTAAGCTCTGAATTATCTCTTCTTGATCCTTCATAATCATTTCATTATCATCCCTATAACTCTACACTTCCCTATGCAGACTTCTCATAATGATAGGCTCTTGCCTATCTCTTCTTCCATTTGACTTTGTACCAGCATTCCCCATGATGACATGCAGACCTCTGAACTCTTCCTCATGGTTGTAAGATACTTGAGCATCTTCCATAACTCTAGTCCTCATATAATAACTAAAATTTCTTTCTATACCTCTAATTCTGCAAGAAATGTTCATGTAATAATTACCGTTAGAACATGTGTTTTATAAAACATTTCATTAATTGGAATACATGTTGTTTCCTCATAAATTTATTAAGGATGCACTTCATCATTCACACTAAGATTCTTTAGATGCATTCCTCTATGAAATATCTTTCCAACCAATGAAACCTTTCCCAAAATCGATCTTTGGTTTGAAAGTTATACCCTTTCGAAGTTTTTTGGGGCATCTTTGGGCAATGGCCATCCCCTTCGCCACATGGCATCCATGTAGCTTCAAATCTCTCATGCCATCTGACATGGCATGGTCGTGACCCAAGTCATCATCTCCTGATGATGACGTGGCTCATGGTTGCAGGGAATATCTCCCGGTATTCATGAATACTGACCCTTCGACCCTCTGTCTTTCTTGTACAGTTCTACAACATCTCCGGAGACCTGAAGTCCCGAAGTCTCCTTTCGCTCCAAAATATATGGTGAGGATTTATCCACCCTTAGATCCGATGGTTGAGATTTGTCCACACTTAACACAAGGTTTATACTTTGTAAGGGCCCTACACTAAATTCACACTCTCAAGCATTTTCATCAACAATCATGAATTAATCAATCATCGAGATCTACGGTTTGTGCGTTCCAACATGACTTCTTGTTACCTCTTTCCTCATTGCTCGCGTAGATCCTATGTCGACACGTAGCTGAGTTATCCGACGGTCTTGATCAAAGCGCATGACCTCCTAATAATTAACACCCTTACAACTTCAAATTGTACTTTCTCTATCCTCCATTGATCTATGTCCCCGATGGACAGTTTGATCTCCACTTCCCACAACTTCGACAAATCCTGGTCACCTCCAAGCATTGATGATCAACAGATCTGGCTTAATTGTTAGTTGTGATGGACGACTGAGGTTGTACTTTACTTAGAAATATATCGAATTTGTACACTTCGACGAGGGAAATTTCGGCACTTCGGAATTTAACAAATCCTCCTATATCCTTGAATATCCCAAATTCCTAGAGTTCCAAAGTTATGAAGTTATGGAATTCCTCACCACATACTTTGGCCTTCGTCCTTTGGGATAGTCTTACCCTTTGTTCCTTATGTTTCCCGTAGTAATACTTCATCGAAGTGCTTACATTGTCCTCCCACTAGTTGATCGAATGGTTGAGAAAGGATCCCAACAGACCCTTAGATCAATGGCTCATATCGCTCCCAAATTATTTCCCCTGATCTAATGGTTGGCAAGATTTCACAACTCCGGGATTTCATGACTTTGTGTCCCTTACAGGTCTTAACCCATTTAAGTCTCGAAGGTTTACCTACCAGAAAGGTCATAAAGTGGGGATGATTGTTTGTTGTCAGTTGATGGTATCTCTTACTCTATCCTTCCACTATGTTTGATATAACGGTCAATAAGAAAACTGAAGGATCCCTATATCTACGGTTCGTGTTACTTCGCAATTTCAGCATTCGGGGATTCCGGTCATTTAACACCTTTATACTCTCGGAGTGGATCAATGTCAAATTTGACTATAGCGTATATCCAACGGCCAGGAAGGATTCCTAAGATCCTTCGATCTATGACCCATGTTACTTCACGGCTTCAACATTCGGGGATTCCAACCATTTAACACATTTTTACTCTTGGAGTGGGTCAACGCCAAATTTGACCATAGTGTATATCCAATGGTTAGGAAGGATTCTGAAGATCCTCATATCTACGGCTCGTGTTACTTTGTGACTAAAAATATAGTCAGGGTTTAACGATAAAGAGGATCCCATGATAACGAATAGGAAACCGCTAGTTGTCGGTCAACTGTCCGGTCACCGTTTCGACCAATTACCTTCAGCGGGATTTGAATGTTGTGAAGTTCCAACATCCCGAAGTCCCGAACCTCCAAATTATCGAGGCCTGAAAAGTTAACTACTTTTCCCAACCCCCGATTTAATCCTGGTCATTGATCCCATAAACCTTTTGAATGGTCGAATCCTTAGGAATTTTTAAATTTATAACGATGAATCTCAGCCATCAATCATGAGATCAAACATGATCTCAACCGTCAATTCTCCAAACTTCCTATAACTCTACAAGAGGCCATTAAAACTCAAATTTTGACCATTCCAGGTCGAATTTTGATATGCAACTTCACCTCTCTACTCAATTAACCCTCTCAAACCATACAAAGTCATTAAAACTCAGATTTCACTCACGGAAATTTGGGATTTCTCTCTAAAATCATTGTTTTTCCCCCAAATCCGTCGGAGACAAAATATGCAACAACGAATTTCATGAATTTGCAGCCATATTGGCCTATACAAGACTAGTGTTTGAACCAGAAGCTCTGATACCATAATGTAATGTCCTCTATCCCATCTAAGTGACATTACAGTGCAAAATACTCTTAAAAATGAAACTTTTGCTAACTAAATTAATTCATTTATAGTTAGTTGTTTTCTTGTAGCTTACAACTACGAATTAAAACAAATTTAGTTATTGTCTACAACCACAAAATAAAGGCATCTACCACATTCTAATAATCAACATGAAATGCATCTAAACAACTCATTCTAACAACATATAAATCACTTCCAAATTACAAAGAGTTCATGCACAATAATTAAACACATAATTTAACATAATCAGCAAGACAAAACATGTATCTCTTCACAACAGTTGTGCAACCAACTACTTGGGACGGACATTCCACCCAACCATATACTGATTGTTCCAAATATCAACAACCATCCCCCCCTGAGCTGAGGCTAGAAATCCACAAAAGAGGGTCATCTCTCACAGTCTAATCACAACTCATAAAAATCTCAACCGAACAGATATTTTCCTACAACTACCATGATTTTCCACCAGCTCTCTTCCTCTTGACCTGTCTAACCCAAGGAATGTACCCTTTCACTTATCTCATTCCCTCAGGTGTCCCATTCATTTATCAGGGTCTCTCTGGCACAAACAACTAGGAATATCTTAGCTGGGAACTCAAGGGAAATCGTTTTTAGGAAAACTATCAACAAACCAACAGGAAACACTTGTTGTTTTAGTGCAACTCACACCGGATTTCACTCTTCGGGCCTGACAACTTGGCTCTTCAATTTTCCATCTCCAATTCTCTCCAATTATGCTCTAGCATGCTCTAGAATTTTCCCTCCATGGTTGCATCAGCTTCAAGCTCTGTTTGTTTCTCTCCCCTTCCTCCCATGCACAAAAATTGACTAACTAAAAACTGTTTTCCCAACCCATGCGAATTTTCTCCCTTTTTCTTTCCTTTCTTGACTCACACTCTTCTCCAAGCTGATTTCACTCAACCCCCATGTGCCCAATAACTTTGGGATGTGACCACTCACACCCACCCTCTTACATGTATTCAATGATTGGCTTTGGGAACACTCAATCAGAAATGGGAAGGTTCATATACAAATAGAAAATTTAGGGAAATGGGTTAAATTAATATACATGGGTATTTCCCCTTGGACCCATCTTGGCCATTATCTTAGACACTCCCCCCTCTTCTGTATTAATTCATCCCCCATGTCTTGTCCATGTCCCCTTAGCAGTTGGAATCACATTTTATTATTAAAACATTGAAATACAATTCACATATTACATCGCTTGGTCGTAGCCACATTTATATCTACATAAGCATTAATTAAACTAGGGATTATAGTGGGGATGTTACAATAAACAATTTCATTTTGAAATTGTCTCGTTATGCACAAAAATTATGATGGAGGATGCAATCAAGATCATTAGTGAGATTACAGATGAGGACACAAAAAAATTAGTTAGAACGTGCTTAAATTCTACATATTTAATCTTTTGGGGTTTTTTCTATGAACAGATTGAAGGCATGGCTATGGGATCTTCGCTATCCCTAGTGGTAGCCAATTTATACATGGAAAAATTTGCGAAACAAGCAATTGATTCCTATCCTCTGAATCCAAATCTATGGAAAATATATATCTATGATACATATGTTATCTGGCCACATGAAAGAGAGAGGCTAACTGGTTTCTTTAGTCATTTAAATAGTTAATCAGAAAGCATAAAATTCACTATGGAATTAGAAGAAAACAAAAGCATACCTTTTTTAGACATCCTTATATCCAAAAACAACAATGGCTTTCTATCGCACCAAGTATATTAGAAAATAAATCACACAGATCATTACCTACATGCCAACTCTCACCACCACCCAACTCAAAAACTTGGGGTCATCAACACACTAGTCACTCGGGCAGTTAGAATATCATATGAAGAGCACATTGAACAAGAACTAGAACACTTGGAAAAAGTGTTCAAAATGAATAGATACCACGAGAAACAATTCAACATGGTTTTCTTAAAATATAGGAGAGGACCTCGTATCAGGGATGAAGAGAATGAGGAGGGTAAAAGCATAAACCTTCCATACTAAAGGTACCACATAAAAAATCGCAAAGATTAAGAAGAAAGGAAATATTAAAGTATCTTTTTCCCCTCCTAGCATGCTAAGAAAAATGTTATATCATGAAAAGGATACCATAAACCCAAGACTACAAAAAGGTATATATTCTACCCCATGCTCTTGTGGTAAGAAATACATCGGTGAAATAGGTAGATCATTTCAAGTAAGACTAAATGAGCATTGCACCGACATCAAACATAATCAAACAAAAATACTTGCTTTAGTTGAACACTCGCTAGACATTGGACATCACAGATGTATCAAATATACAAAAATCATTGTGAAATTAGAACATTATGGAAAAAGAAAATAATGGAGGCCTTACAAATCGAGATGAATGATAATAATATGAACAAAGGTGAAGGGATAAATATTAGTGAAGCTTGGAAGCCTATCATATATTTCCTTAAAATTAATAATAATCCAAATATTTAAAAGTAATAGGTCGGCTAAAAACGTTGACCTTGAACATATAGAAGATTATTGTTAATTAGTAAAAATATTTGTTGGTTAAATTGTGAGCTTGATCTCCTGAAGATGATCCTAGCTTTGGGATTGAAATGTTCAGTTTTAGAACAAGCTAATGCAGGTTCCTCTTAATTCTAAAACAATTTCATTGTTAAGTTTGCCTCACATTCAACTAATGGTCATTAGTAGGGTGGTTTACTTTCAATTTTTCATTTTGTCTCCGCTCCATAACATGTGAGTTGAAGTATTTTTCTAGTGCTAGTTTTCAATAATGAATTGGTCAATATTTTTCAATCCTCCATACAATACCATAGGATTAAAAAAAAATAGAAACATTTCTTCTCGCCATCACACAATTGGAAAAAACAAACATTGTTAGTTGATTATTTGAAACTAAATAAATTGAAAAAATATATTAGCAACATTTGCATTGCAAGTTTTATATTCAACCATGTTCAATGGATTTTTTTCAATCCTCTATGCATGATCAGAGGATTGAAAAAAAGTATGGCAACATTTCTATTTGCCGATACATAGTTGGAAATAAAATGGGTAGCATAAATGTTGTCAGTTGATACAATTTAAACAAAAAAATTTAAAAACATGACAACATAACTAATGTTGGTTGACAAAATTTTAATAACTGAGTTAAATTTTAATTAAATAGTTTTTGTAATTTATTTGAAAAAAAATATATACCTCTTGGGTTAGATGCCATGGTGTAATTTCATGTGGGTGAGGAGGTAGGTGATCAAAGGATGGATCGAGTTTAAACATTAGATTGAGATCATGCTTGTGTTTATACCACGATAAAAGTGAAAATATATGCTCGTGAGCTTATTTTTTCATTTTATAAAAAAGTAGGTAGCTAAGTCGAGATTTGAACCCTTGATTGAGGGATTATTTATCCCTACCCAAGACCCCTATTGAGGTTTTATAATTGCATGAAAAAATACTCAATTGAGGGATTTATTAAGCACTTTATTGAGTTTTTAATAGCTTGATTGAGGGCTTAAAAATACCTCAATCGAGGTTTACATTTCACCGTTTTCATGTGATCCCTTTCCAAAAGGTATGATTAATGTTTATGGATTAACATATCATATTCTTCTTGACCTTGTCAACAATTCCAACTTGTAAATTAAAAAAAAAACTTTTTTCCCTAGGTGTACATGGAATAACAAAGCACCGATTTTCATTAAAGACATTAGAATGGAAGAAAACGTGTTTGCAATGTTTTGGAACCAGAAATGATTCAGCTTGAGATGTTGACATTTATATACATATGTCAATAGGTTATAATTCACTATCTAGGTCATGTCTAATATATCTCCTTCTATCAAAAAGATCAAACCATTTAAATTTAAAAATCACATATCTAAAGAACCTATAGTCCAACTAAATTATCTCATGAATGGTGCCAACATAATCAAGTGGTCCTTATATTAGGTTTTTATTCCTTGAACTTGCATGACTTGTTTGATCAAATGAAAAAGAACACTCCACAATCACATGTGTTTGCTTCTATTTTCACTCTCTGCTCTAAAATTATTACCCACATCGCAAGATATGTTTGTACCTTCATGAATAAAAAAATTTGCATATTAAAATCAATAATTATTCTTAAACTTGTAACAATACACAAATATTGTTAATTAAAATTATGCAGACAATATCATGATCCATCACATACCATCCTTTCTCATCCAATTCCTATGTTCGATGCATCTAGTTCACTTTCCTTGTTGATTAGTCCCAATTAATGAATTGTATCCTTCACCCATGTGTTTGTGCATTCTACGGGCCATTGATAACATAATTATTCAAAGGGTGGAATAGGAGGGTTTGACCTTCTAAAAAATTGTATGTCTTCATGTCCTTTTTACACAACTCATCATACAATGCCACTTGTTTCCTATTAGCTTCCATATTGAACAAAATGATTTTTTTATTTTGTCCCATTCACACTCATTTGCAATGTGACTGAACACTTAATATTATTTATTTTAACAAGTGAAATAGTTATTCATTAAATAACACAATTATAATGATATATATGTCAAATAAGTATATCACCTATTAGAACCCATGACTCTCCATTTGTCTCAAGTTTATGCCCTTATAATTATTCTTCATCAATCACCATCCACATGACTACAACATCTATATGCATTCTTTTTAGAAACTCAAACATAAAAACGAATGATTCATTAACAATGTACCCTTCTGTCATGCACCCTTCGAGACATTATTGTCTCATTACAAACCCCTTAACTAGTGCTTTCATGTACCTCTTTTGATATATAAACTGTCGTGGATATTCCACTGGAATAGTTCGTCACAACAAATCTAATAAAAATACTAAAATCTTTATTGTGAAGATTGTTAATTTCCTTTAGATCTCATATTTTTTAATTACTAGTTTTTTGCTTAAATGTATGAAATACTTAAATGCAAAAAATAGATAACATAAATAAATACTCACACAACATCAACAAATAAACACAAGATATAACCTAGGAAACCCAACATGAGAGAAAACCTAGCTAGAAGGTGAGGTCACACTACTCTCTTTTCTTCAAATGCAAGTACAAAGAAAGAGGCATTCTCTGTGGAATTTCATTTGACACTATGGCCTATATGGTTGCTACAATGTCTCTCCTCCTCTGTTATGCTCTCAAAATACCACTCCTATGTGCTCTGCTCAACTATGGAACAATCAAAATCCTAAAGAATGGAACCCCTTCTCCTCCTAACGGCCCGGTATTTAACATCGTCCAATAGCCATCTAGGGGTAGGGTTTTGAGTTTCTCAACCCTCAATTGTGATAAGGTTTTGGACCTTCTAGTATCTTTGTGAAATTCCATATGTGACTAGCCCCATGTGCTTGATTAATGGAGGTTGACGTCGCATCCACTTGTAGCATGGTGGTCAATACAGTAGGTCAACTTGCAGGAGGCATAAATTTTGCATGCAAGCTCCCATTGACATGACTTTTGCACCGTTAGAAAGGTATCGATGTGTAGAATAGTGTCAAGGGGCCTTAGATAAAGTTGAGAACGTTTTGACCCCAAAAAATGTTGTTTGATGCCCCAAAATGGCTCTAGAAGGTTTCAAACCCCAATTTTTCAAATTGGGACCTATTGTTAAAATGACCCTGCAAGTTGATTCTTACAATTTTTTCCAGTTTGAAAGCATCTATATAGATGACAAATAATATAATGATCCAATTAGAATCATGCCTCCCCATTTAGGGAGGATTTCAATCCCCAATATATATATTGAATGAGGTGAGAAAATTTGTCCTCTACCTTCTCCCTGGAGTACCACTTTGCCTTGCTTGGAAGTTTTCCTTTCAACCCAATCTGCCAAAGGTCATACTGCCCTTATCTTGTAGTTATGGACCGCTTCTACAAAATTGTTTCTTCTACCAACTTTTCCTAAGCATCTAGTGACAATTCCTTTATGGAAGTTATTACCTACTCCTCCTCTTGATCCAACATGGAAGACTTGTAGAGTTTGAGATTCTCCACATTCACGATGCATGTATGGGGGTAGAATGAGTAAATATGCATGTATGGGGGTAGACTGAGTCTGTAAGTGTAATCTCCCACCTTCTCTAATATCTCAAAAAGTCCATACCACAGAGCTTTGATATTATTACCAGGACCCTATAGTCTTTCCTTGTTCAATTGCAACCAAACTCTGTCTCCCACTTTGAATGACTTCTTCGTTCTATGTTGATCATGTCTAGCCTTATAGTTTTTCTGTGACTTCTTTAGCATCTCTTGTACTTTCAAATGGATTTTCCAAATCTTCTCAAAAAAAAATTCTGCTCTCAATGCATCTCCTGTGAGATCCTTCCTCTCTCCTCCTTGTTTTCCATATACAAAATCCAAGGGTGAAGGTGGAAAATATACAAAGAAAGTTTCAAAAGGTGACTTACCAATAGAAGTGTAGACTACTCTATTATAAGAGTGTTGTATGTAGATCATATTTTCATCTCATGTCTTCAGATGCTTCTGTTGTAACCCCATAAAAGTTGACCCAAAGTCCTATTGACTACTTATGTCTTCCCATCTATATTTGGATGGAATTTTGTAGATATCTTCAACTTAGTGTCTATCTTCTCACACAATGTAGTCCAAAATGTACTGAGAAATCTTCTTCCTTGTATGAGATTATGTTCCTTGGTATCTATTGAGGGGTTGAAATTCCCTTTGACTCAACAAGAAGAATCACACCTGAATATGAGGCCTAATTATACTCTTCTTCGTATGGGGTATTTTGATTCTCCGGGTTAATGGCCCAACAACAACTCGATGGCCTTTAAAAGTTGTTCAATTTCTCTCTTTTTTCTTCTATTGTTTTATGTTTAATTTATGCCTATTGCAGAGAAGAAATAAGTGAAAGGGTTTGAGGAATCTTGTGCTAAGGATAACCTATGGAAACAATCAATGAAAGTAACCAACAACTTTGATATCTCTAAGAAATAATTCTACGGAGAAGCATTACTACATGATAAACTTCAGGAAGAAGAAATATGAGACCCTTTGCTCCCAAGAGATAACTCTTTGAAACAGTGGATGGAAATAAC
This sequence comes from Picea engelmannii, assembly GCA_009831015.1. Classification (NCBI taxonomy): domain Eukaryota; kingdom Viridiplantae; phylum Streptophyta; class Pinopsida; order Pinales; family Pinaceae; genus Picea; species Picea engelmannii. Next base: position 333,273 of record ML779471.1, read on the forward strand.
CCTACAATTGTGATTTTTTCTTCTAAGAAATAATTCTACAGAAAGATATAGCCAACAAGATATTCCCAAGTAAACAAACAAAAATTTGACATCTACTCCATCAAGGATTATAGAAATAATTCTACAATGACTAGTGTATTAAATAACAAAACCAAGATTATAAAAGAAACTGAGAAAGTAATTAATAAAGCAATATTGAAGATAACACCTAATGATTTATGCAATCACACAAGATAAATTAGCATAATTGAAATCTTTACTAGATGTTTGTGACATTATTTCAAAATGAAGAGTAATCCACAAAAAATGAAATAATACACAGAAGTTCAACAAACTGAAATGTATTGACTCCAAAGAGTTTTTGAATTAAGCCTTGAAATACTCCTCCACTTACAATCCTCTTGAAATCCCTCCAGAGATTGAAAATCTCTTGAAAATAGTTCCATAGATCAAATATAAAAACTAATTTAATTATGGAATAGAAATAAAATTGACTTTATTAAAAGTCATGCAATCTCCTCATGTAATTTGCATCTTCAGTAAACAAAAGTATTGATAAATCATCCATTTGAAAATCCATGCATTTAGCCACATATCCAATTAACTGTCGACTTCACTTTATGCATGTTCATCCTCATAAATATTTCCTTGATTAAATAATTCAACCCATTGTCCTTTCTTTAGCAACCTCATGCTTGCATCTTTAATTTGATTTTTCGTTTATTTTAGCCACGGTGAACTATGGATGAGTTGTTCTTCAATCTTTAGTAATAATTCACTTCTAAAATTGGAATGGTCATGCATCCATTGACCAACTCTTCAAACTTTGCTTGCATGCTTGTGTTTGTCAGCTGCTACAAAACTACTAGTTTGTAACATGCAACATTGAAATTATTCTCATCATGCTAAATTATTCCCCTTGCACATACCTAGATCATAAAAAATGTATATTAGAAATAAAAATATATCCTTGTAATGAAATTATCAAATAAAACAATTTATTGATCTTAAAATGAAATATTCAAGTCACTTCTGTGAGCTTGATTTCCTTTATTTCACAAACCTAAAACAAACCATGTAAAATAAATACAAAATTATAAAACAAAATTCATATCTCTTGAATATACCTTTCCAATGGTATATGGCATTCTTAAAATAGGAATCAAAATAAAACGTTATCACCAAAATACCATCTGAATTTTACATGTCGTATCCTTATTTCCAAAATTGTAACTCAACAATGCAAAATCATAGAAAAGTATAACTACAAAGTTGTATATCTCATAAATAAATTTTCAACCGTATAAAGCATGCCTCAAATCGAGTTAAGGATCGAAATTTATCACAAAAATATGAAACTTGGTTTTTCCCTCATCGACGACTTTTAGAACATTTTATGTGCTCGGGAAAAACGTGGCATTTTTTAGCACAAATCATGTGGGAGGATTAAAGGTCCATATACATTATCGCTTATGATCATACAATTGGGGTTCATTTCATTGGTGATCGATGGATGCTTGTTACTCTTTATGCACACAAAGGATTTTCGTTGATGCCAATAGTTCATCAGTGGTTTTCGAGCTTATTTCTTTTGCATGCATTGTTAAGATCAAATGGTGAAGTGGAAATGGATGTGGGTCCATACGATTATGTGCTAGGATATGTATCAGAAAAGGTGTCAAAGTAAAGTTTGGAAGATGACATGGAAACGTAGGAATGGATGTATGGCGAGATGACGTGGTCATGTACGAAAGTGATGCGGCAACATGGAGCCCATGAGTGGCCATTGTTTATGTTAAAATTTTCGACCTCTAAGATTCATTGTTATAGTGAAATGGATGGTTGTAATTCATTGTGAACTCCTTAGTCTATCGATTATCAATGAAGTGAGTTGGCACGTGTTACTTAAATATGCTTGTCAAAATCTACTGACGCTCGAAGGATTCATGATGTCGGCAAAAGTGTGCCCACTTGCCAGAATATGTAATTAGAACCTCTCGATCACCAATGATCCAAGAGACCCCGATAATTATTATGCATGCAGTGATGCATGAGTTGACGTGGAAGGATGACGTAGTGAGACATGTGTCATATGATGTGGATGAATGATATGGAAAAGTGAAGCACAGTATGTGACGTGTACATGATGTGGAATGATGATGTGTCATTGTATGATTGATGGCTTGGAAATGATGATGTGGACTCGTACAATTATGTGGTAGTGTACGGTCATGATGATGTGAAAAAAGGAATGCAGATGATGATGTGGCATGCAGACATGTCTTGATGACTATATGTCTAATGTGGAAAAGAAAATGAAAACAAGAAACGTGTTAATGCTCGATTGGCCCATGGTTTGTTGACATTTGATGTGGCATGGAATTCATAAAACCATAGAAAATGGACCTGGCATGAATCAAATATTTTGTAAGGTTTAGATTCATTCACTCTTGTAATTGGATGGCTCTGATTTTATAAGGAAAGCTTCATCAATATCATTACTTTTCCATATCCTATGTCTTGTATGAGATGAGTTTAGGCCAACGGCAATGATCCTATCGGTGATCGATTGAAACTGTTTGTGCGGGAAAATCCATTTGTTGTTAATCCTATCAATGCTTGATGAATCCATCGGCGTCGGTGGAAAGGTGTGTATACTTACCAGAACGTTCCATTAAAAACATTGAACGTCGATGAACATGAGAGAGATATATATTTTATGATGATTTGTAATGACATGACAAATGATGTGGTGAATGTCATGGCAGAGATATAGTATGAATGATGACATGGAAATGATGTGGTAGTCCATGTGGTGGCTAACATGGTGAGTGTCGTGACATGTATGAGAGTCAACGTGGAAGGTGACATGACATGAGGATGAGGCCAGAAGGTAATGACAGAAGGTAATGTGGCATGCTGGCGTGGAAAACCTAGTCATCAAAACAAATAGTACTTTCATGGTAAACATCAATGATCGATATTTTCTCTATTCAACGATCGGACATATAGGATTCATTCTTTGGAAAAAATGGGGTCATCAGTCATCGAAAATATACTTTAATTGTCACACCAAACCAACAATATTTCCACTGATGTCTATGGCTCATCAACGATCGATATAATCTATTAACTCTTTAGAACTCGAATGCATTTCCTCAATGCCCGATGGTCTGATCGACAATTGGTGGAATTTGTTATACTTTTTTAAATTGCTTGACTTTATGCCCATCTCAATCATCGACACTTCTCTTAGAATATCATTGACACTGGGGTTTTGTAAATTACTTTTCTTGTTATTTTGGCCCTATTCCCCCCCGATGAGTTCATCGACACTTTCGAAGATTGTTGCAAGTTTTCCTTCTTTTTTTTAATTCTTTATTTTGGTTTCCTTTCTTGATGCAAAACATGAGATTTCTTGGGTTTTCTTGAGATTTTTAAATGCAAAGAAAAAAAAGGAAAAAAAATGCATAAAATTAACAAAGGAAAAATATGCAACCAACGTAAAGAAAAAAAGAACAAGACACAAAATGATTAAAAGGAAAAGTGGTATCCAAAAATTTGAAAAATTTAAGGGTTTATTGAGGACTCAATGAATGGCGATTCACTGGACGAATCCAACATCTCTACTTATACCCATGATCACAACCAAACAATTTCAAGTAATACAGACATAGAACAGGAAGAGGAAACAAAAACCACCCATAGATCCCTCTATATGTAATTTATAAATCATTTTTTACCTTGTCATAGGGTTTTGATTTTGACCAAACACAAAAGATAATTCCTTTTGATCACTGACCTGGAATTTAAGTAAGAAACCAAATTAGATCTTACTTCTAGTATTAGATTATTATTTTGTATAATCTCTAAGTAAACTTATCACCATTATGGTGTTCCTCTGCTGCGAGCAACCATCCATAGCCCTGATGAAGTCACCCCAACATCACAGACCTTTCTTTGCTCTTAGTGAGCGTTCATAGCCCCAAAGAAGATATTTTCATTCCCTCCTTGACGTCATGATTCCCTTTTGAGTTACTTTCCTACCTCGTCACTTTTTTTTTATTATTATAATGAAAAGCATATGTACCCATTATTGTATATTTTTTGTGATGAGGATTTCTTGTGGTATGTGTATCTAAGTCTAGGAGGATGACATATGTTAGTGAAGAGATTAATTAGGCCCCTAGGATTTAAATCTTACCCATTCTAAAAGAATAAAGACAACCATCAATTTATCATTCATCATTTAGATCATGATTTCTAGAGTATATGACTTTTTTTATCTTTTCATGTTTGATAATAGTCATTCCCACCACCAAAAAAGCATTGTATTTTTTCCAAGTCACATATAAAAGAAACTATAAGTACTTTCTAACTCCTACTCCTTCTTATTGTCAACTTACTTTACTTTTGATATTTAAAACAAATAAGGTTTTTAGCAGAGAACTAGAATGTCTTGTTCTGTAGACCAGAGGCTGAAAACTCAACATCCCCCAAAAATTATTTATGGAAATACAAAAAAAAATCAAACATGCAAATCATTCAATAAAACAAAAAAAAAAAACATGCAAAGTAAGAATCATGGAAATCAACTATGAAAATCAAAATGAAACCAATGAATAATAAAAAAGTAAAACCAACTAAACTTAAGAAAAACTAAACTAAACATGAAATTGGAACATAACTAAAATCAATCCTAAGGTGAATGCTTGAAATAAAGAAAAAAGAAAAATCATATGTAAAAGGAATTGAAAGTCACAACTAAATTATAATCTGATGGATTTTATTCAAGAAACCAAAATTGGGCCAACATTTTATTTAGAAAATAAAATAAAAATAAAACTAAGCTACTCTTACCCTAACCTGCAATGGCTCAACCATTACTATGTGAAAACATAAATACAGTGTAACCATTTAATTACCTCACTATTGATCAGGCTATCAAGGCACTATGTAGGTTTGTGCAGTTGAGGCATAAGGTATTGTTTGATTGAAAGAATTAAAACGTTATGCAATTGTTTCAAAACAAAAAATGATGGACACTTGTTGGTTTGATAAAATTTCCTAGCAAAAGATAATTCCAAGAAGTCTCCAATGATATTTTTAAAACCATTTTGGAAATGATGGAGTATTAAAAAGGAATGCAAAGATAAGTGATTTGCTTGCTCATGGAGATTAGTTTTCAATTCCAAAATAAATCCAACTGACAATTCTTCTTGGTTCAACCTGTTGCTTCCGTCATTTTGTATGATGATGGTGTTGGAAATACTGAGAGGGGGGTGAATCAGTATTTAGAGAAATTAGTATTTTTGAAATTGTACTTCAATCAGATCATGTATTCAATTTATATCCAATCAACAATGAAGACTATCCAATGAACAATGAAGAATAGTATAAGAGATACACCAATACACCATGCATAGTATATAAGAAGTAATTATGTATTATTGTTCAAAGGAAGTAATGACTTCCAAAGGTAGCTACAACTTCCAAATAAATAGGGAGGGATAGACCTCCAAAAGGAAGATACAATCCTCCAATATTAAGAGAGGTTTGACCTCTCCATCCTTGCCCCTTCCTTCCACCCAAGAATATAGGAGAGATAATAAAAAATTACATTAAATTATCACCATCAACTAACCATCACATAGAACCTGCTAATGCTTCCTGAGACTTCTTCAACTTATGCAATTCTTCACTTCTTGGAATAGTTTGATCTTGTAGATAATATTACTCAATGTATTCTCTAAAACTCCTCCAAGTTTCACTCCTTGAATCCTCCCAGAAAATGAGTTATAGAGAGAATGGTAGACCTTATTCAATTATGGTTTATTCAGGAGAGCGAACTTGTACAACATGCCCCATGCTCAATATTTAACATCAGATTCTGAAATTCGTACACAGGAAACTATAGCCTGTACTCTTTCCAATTCAATTGGTCTAAATGCATTTGGATTCTCTAGGAATACTTTATGAGTGTTTTACCCGGAACACATTTTTATGAATAGCTCCAGGACTAGTCAAAAACCCTATATTCCATAGAGTGTATCTCCAAAATTGTAGAGAAAAAAGAGATGAAATTTGTACCACATGTACCTAGATATGTCTTCTCAATAGTGTAAAAATTTCACCATCTGAATAGTTCTAGAAACAAAGGTATAGTGAAAATGGTAAGATGACCTGTAAATAACATACCTTAGAACACATCACCAAAAGACTTCATCCTCCCTTGAAATTTGGCCTTCGTTACTTCAGATTTCCTCAGAAATTCGACTTATATCTCCTTGTTCATTAATAAAATTGTGTGTATTGAAAAATGAATGTATAATGAGATGTATTTATACCCTTTATGTCACTTCCTTTTAACATTAGGGCCGACATGTAGTTTCTGCTTCAATTCACATTGTCATCTTCAAAAATTCATTTCTCCTCAATCGTGAGGATCCACGTGACGTGCCACATACCACCGAAAGTGGAATGACTTATACTATCCATATATGGGTTTTTTATATTCATGTGTAAGTTCCTTCATGTCTATTTACTTTGATCAACTGTGGGGTCCAAAATCCAATGGCTAGGGTTAACATCAATGACTACAACCAATGACTAGAGTTGACATCAATGACAACAACCAATCTTCCAACAATATCCCCCTTTGTCATTGATGGCAACACTCATGCTCCCCCTGTCATCATGATCCCAATTTCTCTCCCCCTTTGACATCAATGGCAAAGGGTGGGGTTGCTCCCCCTGAGTTCAATGGCATAAGGTGACCTTCTTCTTTGGGGTTGCTCCCCCTAAACATGTGGCACTCAATAATATTTCATCCTTATTTTTGGTATTTGGGACTTTTTATTCATTGGAATCATTTTGTGTGGTTTATGTCTTCTCTCTCTTCGCCGTGTCTAGGATGTATATTTTGTTCGGTATTCTTGTTGCAGTTGCAACCAATCTTCCTAAGTTCTTTTCTCTAATTTTACATTTTCGGGAGTCAAACGTAAGAGTGTATCCTCGATCACATATTTTTCTGACACTGAGGATATTATGCTTCATATATTCAACCAACGGGACTTTTCCTGTTTTTACATTTTCATTTCCAAGCTTTACAGTTAATTTTCCAAGTATGTTGGTAGATGAGTCATCTCCAAATGCAACATTTCCACCCTTTTTCTTCAAGCTGACAAATTTGCTTTGATCTCCGGTCATATGAGATGACAACCCACTGTCTATGAACCATTCATCTTCTTCTTTGCATTCTTTAGCGACCAATGCTATTCGACATTTTTCATTGTGTGGAATTTCTTCCATTTTCCATGTTGTAGTTGGTATAGGGAAAATTGGCATAGGATTATCTTCCTTCATATCTCTGCAATCTCATGATTTGTGACCAATATTATTGCACTTGTAGCATACAATATTTTGATCCATTAATGGTTCAAATGGATTATAATTTCCGTTGACAGTTCTTCGAGCATTTCCATATCTACTATTTTCACCATTGATGTATCTTGCGTAGTTATTCGTTCATTTATTCTACAATTGATTGCCTTGTGTCCAAAATTTACACAAGTATAATAATGTCCAAGAAAGAAATTTTGATACCTAGGAGTAAGTGATCTTCCTTGTGGTGCGGTCCATCTGGGTTCACGATCTATTCTTCTATAGTTTCCTTGATAATGATTGCTTTCATACCTGATGGGAGAGGATATTCTTGATGTCTCATTCCTTTTTAATTCTAGTCTTCTATCTTGTTGTTCAACTTGCTCTGGAGTGTTGGTTTCATCCTTTTCATCTTCCTTCTCTTGGTTTGTTGTCTTCAAACTATCATTGTATCCTAGTCCTGTTTTGTCATTTGGAGATATTTGACTGCTAAGGATCTCATCTAATTTTTCAATGTTTTTTCCAAACTTCTTCAACTTTTCTGTTGTCAATAGTAGCTCCCCTTTTGTGTGATCCAATTCTTCTTTCAATTTCTCATAATCTTCTAATTGTTCCTTCAAGCTATCAATGGTATTTTCAAGCTTGTAATTCTCTTCTTCACAACTACTCAATTCACCTTTTAGTATTATGTTTGTGTTTCTAAGCTTTTTATTTCCAGTTTCAACATTCTTCAACTTTTCAAGATTCTCATCTTCTTGTTCACTCTCTACGTTGTCTTTGTATCCCCAAAAGGAATCAAGGTTGGTTTCTTCATCTGAATCTTCTTCAGAAATGATTTCTTCTTCTTTATAACTCTTGTGATCATCATCCTAGGTTTCTTGGGTTATGAAGAGGACTTCTCCTCCATCATTATCTTCTTCATCACTCTCATCTGAGGAGATGTCATCATCCTTGGAGTAGAATATCTTTTTATTGTTGATACTTCTCTTTTTATAGTAGCATTTTTTAGCAATATGTCATATTATACCACAGTTAAAGCATTTGAGAGGAGACTTACCTTTTTATCTGCTAATTCCCTTATGGATCCTTCTTACGGAATTTGTTATTTCTTCATCAAGGTCATTATCCTTGTCTTTTTTCTTCTTTATGGATTTAAAGTCTGCTTCATTGTTTGGCTGGTCACTTTCTGTACATGTTCTCATTTCATATGATATAACAGGCCCATGTAATTCATTAATTGTCATTTTGGTCAAGTCCCTAGTTTCTTCAATGGAGGAGACCTTAGCATCATACTTCAAGAGAAGTGATCTCAACACTTTTTGTACAACCAAGGATTCATTGAGATCTTCACCTAATACTCTGATAGCATTAACAACTTCATCAACTCTAAGAAAATAGGTTTCAATATCTTCATTTTCATCCATCTTCAAATTTTCAAATTCTGCTCTATGTCGTTGAAGCTTGACCTGCTTAACTTTTGGATCACCTTCATAGATACTCTTGAGTTTGTCCCATACCTCTTTAGAAGTGTTGCAACCCATCACTTTTCTAGCAATGGTTGGTGCCAATGCTCCTAGAATAACATGTATGGATTTTGAATAAGCTTCTTCTCATTTGGATCGGTTGGAGCTCTTTGGGATTACATAGCCATTTACAAATGAGTACCAAATGTATACTCCCATGTTAGGTAAGTTTTCACTCTATCACTCCAGTATGCATAATTGATTCCATCAAATCATTGAATCCCATTTGGAATGTGATCATGGTCATCCATCTTTGCCCAGGATTTTCCTTCCAGTGGTTAAATTGTTCTGAAGGAAACCTGCTCTGATACCAATTGTTGGAAATACTGAGAGGGGGGTGAATCAATATTTAGAGAAATTAGTATTTCTGAACTTGTACTTCAATCAGATCATGTATTTATATCCAATCATCAATGAATACTATCCAATGAACAATGAAGAATACTATAAGAGATACACCAATACACCATGCACAATATATAAGAAGTAATCATGTATTATTGTTCAAAGGAAGTAATGACTTCCAAAGGTAGCTACATCTTCCAAATATAAAGGGAGGGATAGACCTCCAAAAGGAGGATACAATCCTCCAATATCAAGAGAGGGCTGACCTCTCCATCCTTGCCCCTTCCTTCCACCCAAATATATATGAGATATAATAAAACTTTACATTAAATTATCACCATCAACCAACCATCACATAGAACCTGATAATGCTTCCTAAGACTTCTTCAACTTCTGTAATTATTCACTCTTGGAATAATTTGATCCTGTAGATAATATTACTCAATGTATTCTCTGAAACTCCTCCAATTTTCACTCCTTGAATCCTCCCAGAAAAGGAGTTATAGAGAAAATGGTAGACCTTATTCAATTCTGGTTTATTCAGGAGAGCGAACTTATACAGCATTCCCCACGCTCAATATTTAAAATCAGATTCTGAAATTTGTACACAGGAAACTACAACCCGTACTCTTTCCAATGCAATTGGGATCACTTCATTTGGATTTTCTAGGAAGATGTTATGATTGTTTTACCCATAACACATGTTTATGAATATCTTTAGGACTAGTCAAAAACCCTATATTCCACCGAGTGTATCTCCAAAATTATAGTGAAAAAAGAGATGAAATTTTTACCACAGGTACCTAGATATGTCATCTCAATCGTATACAAATTTCACCTTCTGAATCATTCTAGAAACAAATTTATAGTGAAAATGTTAAGATGGTCTGTAAATAACATACCATAGAACACATCACCAAAAGACTTCATCCTCCCTTCAAATTCGACCTTCTTTACTTCATATTTCCTCAGAAATTTGACTTATATCTCCTTGTTCATTAATAAATTTGTGTGTATTGAAAAATGAATGTATAATGAGATGTATTTATACCCTTTATGTCACTTCCTTTTAACATTAGGGCCGACATGTAGTTGTTTCTTCAATTCACATTGTCATCTTCAAAACTTAATTTCTCCTCAATCGTGAGGATCCACGTGACGTGCCACATACCACCGGAAGCGACATGACTTATATTATCCATCCATGGGTGTTGTATCTGCATTTGTAATTTCCTTCACATATATCTACTTCTATCAACTGTGGGGTCCAAGATCCAATGGCTAAGGTTGACATCAATGACTACAACCAATGACTAGGGTTGACATCAATGACAACAACCAATGTTCCAACAGATGGGGTGACTTCTTGTTATTTCCCTCCCATGAAAAGTTGAAAATTATGTTGGTACTCCTTGATATATCTTTTCTAACATTGTCATCTGTTAAAAAATATCAGCGTTTTCAGGTTGAATTAGTTCCATGCATGATATATCAAATCTCAAATACAATTCCTTAGAAGAAACATTGTCATAAAAAATAGGACTATCATAATCAAACTGTGTTTCCTCATTTTCAAGAAATTTTTATTGCAAGGAATTATCAAAATTCTACACACTGAATGGACATCTAATTTTATCATATGTTTGGTTAATCCATGTTTGGAAATCCTCATGCTTTCCTGCATCACTCTGTATTTTATTTCCAAAAGAAGGATCAACTATAAGACGAGATGATGAATCAAATAAATCTAAGTAGAGTTCATAAAAGTTTTCAGATTCTGAAATTGACTTGATTTCTTTAGAAAGATTATTTTTACAAATAGAAAAATATTGATTATTCTTTTGATCTTTAGTTGATATAACCTGTTTGGTCTGTTCACTTTCATTTTCTGATGTAAATTTCCTTGTTTCAATGAAAGAGTATAGTTCAAAAATCATGTCCTTTTTGTTCTCTTCCCATTGTTCGTGTTCATCATTAGAACATACCAACTCTATTTCCTTGGATGTTAAATCATTGATCAAATTTACAACAACATTGGAAATTGATTTGTCATTAAATACTAGTTTGGAATCATCCTCTAAAATACTATCTTGAAAATATTCTTTGAAATCATATTGTAAAAAACAAGAGACATGAAGATTAACATGAGATGTTTGTTACAACATATTTTGCCTCACTCCATGTAACTTGCTTGGATGGCCTTTCCATTTCCCTATGCAGACTTGAAGTTCCCTTTTGCACCTTCCAGAGCGAAAAAAACATTATTGCCACATATACGCACCCTATCAGTTATACAACAAGTGTATACGCAGGTTCTACAACTCGCGTACATCATGTTTGGTGCTCAAAATTAAAAATAATGTTGGGTTTCCATGCCATGTCACGAGATCCATGATCATTGACCTTCCATATACTAGAAATTCTCTGACTTAGTCCTTCAGTTCCATTTGAAGGATATAAATTGATCCATATCCAAGCCTTAGGGGATTCAACAATTCAACATTTAGAGAAAAGACACTCTAGAGAAATTTCACTTCATATTGAGTCAACATCCCTTTGTCCTTGAAAGTCTGAACTCCTTGTTTATCCCCCAATCTCTTCCTTCTTTGTGATGGAGAACCTCATCAAATCCTTTATATGAGCTTACCTTTGGTGGAGGATTGAAGTGGTGGATGCATGTAAATGTGTTGAACCTACACATAAAATATCTAGCTATAAAATGACATACATTGTTTGCAGAGAAAATATGAAAAAAGAGAAGCAAGAGAGAACTAATGGAAGAAATCTCATTAACCAAATGAATGAATGATAATTTACACATCATATACTCTATATAACTCAACTAATGCACACTAGAGGAGAAGCCAATGTGCCATAGTTGTGGTCTAGAGTGATCTGGACACACACCAGCAGTTACAGGAGTAAGTTGTCACTTAGTCTAGTCTCTTAGGAAGTTACGGGAGTTAACTACCACCTAGTCTAAGTTAACTATTCTCTCAGTCTTCAGTTAACTGAATGAAACAAAGTGAAGTAAGGAGGAGATCAATGAATCATGAGTAATGCGCTATTCTGGTGATAATCCCAAGGACAATGCGCATTAGTTGGTGATGATCCCAATGTTGCATGGTGATGATCCCAATGTGGCATCTAGACTCCACTCTACTGGTCAAATTGAAGTGTGAACTGAAGAGAATATTCTCCTAGAGGAATATTCTCCCTAGACTATAGGAGACTGAATAATGACTAGTAAACATAGGGAAAACCTTAGGAAAAAGAATTCCTAGGTGTGTGATGTATCTCCAACACCCCCCCTGAACATCACTATGGTGAAAATAAAGAATGGCTCCCAACAATGAGGCCATGTTAGGTACCCAAATACAAAATATACACTTAAATAAATGAGGAAAGAGGGAAAAAATCATGGGGAAAACCCCCCCCTCAAAGTACAATGTATGTAAAAATAAGAACTGACAGTTGCTAGGCAACTGTGTCCTTCACTCCAAGACGATTGCACAGAGAATGAAAATTATGCTCAGTGAAGGTATTGGTAAAGATGTTTGTAGTCTGTTCTGCTAAAGGAAAGAATTGCAGGTCGATGAACCCCTCATGTACTAAGTCCTGGATGTAGTGCATGTGGCTCTCAATGTGCTTTGTTCGCTGCCTCTGAACTGGATCTCTGCAGAACTTCAGATTACTCTGGTTGTCACACTAGATGACGATCAGTTGGTGAAACAGAATTCCCGACTCAATGAGAAACTTTTGTAGCCACATAGCCTGAATGGTTATGTTAACTACCCCTTTGTACTCTGCCTCAACTGAATATAGAGAAATAACAACCTACTTCTTGCTCGACCAACAGATAGGCCCAAAACCAAGACTGAGTGAGTAACCAAATGTGGACTTGCGATCAATGTTATCGCCATCCCAATCAAAATAAGTGAACCCGATGAGGTCCAATGTAGATTCTACTGCATAGTGAATCCCAAAGGTGATGGTTCCCTATACGTATCAAAGGATATGCTTTTCATCCTTCCAATGTAGCTCATGTAGATCCTCAATGAACCTGGAGACTGGTCCAACTGCATAGGAGAGGTCCGGTCTGCTATGTATGAGATACAACAAAATCCTCACTAGTTATATCTACAGTGTGTTGTCCACCAATGGAGTGTCCCCTCCATCCTCAAGTTTGACTCCTGATAGGAAAGGAGTCAGGGAAAACTTGCAGTCTGTCATGTGAAATATCTTAAGGAGATCTCATGCATACTTGGCCTGAGACAGTTTGATTCCTGATACATCCTGACTGATCTCGATTCCAAGAAATAAATGTAGTAGACCCATGTTTGTCATCAAGAACCTGCCATGCAAAATCCTCTTGAATGAAACAATCGTTGGAGTCGAGCAACCAGTGATCAGCAAATCATCAACATACAGAACTAGGAGTAGAAGTGAATGAGTCGTCCTGAGCATGTAAACATTCAGGTCTGACTTACAGCGTACAAAGTTCTGTGACAATAGGTAGGAGTCCATCTTGACATACCATGCCCTTGAGGCCTGTTTGAGGCCATAAAGAGACTTCTTCAATCAACATACCAAAGATGAATCCTTCACAAATCCCTGGGGCTGCTCCATATAGATATTCACATAGAGATCATTGTGAAGAAACGAATTCTTCACATCCATCTGATGTACTTCCCATCCCTTGGCTGCCACAATGGAAAGTGCCAAATGTATGGAATCCATATTCACTACTAGAGCGAAGGTATCATCATAGTCAATGTTGTGCACTTGTTGAAATCCTTTGGAAACTAGCATGGCTTTGTATATGCTAACTTGCCCATTTGTTTCTATCTTGGTCCTGTAGACCCATCTGCAGCTAACAAGTTTCCTTCCTGAAGGAAGGGGAACTAGGTCCCAAGTTTGGTTCTCGAGGAGGGAGTTTTACTCCTCCTACATGGCAGATTCCCCAAAGGGATTTCCAACAGCCTCGTCATAGGACTATGGATCTTAAAACTAAACCAAGAAAATATTCTTGGGTGGCATCAGTTCAGTGGCAGTGAGTGCAAGAGGAGGCTCCTCGAAATCATATCGATTCCTCCTAGTATCAATTGGATCCCCAACAAGATATCCTACATCCTAAAGAGTAGTCTTGACCCACTTGGGCCTCTTCTCTGGCTCTACATCTGCATCTGCATGCACTGACTATGAATCTGACTGTACTGACTTGGTATTTGAATCATATTAATTCTCTAAATCATAACTCTCATATGAATAAGAGTGGGCATGTGCATGCTCATCATATCTGATAGGTAGAAGAACAAAAGTGTCTGCATGCAGCTCTTGAGGTACATGTGAGCTACCTTCCTCGAATTGGACTCTACGCTTAATAATGAGTCGGTCCAAGGATAGATCAATGATTATGTATCCCTTGACACCTTTGAGGTATCCAACAAAGATACACTATGTTCTCTGTGGATCAAGTTCCTTCCTCTTCTCAGAGGGAATCCTAGCCCATGCACGATAATTGAATATACGAAAGTGGGTCACTTCCAGTTTGAGGTCACTCCAAGATTCGTAGGGGGGTCTTATCCTTGATAGATATATGGGGAGATCTATTTTGGATGTAGCTTTCACAATTAAGTGCTTCAACTCATAATCTCTGTGGAAGTGACTTTGCATGTACCATGCAATATGCCATATCTTTCAGAGAACTATTTTTCTACTCAGCAACTCCGTTTTGTTGCAGAGTATAAGGAATTTTGTGCTACAAATGAATCCCAGCCTCAAGAAAAATATTTTGCATCTCATGGTTGACATACTCACCACATTATCTGTTTGGGGGAATTTAATCTTCTTTCCTAACTGTGTTTCAACAATGGCTTTGAAATATTTGAGGTGTTGAAAGACCTCATATTTTTTCCTGAGAAAGAAATTCCATTTGAAGCGTGAGAAATCATCAACAAAAATGAGCATGTACCTTGATTTACTGATTGATGGATGCGGAAAAGGGCCCATGCGATCACTATGGATCAGATCTAAAGGAAAGGATGCCTTATGAGTCTTTCCTTTGTCAAATTTCTCCTGAGGGTGTTTTCCGAGAACACATCCCTCACAAATTCTTTTGGAGAAGTGGATTTCAGGTAGACCATCAACCATTTCATGCTTGCTAAGTTGTTGCATATATCTGAAATTTAAATTCCTGAACCTTTCATGCCATATCCTACTTCTTTCATCAGCATGGGTAAGCAGTAATGCAAAATCTAGTTCAATAAATTCATAAAATGTGTAGAGTCTGGATTTATTATTTACCTCACTAGTAGCAACTTTGGAATTGGTTTACATGTAATTGATATCCAAAACATCAGGTGTGAATATGACTCTCTTTTCGGTGTCGTATTTTATCATCTGATACATGGAAAGAAGATTAACAGAAAGTTTGGGAACATGTAGCACATTCTCGAAGATTTTGTCTGTGAGTTCAATTCTTCCTTTGCCAGTGACCTCGACCTGAGAGTTGTCCCCCATCAGAATAGGAGGACCTTTGCATGTGTCCAATGAAGAGTAGAATTCTTTTGTGGCTGCCATGTGGTGCAATGATCCTGAATCTACAATCCAAGCATCGAGAGAGGAGTTGATGGCAATCAAAGCATGGTTAGAATTGCCTTTCTTGGGATTCTAATCTTCTGGCTTCTTCTTCTTGGCACCCTCGGGGATGCGATATCCAAGGTTTTTTTGTTGAATTATTTGGGCCATTTGATCTATATGTTTCTGCATACATGCATATTATGGATAGAATCCTTTATGGTAGTAAGTTCATTTCTCCCCTTTTCTTCCCTTTCCACCTGTGGATCCAGAGGCATCGTTGAAGGGTTTTGAGTACCCTTCCTTCTTTGGATTTGCATATGCTTTCCTTTTGTATTTTTATTTAGATTTTAGATTTGGATAATTGCTATCATATTGTACATCAAGTGCATGCACCTTTGGGCCTTTGATTTTTCCCATGTTGATGAGCTTGTTCTGCTCTTGCGTCAGAGACTCGATAAAGACCTCAAGAGAAGGCATTTTCTAGGTAGCTCCAGAGATGAGTCTAACTAAATAAAATGTGGATACTAACACTGAATATTCCAGAACAAGTTTGGAGATAATGGTAAGAACCATTTGATTCTCCTCCTTAAATTTATCAACCCCACAAGCATTGAGTTGTGACAACAAATCCTTATATTTGGTAAAGAAATCTTGGATATTGTCGAAGGTTTTTGGATCCAAAGTGAGAAATTCCACCTCGAGCATGTGTCCCCTCATCTCATTATATTTTCCAAAAATCCTTTCCATGGTGGTCAAGGCTTCATTGGGGGTTTTATAGGAGGATATGTGAAAGAGGAGTTCAGGAGAAATGAGACTGCAAATAGTTCCAAACGCTTCATCCATTCGATTCAGATACTTGGATTTTTATATGGCTGATGTGGGTTCAGTCTCTCTGTCCATGGTTAACCTATATAATACTCTACCTCAAACATTCACTATCATCTTCTCCTTTCATGAAAATAAATTGTACAATGTAAGAATGAATTCTTTTGGAAATTCCATTTTTCTCGTTGTCTTCAATCTTCGGTACCTGCAAAAATAATATGGTGTCTTTTTCCTAGAAATTTGTTGGCTTTGATACCATGTAAATGTGTTGAACCTGCACAAAATATATCTAGCTAGAAAATTCCATACACGGTTTGCAGAGAAAATATGAGAAAAGAGAAGCAAGAGAGAAAAAATGGAAGAATTCTCATTAACCAAGTGAATGAATGATAATTTTCACATGATATACTTTGTATAACTCAACTAATGCACACTTGAGGAGAAAGAAATGTGCCATAGTGGTGGTATAGAGTGATCTTGACACACACCAGCAGTTACAGGAGTAAAATTCCACCTATTATAGTCTCTCAGGAAGTTACAGGAGTAAACTGCCACCTAGTCTGAGTTAACTAGTCTCTCAGTCTTCAGTTAACTGACTAAAACATGGTGAAGTAAGGAGGAGATCAGGGAATCATGAGTAATGCGCTAGTATGGTGATGATCCCAATTACAATGTGCATTATCTGGTGATGATACCAATGTTGCATGGTGATGATCCCAATGTTGCATCTAGACTCCACTCAACTGATCAAACTGAAGTGTGAACTGAAGAGAATATTCTCCTAGAGTAATATTCTCCCTAGACTATAGGAGACTGAATAATGACTAGTAAACATAGTCAAAACCTTAGGAAAAATAATTCCTAGGTGTGTGTGAAGTATCTCCAACAAGGCCCAGCTGGAAGAACTTAGTTTCTCGATTCCGATATGTATCATTACATAATTTTTTCACCTATGTACTTCTGTTGATTATTTTAATAGAAATATTTTTTTCTCATCCAATTGATATCTTGAAAATATTTGAATTATTATTCCATTGGTGTATTTTTCATGTATGTTAATGGATTATGATAATCTATATGCTAACACTATACATTATCACTATATGCTTTCATATCTTGGTTGTTGAGGAAAAGTTACAGGTATAAATCTTTGGGTTGCATGCTCAATGGTGGTGTTCATCGAACGTCTGGATGAGGTAGGCACTTAGCCTTGTCTTGTTAGCATTTATTTTATATAACATACTTGGGATTAGAGTTGATTTTTATGTTTCATTTCGTCTGTTGTGGTTTACCTCTTTCCATAGAGACAGTTTCCTCGTAACAGAATTGGCGACCATACTGGGGATTGATCTTCCTTTTTTGGGGGTTTGTAGTGTTTTTCTCCTTGATTTTCTCTCTGTTAGCCTGCGTTTCCTTGTCGTCTGTTGCTTGGAAACCTATTTTTACTTTGCATCTGAACTTCTTTGATTAACCCTTTCCCTCGCAGTCTTTTACTAGTTATACATGATTTTTCTCTTGATAGACACGTATATACGCAAACTATCTTCCTTTAGGGTGTGTATATACGTGATTTTTTCTCAAACAATCGTGTACATTAGCTCTTTAGTCTTGCTAGCTGAGTTTTGTGTTTTTTGGGTGAGTTTGGTTGGTTGTTGAGTCTTCTTGGGTCTATGTCATGACTATTAAGTGCTTACATAGTGATAGGAAGCCTTCCTATTGTTGAATTTTTGGGCAGTATTCTTTCTTATTATATTTTTCATTGGTTGTCCTTGTACATTGGTCTGAGTGCCTGCTTCTTGGTGTCCTGTTTGGATTGTCTCTTTTTTCTTGCAATAAGGCCTTCTTGCAAAGTTTCTATTCAGTCCTTGCATTTTCTTTTCTTTATATCGAAAATACAAAAATATTTGCTTATTTTGCATTATGGAATTTGCACTTTTGATTACATTGCATTGATTTTGACACGTGGAGAGATTGCGCTTCATTGAAATTGTAGAGATTGCATTGGAAAAATTGCATTTAGACTATATTTGTTTTTATATTTTATTATTTTTATATGATGAATCGTAATACCATCAATTTCATGACCACATCTCTTGAGTAAGCAGAAGCCACTAAAATTAATGTTGATTAATTAAAATTGAGTAGAAACGATTTTATTTTTCAGGGTATACAAACAAGTATAGGACATAGGGCCTTGGAATAATTGTGAGTAAAATTATCCAAGGTTATTAAACTAAACATATGTGTCTGACCAAGGAGTGGTGAAACCCATTGTGTAATTAGTGACGTCAAGAGGCTCCGCTCACACTAGACTTAAGCATGAGTTCATGCAAAGTTGGTTGCAGAGATATCCCTCTAATACCTTCTTAGTGTCAGAGATATTTCTGGGGTTCTATTCACATTTGGGGGTCTTTCTAGTACCTTTACCTCAGTGAGAGGTGGTGCTTTCAATATTTTGGGCTTTGTTACCCTACCCATACGGTGGACTAGACTTACGACTATTCGCCTACGCATTGGTTATATTGCGGTGACTCTAGTTGCTTGACATAGGTAGCCACATAGGTTACTTGCAGGGGTTATTCTGCAGGTACCCTAAATTAGATAAGGGTCGGAAAACACATAACCTTTATGGAGGATTACCTTTCAAGGGGGATCTGACCGACTATGTTGTTAATCCCACAAGGGCCCTTATAACTGATTCTGATACCTCCAATATTTTGAAGGGAGTTGCAGGCCCCTCTTGGGTGAGACATACCTACTCTAGTCAGGTAGGACCCTTTTCAGCCACTATATCATGTTTGTGTGCATTGACCTTTTTTTCTTTATTTTGGTGTGCTCTCTGATTATTAGTTGGCCCTAGGATTTGGTTTTATATCTCAAGTCTGGAGTCATCATGGAGAAAGTCCAGCCTCCTCTCAGGTCTCGTTGTTTGTTGAAGTTACCACTACATCTTGATTATTTTTCGAATTTTCCTTCTAAAAGGCATAAATTTAATAAACATGGTACATATATCTCCACCTCCCAGACTTGTTATCATCTAGTTATGAGTACTGAGTAAAACCCAAACATCAAAGGGAGTCCCTCGACTCCTATATCTTCTGTGATTAGTGGGATCCATTTGACTCCTTCATCCTCGAAAGTGAGGGTGTCAGAGATCCCTGCCTCTAGTGTTACCCAACCTATGAGTTCTACTCTACCCATAGGAACAAACCCTTTTGGATCTATTTTTTGTATGCCAGGTCACAATTCTCAGTCAATACCTTCGGTCTCTAATCCCTTTTCTTTTGGTATTCCCAACATGATGTCGCAACTCTCATCCTCCATTCCATCGGTTTATGGAAATCCTAGTTTTGGACCTTGGGGCATGATTCCTCCATATTCTCATCTCTCATTTGATGGAGTTCATATTCCCCAAATGAATCCTACAGTTGGAGTTTGGCCTCCTCTTTCCTCCAAGCCTAATCCTAGTCTCAATGCTCCTGGATAAAGTGCTCAATCGGGCGGACAATTCACTTCCTATATTTCATCCTTTATCCCCTCTTCCTCCATGTCGATTATGAAAAACACATTTATTATGGAGAATCCCCCTCTGTAATCCAGAGTTCCATCTAGAGGGAGTCATTTTCACACTATGGGAAACCCCCATCCTTGAGCCCTTTCGGCTGGGGAAAACGTATGTAACCCTCATCATGATGCTTCCATGGGTATGGTGCCCACACAACCTTTTATGAATCAATTTGGAGGAGGATATTATCCTACTGGATAGGGCCATGGAATATACCAGAACCCTAGATGTCCTACAATCGCTCAGCCCCAATCTTTCCCGGGAGCATGGGCTCAGATGTCGCAACCCCGACTCCTTTTTCTGGACATTCCAAAATTCGAAGGCAAGACTGGAAAGGATCCAGGTGATTATGTCACTGATTTTCATCTTTAGTGCTCATCTAACTCCCTGAATGATGATTCTATTCATTTGAGGTAATTTCAACGCACCCTCATGGGGCTCGCCATGAAATGGTACATTGAGCTACCGAGGAGAACATACAGAAACTTTTATCATATGGTTTTTGTATTTCTAAACCACTTCCAGTTGTTGGTTCATTACGATGTCGACATAGAACTTTTTTCGACCCTCCACCAAGATAAAGCCATGCATATATCAGACCATATCAAAGAGTGGTGTACATGGAAGAGGTTGATCAAAGCCTACATTCCTCCAAGTTTTCTGTTGGAGTGGTTCCTTAAGTCCTTATTGCCTTATATCTCGAAGGATGTCTCTACATCCTGAGTAACATCTGATGAAGAAGTTATTTTCAAATCCCAGCAATTGGACCTCATATATGCTCAATCTAGGATGTCGAATGAAATTCTTCCTGACGCATCACGGTCAAAATATGAACCTAGACAAAATCACAGGCCTCATGTTGATGGAATCATAGGCTCTGCAAATTCTAAGTCTATAGACTTGGTGACAAACCAGTTGAAAGATTTGTCTCTAATCTATCCTATAGCAAGACAAGCTTCGGCTTTGTCCTCCTCTCCCACTCAGTCGAAGGATGTGCATTATGTACCATCCTCTTCTAACCCAAATGGTAACCATCAACTAGGAGGGAATAAAAGGAAAGGATGAGGTAATAATCATAAGGGTGGGAAAATTAATAATAATCCTAGGATGACACTAACAATGATAGATTGAATAATAATGCTAGTGAGGGAAAGAAAGAAAAATTGAAGGTGAAGTTTCCTTGTAAAATTTGTAAAGATGATCACCTTACCTACCTATTCTCCAAAATCAAGGAATCCTTGAGGCTCTTATTGCAGCGTCCTGCTGACAAATCTATTTCTTCATAATCAACACATGGCCTCAGAGACCTCCAAAACTAGAAATGCGTTGAACGGGAGTCAAAACAGCTCGACACATGATGGTGGCCATATATGTGTCAATATGGTCAAGTCTCATATTGATGTAGCCACTTGATTTCATGATTACAGTTCTTCACAGACCATTGTAGGTCCAGAGTCTCCTCCTCCTCTGGAAACACCCTTCCAAATTGAAAAGTCGGAACCTTTGCCTCGTATTCTGAAAGGATTACTAGAGCGCTCTGCCCATAATCCTAATGCTAGAGCCACCTAGAAATATTCAATTGTCGAAGATATGGGCCAAACCCCTTATGCGATGTTGGATTTGGAGGTTCTTTAGATGTGTCCTTCACAGAGGAACATGTTTTTATCTGCGTTAGGAGCTCTAGACCTGTGTGGCTCGAAGGTTATCAAGTTTTACATCATGGATGTTAAGCCTCGATTACCTTACCATGTGGCCTTTCAAATCCATGTGGAGTACATGAAAATTACCATCAAACACATTGTAATTGATTAAGGTATTGTGACATGCATGATGTCCCTAAACTGTTGGAAATGAATTGGCTCTCCAACTCTCTCCCAATCTATAACTATGTTGACAGCATTTTATGGGCATTCGTTTCAACCCCACAAAATTCTTCCCACATTTCTAGTCCAGTTAGGTGGGAAGATAGTGGAGGTTAATGTCGAGGTGCTTGATGCACCCCTCTACTATAATTTACTACCAGGGAATAATTGGACTTATGCCATGACATTCATCGTGTCGTTCATTTTCTGCACTTTATGTTTTCCTCATGAAGGGAAAATAGTGATGATTGATTTATTTTCCTTTGCGCACGCTAGTCCTAATGCATCAGTTGGACCTTCAGTCCCTATGATCGACAATTCTCAGTAGGAAACTGAGTATGTTGGTGTCAGAATGTATTCCTCTATGATGGGTAGCTTTGATTTCATGGCACCAATTCACCACATTCATGCCATTTCCAGTGAGTCTTCGTAATTGATGAGGTTCGTTCCTTTCCATACTTCGTATTTCAATGACGCTTGGACCCTACCTTCCCTGACTATGTCATACAAAATTTAGTCACACATTGGGATGGAAATTCCGATGTCAGTAGCATAAGTTGTGTATCAATCTATTCTTGATGCTACAGCTGACCCGAATCTTTCCTCCTCACAGACGGATGAGGAAGATATTGTTCTAGACCCTGTATGGGTCATTCAATCATCTTTTTCACATGATTTCCTCGATGATAAAATACCTTCAGATGAATTTATCTTAGAGGCAATGTATGGTCCTGATAGGCCTTGGGATGATATGCATCATCGCTCCTATTTCCTCCCAGAGCTTGTTCAGATCAAACATGATGACTTTAGATCTACCTTAAGTGATATGGTCGGTCATGTTGTGGTTCCATTAGATATGCATGGTATTTATGCCGAAGGAAATATGGCAAATATTTCTCCTACCATCACGATCGACATATCTTGTATTCCTGGAAAAATTGAGAACATATATATCAGTGCAGATTGTTCACCTAAAGAAATTCATATCTACATCGATCTCTTCAAAGAGTTTCATGATGTATTCACTTGGTCATATGAAGAGATGTCAGGGATGGACCCCAAAAATGTCGAACATGATATTAAAACCTATCTAGATGCTAAGCATGTTCGACAACATCTTAGAGTTGTTAATCCTAGGAAGGCCCCTACTATTAAGGTAGAGGTAGAGAAGCTACTTAATGCTGGTTTCATCTACCCAATTCCCTTGACTAAATGGGTGTCCAACCTTGTTATCATAAATAAAAATCAAGGAACCATATACATATGTATGGATTTTCGAGACCTAAACAAGGCTTTTCCTAAATATAACTTCCCAACTCCTTTCATTGACCAGATTCTTGACGAGTGCACGAGAATCGAAGTATTTTCTTTTATGGACGGATTTTCAGGGTATAATCAAATTCAAATCAAACCTGAGGATCAACATAAGATGAATTTTATTTTTTGTTAGGGTAGTTTTTCATACCGTAAAATTCCTTTCGGGCTTAAAAACGTTGGAGCAACCTTCCAACGTTCCATGACCTTTTCTTTTCATGATCTCAAGCATATTGTCGAAGCTTAACTAGATGATCTTGCTTCTCACTCTCGCAAGAGAGTAGATCACTCCTCTCACCTTCGATTAGTATTTGAGATATGTCGTTACTATCGCATTCGGTTAAACCCTCACAAGTTCATCTTTTGCATTAGGTGTGGCCATCTTCTGCATCTTTTGTGTTAGGTCTGGCCATCTTCTGCATCTTTTGCGTTAGGTCTGGCCATATTCTACATCTTCTACATTAGGTCTGAGTATGGGATCATGGTATATCATATGAAGGTTGAGGAAATAATATGATTGCCTCCCCCGCGCAACATTGGACAACTTCAAGGTTTACATGGGAAAGATAATTTCCTACATTGTTTCATAGTGAACTATGCCAATTTAACTAAGGGTTTCATGCATCTTTTGAAGAAGGATACTTTTTTTATATGGGATGAGAGAGCCCAGGAATCCTTCGATTCTCTTAAGAAATATTTTGTATCAAAACCTCTGTTGAATCCTCCAGACTACAGTAGAGACTATTTGATTTATATTGCCACATCTGAAGGGACTTTTGGTATGGTTCTGGTTTAGAAGGATGATGAGTTCCATAAGCACATTGTCTACTATCTCAGTCAAAACCTAGTTTCTCCTGAACTTAAATACTCTCATGTAGAGAAACTAGCCTTGGTTGCTGTACATGCAATTCAAATATTATGACATTACAATAGTTGTGGATATCAATCCATTTGAAATCATCCTCACCAGGCGTATCATAGGGGAGAAACACAATAAGTGGATTGTTATTTTGCAAGAATTTGATCTCGATTTCGCTTCGACGAAGTCTAAGAAAACGCTAGTTTTTGTCGAGCTAATATCGGACTTCCCACGACTATATGAGGACATTTTTCATGATGATTCATTCACAGATGAATATATATTCCTTATATCATCTTCGGACCCCTGGTATGGAGACGTTATAATTTATCTTCAAACCTTGAAGCTACCCCATCATCTGTCGAGAGACAATCAACGACGTATATGTCATCAGGATAAAAACTACCTTATCATCGATGACTCTTTGTATTGTTGAAGAGTAGATAATAATTTGTGTCATTTCTTGACTCACGAGGAATATGAGTCTATTCTCAATGAATATCACAGTGGGTTTGATGGTGGTCATTTATCCAGGCTTGCAACAACCCAAAAAATATTGCGAGTCGGTTATTTTTTGTCGTCAATTTTTAAAGATTGTGTTGAAGCGGTCAAGAAGTATCACCCTTGCCAAGTGTTCGCTCAGAAAATGTGTTGGCATGTATCCCCTCTTCACCGAGTCGTCATTGTTAGTCCCTTCACCAAGTGGGGGGTATATTTTATGGACTATAATCCAACTTTGGTTGGGGGGCACTAACATATTATTGTGGCTGTGGTTTACTTTACTAAATGGGCAGAGGCCATGCCTATTGTTAAATCTGATGGTAAGAATGCAACTTTCTTCGTATTCAACCAAATTATATCTTGATTCAGAATCCCAAAAGATATTTTCACTAATCATGATAGTCATTTTCAAGAAATGATGAAATAGTTAGCATCAAAACTAGAGTTTAATCACAGTCACTATTCCCCTTATTATCCCCAAGAAAATGGAAAAGTAGAGGCAGTGAATAAATCTATCAAGACCATCTTGAAAAAAAAATTCAGCCAGAGTAAATATGACTGGCATCTGATGCTTTACCCTTCACTTTGGGCATACCAAACCTTGGTAAATACTTCCACTGGTTTATCTCCTTTTCAGTTATTATATGGCGTGGAGTCGATTATGTCAATTGAATGTGAAATCCATTACCTTAAGTTGGCAATTGAGATCCTACCTGAAACATCTAATCTTGAATAACTCCTCATACACCTAGAGAGTCTCAATGAGCAGCGTCAAGATGGCTCTATGGCTATCGAAGCAAATAAACGATGTGTTAAGGTTCAATATGATAAGTCTGTCTATCCTCGGTAGTATGTTGAGGGTGACTTGGTTCTCCTTTATGACCAAGCCAAAGAACCGTTGGGGGTAGGCAAGTTCAACCCCATGTGGAACAATCCTTATATAGTGTGATGTGTCTTAGTGAAAGGATTCTATGAATTGGAAGATTATTAAGGGAATATGTTGGATGAGCCCCGAAATGGGCTCTACCTTAAAATGTATTACGCTTGAGCCCTCGAGACTGGGCATGACCTTTTGTATACTAGTGTATCTTAGTGTATATACATATTTTCCTTTGTGTCATCGTCTTGCTTATCAAGTTTTCCCTTGGTTGGCAGATGTTAACAAATTCTTCATTTTACTTAGGATTTGCAGATGGTGCCAGTTGTCATATGCGGAACATGGCTTCCATCACTTGGTTCATTTACTCACCTAAGGGCCAACTGGTGTCTTCAGGTGGAATTCATCTGGAGCCATCAATGAATAATGTGGCTAAATATAGTGTCGTTATAGAGATATTACACAACGCCATTTCACATGTTATTCAGTCTTTAGAGGTTCACCTGGAATCCCAGTTAGTCATATTTCAGTTGAATGATAGTTACCATGTGTGAGATCCTACTCTACTCTGATGATTCCTACGAGTATGAGTTTCTGAACGATACTTTGATTTTCTTACTTATAATCACATACCTAGAAGTTCTAATCATGTATCTTATGCATATGCTAATTATATTTTAGATTGGAATTTGTCACATAACTAAGTAAAGAAAACACTTTCCTACATGTACACATTGCAACATATATAAGTAAAGCCAAAGACCAATTTTTTTATATTTCATCCTTTCAAGTTCAAAAAATATGGTGTCATAGTACAAAATGGGGCTCACACCCTCAAAATACATATATGGCCAATACATAATATGACCATGGCATATACGCTTGTGACACCAGATGAGTATCATGATGGAACACTATGGAGTTTGCAAGACGTCGGAAGAGTCACACCCACGCACGGGGTACACCCACCACCTGTTGCTGCATCACCTCTGGCAGAGCCTCCACTTGAACCATAGGAATCCTACGCATCAATCAAGACAGGATCCCATGCACATTCTACAACACTCTCTTCGCATCTCCACCCACTTACTCATCTCCTTGGCCCCTTTTTTGATGTCGTGGGAATCCCTCTAGCCATCACGAACCTACATCTGCGTAACAAAACAATTATTAATACTTGATACCATACAAAAATATTTGCATTTTTTATTTTTATTGAAAAACACAAAAAAATGAAATATATAAAAACATTTCTTAGCAATATCACCGTAGGAGGAACCTAGTGGAAAAGGAATGTCCAAATCCCCTTTGTAGTTGATCTCACCATAGGGGTAGTCCTCAATGGTTATGAAATATCAACGCCACTAGAAAAAGAAGTCATCATTATAGGGGGTTGGCACCCTACCACCTCCTAGCCACCTCATCATGTCGGTCCACCGTGACATGGCTGGATCGCATTGTCCATGTGGAGTAATATCTACTCTAGGGATCAATCCTGGAACCCTCTCAAAGAAAAAACTACAAATAATGGATGCAAATCCAAAATTTCTCATTTTCCCTTGTTTTCAATCTGTCATCTGGCTCTTCATGTTAGCCAGCAGTGAGGTACACCTGTCATAAACAGTGTGTCTTAAACACTCCACCGCATAGAACATGAGTGGCCTTGATACCTGGTGCAACGAGGTCGAGCCTGAATTATGTGTGAGTACAACCACGATGATATTTAAGCTCAAGTTCTTGATTTCCCTGATTGGAAGTTGGCTCCCTACTTTATTTGTACCTGCAACACAATGGGTGGATATGTACTCCTCCATATTCATACCACCCCAAGCCCCTCGGGCCTTGATATTCACTACCTCGCTTCGGCAAGACAATCTTGTGATGAATTATATATCATCCACTTCAATCCTCAATGGTTTCCCATCGAGGTTGAAGGACTCTGTCTCTAGATCTCAGTAGTTTACTAATGACTGGAGTGACCTCACTTGATCCCTCATTCCCTTGAGATCCCAAAATTTATAAAGGCCACATCTCTTTAAATCTTGTTGTACCCTTGCATCCCTTCCCACTACTACATCTATCTTTTCATGCTCCCTCTCCCTCCATTCAATCACCATCCTGCAAAGGAGAAACCTTTTTTTTGAGTTAAAACATTTCAAAAATGTTCTTCATGGACTTGTATGTGGGATAACTTGGCAAAAGTCACATATAGGTTTGCATATACGCGTGCAGGATTCGATTTTCCCGTGTATATGGTGTCATATACGCGACCCGATGAACTGTCACCCGCGTATGCCCTATTTTCCATGTTACGCTCTCTAATACTAAAAGATTGGGGCCTAAAATTGAAATTTAAACCATTGAAATTGAAGTAGAGGGGATGGGAACTTATTTGGTCCAGATGGTTGTTGATTATGTTGATCATATCTCCCGCAATCAACACTTGAATATCATGGGGAAAATGCCCTAAATGCACTATGTGGGTGAAAAAACTCAAATGGTATGGTAAAATGGCCTTTCTTACTATTAGTAGAATTCTTTTTTACCCACTTCCTATAGTTTGTGCTAATTTTTTACCTTATGGACTAATAGTGCAGTGGAAAGACTTGGTTTTTTGTGATTTTGTCTAGGATTTTTTGTCGTTTCGAGCATCATATCTCTTGTTCATGCCTTTGGCTGGTATATTCTTTCACCGACATATAGGATAGGTTTTCACTCCGTTTTGCACTCTTGCATCATCCTATGACCAGATAAATAAACCCTAGGTATGAACCCATTTATTAGCGACACAAAACTTTCTTACTGCTACTATAAGTGTCATTATTAAGTGGTAGAGGCTTACCAAACATGAGTACCCTAGTTAGAACCTTTGTGCCATTTGGTGCCCATGCAAGCGTTATTCCATAGGACCAGAAGTTTCTTATAGTTCTAATATGACTTTTCATTCGAATCCCATATTATTACTCACAAGCATTATTACCTTTACCTATGGGACTCCCCCCAAGTCTTGGTTAAGATATTTTCCGACTCTCGAAAAAATGAAAAGATTGTCGAGTGAACTTGTCTCTTTCACACTCGTTAAATGGATTTGAAAGGACGTCTATTTGGTATAAGTTTAACCCTTTTCCATACCAAGTAGTCTACTTATGAAAAAGGAATACTCTAGTCACCATTGACTAGAAGAGTTCTCCTGAGTATTATTTTATACTTTTTCGGGCCTAGGGGACTAAATCTATGAAAAAGGACATTCTTTGGAGTTAAGTTGTAATCGCATTCAATCATCCTGCTTGCAGTATTGAGCCTATTTTTGGTTCTCGCTTTCTCGTTATAAGCCTCTTACCTCAACAATTTTCATCACTAGCCAAGCAGAGCCTTCTATATATCCTTTGCATCTTGACACCCTGTACTCTAAGAGGAAACATCCCCCCGAGTGTCCATGCCCCGCATGCACTTCCTTGCATTAAGAATAGGTATGTTCCATTGTTTGGAGCTAGTTTCTTACTTGTGACACTCATTTCCTCTCTTGTATCATAGCATTTGTTTGCCTATGAAAAAAAAAAAAAAGACGGGTGGGAAAATAATATTATCTCATATCAGTAGCAGTTGTGTTGTCTTTGAATAGAGCACAAAATTTTGAGTCCACTTTCATCCAAATTTTGGGTTTAGCACGACTTTAGGAAGTTGAACTCATTACTTAGAGTTTACTCCTCCATCTGGTTATTCTTCCAGTCCCTATGGAGAGTTTGTTGATGCCTCCTACATCACAAAGTTTTATCATTAAGTCTATCTTGCATGAGTTATCCATATGTCTCATGATCTTGTTCAAAAGGAAGTGTATAATCCTGTGTCGTCCGTTTCTCATAACTCTTGAATTTGCATGTCGGCCATACCCTCAGTGTATCTCAGAGCCACATGAAGTTGTAGTCCTACCATGCACCCTGGCCCTAATTTCATTATGGGTAGGTAACCTTGAATCCAACAGTTGACATCTCCTCATTGGTCATTGACTGGGGGGTTTCCCTTGTGTTCGGTGACAAGAAATATATTCACACATTGGGATTCATGTAGTGTCTTGGATTCCATTATCCTTATTGGTGGTTTCCTCATCTTTTTTGGTAGTTTTCCTTATTGTATGCTATTAATAGGGTCTCTTTTGTGCACTACTTGCATTTGGTGTATGAGAGGGATGCACAGGATCATCGGTTCCTGAATATCCTATTTGTTAAAACTCTCCCTAATCATCAATCTATTGTTTTGTACATCATGTTGAATGATGAGAGATTCCCTAATTCTCTCCTTTCAATGGGTCTCCTTCCATCAAATTCATCTCATCTATTCTGGAAATGATACCTAGATTCCTATGAGTACCTAGAGGCTTGAAATCATCAGTGGCAGGTTCTCCCACCATTGACAGTTGGGAATACATCAATGTCCCCCAATCGATGGATTATTAAAGTTTTCGACCTCAACACCCTTATTCACACTTGTAGAATGTGCTCGGTGCCTTGATACCTACTTTCATTATTGGTAGGTTGTCTCGCGTTTTTTAACAATATACCTCAATGATCTATAATCAAATGAAGTCTCATTGTGTTCGACCTCAACTCCTCTATTCACATGATGTAGACTTGCACCTTCGATGGATAGTGTGGAAGACCTCCATCTTATAGTAGCAACATTCCTAATCTGTTGTTGACTTTCATTGGACCAGTACTTATATGACTTCAGTAGTCATGGGAGATCAGATTGTACTCCATTGTATACAAATATCTTCAGGTTTATTTTGAGACTAGATTCCACCGTTCCTTGTTCATGACTTTGAAATCCTATGCCATATGTTCACTTTGTATTGCCTATTCATGGCCATGAACAACTATTTGATATATTTCCACATGGATCTGCAGTGTAAGTCAGATTGGCAGCCATGTGTAAAAATTCATCATGGATTGTAATATTCTCATGAGTAACTAGTACTTCCAGCTGAGTCTCCATTACTCCACTTCTGGGAATTATAATTTATTTCGGCCATCGCAGATACTCCTCTGACCTCACACATTAGGGGACATCTATTACAACAAATTTTTCCTCACTCCATGCAATTTTCTTGGATGGCCTTTCCATTTCCCTATGCAGACTTAAAGTTCCCTTTTGCACCTTCTAGATCCAAAAAAGCATTTTTTTCCACATATATGCTACCTATCAAATATACAACAAATGTATACATAGTTTTCTCCACTACAACCCACGTACATCAATTTTGGTGCTCAAAATTAAAAATAATGTCAGGTTTCCATGCCATGTCACGAGATCCATGATCCTTGACCTTCCATATACTGGAAATGCTCTTAATCGACCCTTCAGTTTTATTTGAAGGATATAAATTGATCCATATCCAAGTCTTAGGGGATTCAACAATTCAACTTTGAGAGAAAAGACACTCTGGAGAAATTTCACTTCATATTGAGTCTACATCCATTTGTCCTTTAAAATATGAACTCCTTGTTCATCCCCCAATATCTTCCTTCTTTGTGATGGAGAACCTCATTGACTCCTTTATATGAGCTTGCATTTGGTGGAGGATTGAAGTGGCGGAGGCCCAACTGGAGGAAATTAGTTTCTTGATTCTGATATGTGCCATTAAAGAAGTTTGTCACCTATGTGCTTATGTTGATTATTTTAATATAAATACTCTTTTCTCGTCCAATTGATATCTTGCAAATATTTGAATTATTATTCCATGGGCGTATTTGTCATGTATGTTAATGGATTATGCTAATCTATATGATAACACTATACATTATCACTATATGGTTGTGTATCTTGGTTTTTGAGGACAAGTTGCAGGTATAAAGCTTTGGGTTGCGTGCTCAACGGTGTTCTTCATTGAACATCTGGACACAGTAGGCTCTTAGCCTTGTCTTGTTAGCGTTTCTTTTATATAGCATACTTGGAATTAGAGTTGATTTATGTGTGTCATTCTATCTATTGTGGTTTACCACTTGCCATAGAGAGATTTTCCTCGTAATAATGTTTCGGTGATTGGAATAATTTCTTCATGTTGTGGAAAGAATGAAATTATGTTATGCAAATCTAGATCAAAATCCTGAAAAACAACTTCTTGCAAGTTAGAGGTTATTCCAATTTCCATGTTGTCTTTTTCTATAACATTTCCCAAGTTAATGAATTCCACATCATTAGTTTCAATAAGGGGAAAAAAAATTCCTTCTAGTGATTCCACTTCTTCTAACAATAGTTGTAATGAATCTATCTCAAGAAATAGTGAGAATGAAATATCAGGTGGGCAACAATCAAGATGCTGAGAATTTTCCTCATTTTTTGAGAGTACGTAAACAAGTCAAGGATTTCTTGGATAGGAGGTCTATTATTTTCAGAAAAACTACAACAAATTTGCATGAATATTTGATGGAAATCATCCATAGGTTCATTTATGTTCCTCATTAAAATCTCTTCATAATCATTGTCTTCTTGATTACCTTGTTCATGACACAATGATATAAGCAATTATAGTGGAGGATACTCTTGATAATTTGAATCCTTAACATTACTCATTAATGACCTTTCCTCTTTAGGAAAAGAAAACAAATAGGAACACAAAGTAATAAATTCAGATATAGAGGGTTTGTCAGTTTCACAAAATCTATCATAAATTGGTACAACCCTTAATAAAAATTCATCAAAAGATTTATCTTTCATTTTTTGTTAAGTTCAACACATAGCTCATCATAGTCATAGTTATAATGTGCATCTAAGAAAACTTCCATGAATTGTTTCCAACTATGGATTAATTCAGCTAATAATTCCTTATACCAAGCCTAAATTCTTCCTTCCAATGTGAGATTAAATAATACACATAGTTCAACATCTTGAAAAACCTTAAGATTCTTACATGTAAGATTAAATTCACTAAGATGCCTACATGCAAAGGTCTTACAAATTGTAAGACAAAAGGTCTTTGAGGAGGCACCTAACCTCCCTTTTGAGCAAGAAGAAGATGAATGGATTGTGCCTCTTCAGCAGTTACAAGGTTGCTACAATATTAATGTTGATGAGGATGATGACCCTAGAGATGTAAACATTGCAGAAATTGAAGGTCACAGAGACATAGAACGACCAAGGATCGAATTACCCTTTGTTGGAAAACCCATTAAAATTAAGAAGGTTAATATCGGAACAGAGAAAACACCTAAGCTAGAAAATGTTGGAGACTATTGGGATGATGCTACTATTAGCAAGATCACAAAGCTATTACATGAATATCAGGACTTGTTTCCAACCAATTTCACATATATGAAAGGAATTAAAGGACCCATGGGAGAAATGAAGATCCCTCTGAGACCAGATGCAATACCTATCAAGCAGAGACCTTACAGACTGAATCCCAAATACAAGCAGAAAGTTAGGATTGAATTGGATAGAATGCTGGAAGCAGGAATCATAGAACCTGTTGAAGAATCTGAATGGATTAGCCCTATGGTGGTTCAAGATAAGAAGTCAGGAGAAATCAGAATTTGTGTAGACTTAAGGAAACTGAATGATGCATGTCTACTGACCCCTTCCCTACACCCTTTACTGATGAAGTTATAGACAATGTAGGTGGACATGAGGTTTACTCATTCATAGATGGATTCTCAGGTTATCACCATATCAGAATTGCTAAGGAAGATTGACATAAGACCACCTTTGCAATAGAATGGGGGTATTTTCAGTACACAGTGATGCCCTTTGGGTTAAAGAATGGACTAGCCATCTTTTCCAGGATGGTGGTTGAAGCATTTAAGGACTTTCTACATAAGTTCTTGGAATCTTATTTTGATGATTGGACTGTCTTTAGCCTATTGAAAGACCATATTGAATGTTTAAGATTGATGTTAGATAAGTTCAGGCAATGTCAGATTTCCCTGAATCTAAAAAAGTGTATTTTCTTTTCACCTTTTGGAGTATTCCTAGGACATATTGTGTGTAATCATGGGTTGTTGTTGGATCCTTCCAAGATTTCCATAATTTTGATCTACCTCCCCCTACTTCGGTTAGACGGTTGCACACTACATTAGGGAACACTAGATACTACAGGAAGTTCATCAAGGGTTATGAACAGATAACAACACCTATGGAGAAGCTACTAAAGAAAGACAATAAGTTCCAGAGGACAGAAGAATTCCAGCAGAGCTTCGACACACTAAAGAAGAAAATGGTCATTGTGTCGATCTTCGTCTTTCCAGATTGGAGTAAGGAGTTCAATTTTCATGTTGATGCTTCGTCAATAGCATTAGGAGAAGTTTTATCACAACCGGGTGTAGGAGACATTGACCACCTCATCGCCTTTACTAGTAGGAATCTTTCTACAGCTGAAAGGAACTATACTACGACTAAGAAAGAAGGCTTGGCTATGGTTTATGCGTTGCAGAAATCCAGACACTATTTGTTGGGAGGACATTTTAAGATGTTCATTGATCATTCTACATTAAAATACTGAGTCAACAAGCCAGTTTTGGGGGGAAGAATATGCAGATGGCTACTACTATTCCAGGAGTATGACTTTGAGATTGTGGTCAAGCCAGGAAGAATGAATAAAGGTCTTGATCACTTGTCTAGGTTGGAACATGGAGAGGAACCTATCAATTTGTAGTATACACTACCATATGCACAATTGTTGACCAACATAAAAGTCGATGATCAATTTTCCGAGATAATTCAGTTCCTATCCATGGGAATGGCACCTCGCAAATACACAGTCATTCAGAAGAAACAGGTGGTAGTCCGCGCTGTGGATTTTCAACTCATAGCAGGACAGTTGTATAATATGGGACCAAATGAGATCCTGAGGAGATGTGTTATGGAGGCGGAAAGACCAATAATTCTTGCAGAATCACATGAAGGCATCACAGGAGGACATTATGTAGGGAAAGAAGCAACACAGAATATTCTCAGAGCTGGCCTTTGGTGGCCTACTTTACATAAGGATGCTAAGGAATACTACAGAGCCTACGATGTATGTCAATGAGTAGGAAATCCTTCTAAAAGGGATGAGATGCCTTTGGCACCGCAATTAACATTACAAGTATTTGAGTGGGCCATTGACTTTGCAGAACCTATTAACCCACTAGAAAGGTGCACAGTAGCTCGATACATTATCACTGCGATAGAATATTTAACCAGATGGGTAGAAGCAAGAGAAGTTAAGGACTATAGTGAAGCTACAGCTACACAGTTCATATTTGAGGATATTATCACTAGATTTGGTTGTCCAAATATCCTCATGAGTGATCAAGGCACACATTTCATCAAAAAAATTATTGAAGCCTTGACTCAGGAATTTGAAGTTCACCATCAGAAGAGTACTCCATACCACCCACAAGCGAATGGTACAGTCGAAGCTTTAAATAAGATCTTGGAGACATCATTAACTAAGATCTATAGTGTCAACAGAGATTATTGGGATTTAAGAATTCCAGTAGTATTATGGGCTTATAGAACTGCTTGCAAGAAGTTAACAATGCAGACCCAATTTAAGTTGGTATATGGCTTGGAAGCAGTGGTACCTATGGAGTACTTGGTTCCTAGTTTAAGAATTGCAGCCTTCACAGGTATGGATGACACTAGCGTTGTTCAAGACAGGCTTTCGTAGTTGTTAGAGTTAGAAGAAGGCAGGTTTATTGCAGGATTTCATCAGTAGGTACAGAAGGAAAGAGAAAAGGCTTACCATGACAAACATATCAAGAGGAAGGCATTCAATCAAGGAGATTTGGTATTGTTATATGAAAACAAGTTCATGAACCATCCAGGGAAGTTTAGGACACATTGGCTTAGGCCATTTGAGGTTGCCTATTTCATAGAAGGAGGAGTTGTGCAGTTGAATACCCTTAATGGAGAATGGAAGGATGGATTAGTGAATGGGAGTCGGTTGAAATTGTATTATGAAAACCAGTTGCTTCACAACTCTCAATAGAATCAAAGGACGAAGGGTCTAGGTACCAGGTGCAGTTGAAATTGGGTACCAAACATAGAAAATACAGTCTACACATGATAGGGAGGGACAGAGAATAAATCACAGGCTGCTTCACGCAGTCTGCAGTCGAAGTAAAACAAAAGGTTCAGTCTTGCAGTGACTTAGGATTAGTCACATGTGAGTTTTGGGGGCTTGTTGTCCCTTGTTTATGTAAGGAAGCAAAGATTAAGGAAGAAAGGTGAAGTACGAACTATGCGAAAGGCACATAAATCGAGGAAGGGTCGAAGTGGGAAAAGAAGGAGAAAAGAAAGGAAAAGCTAGTCGTTAGAAGAGAAGATCGAGGAAGATAAAGAAGTAAGGAAGATGGATATTGGACAACTCAGCAACTAGAAGAATACACCAATGAGTGCTTTGGAGAACCTCACGGAAAAGGAGGAAGAATAGGCTGGCGAAGCCCTAAAAACACGGGTCAAGTGGACCTAGGGTTTTGAATCTATGGTTTTGACACCTAGTCTTTTGCCATGTTATGTATAAATAAAGGTCTAGAAGACCTGGAATGAGTTTTTCGATACTATGAGTGTGGTTGTTCATTATTGATTATTGTTGTTAGAGAAGTATTGAGACTGTATTGTAATATCTTCAGTTGGGTGTGAAGATCGACCCTGCAGCTGGGTGCACAGGGAGGAAGAGAGAAATAGAGAGAGAGAGAGAGAGATCTGCAACTAAGTGCGTATATAGAACTGTATGTTTTCATATAATATATTGATAAACACACTTATGTGGACGTAGCCCTAGGGGGGGTGAACCACGTATATCTTTTTTTTCTGTGTGATTGATGTTGTGTTATGTTCCATTTGTTATATTGTTATTGCATTATTGAGTTAGATCAGAGATATAACTTGCGAAGTAATCTTAGGAAGGGTAAGGAATATCTAGATTGGTCGGTGTTGTGTTTTGGATTCACTTTGCATTTCCTTTGGTTGTAGACACTTGTGTCATGAAACCCCCTATTGCTACTTCGGGTGAGACTGCATATGCTTCGTAGGTGTTGCCAAAAGGGCTAGTAGTTAGGGTTTTTTGGTGCGCTATAAGAGTTAAACCCTGGGTCTGCCCCTATGCCAACAATTCCATCAGGAGCCTGATGAACCATTCGGTTTAGGGACTTGAATGATCCTAGACCGGGAGGTCGAGTCAGCCCCGAAGGAGAGCAGAGGGGGAGGTTGACGTCAAGGTTCATCATGACGGTATCCACCACATCAGTTGGTCTCTGGAATAAATTGGGTGTTGCTCCATGAGGTACAATTTAAGTATTATGGTGAGTGCCATTTCAATATTTGAGGGATTTGAGTTTCTTACATCTATTACTGCTTTTGTTTGTGTGACATTTTCTTGGACATTATGCTCTTTTCCTTATTTCACCTTGGTGGTTGACATTGCAACAAAATAAGTGGGTCACCCTTAGGGATAAGCATGCTACCGAGAGGTCCTTTTGATGATTCATCATACCATTCCTGACCATACTTACCACTTTCCACACTTCATCCCCTCATCTCCTCACCTTTTGGGTTTTTCAAGTGTACTGACCTAAGAAGGGGTTGTACCTCAATTCATGGGAAGAAGTGGTTGAAGGCCCATAGGTTTGTGGCTGTAAAAGATAAAATCTTGATTATGAACCTTATATATGCTCTCCCAAATAGGTCTTGAGAGAAATGAAAATATTCTCCTAAAAAATCAAAGACCTGCAAAATAAAATTAACATTATATAAATGTCCCCACTTGTTGAGGTGTGTACAGTTATGCATTGTGCCTTTATTTCCTTTCATATGGCACTCTGTGTAACTCTAACTTCAAGTGGCCTTTTCGTACTGCCCCCCAAGATAATCAATTCACCAACATGGAGTACCCAAGGTTTTGGATTACTAATGACTTAATGACAATAAATGGGCTTGGAAAAAGGATGCATTGAAATCGAAGGTGCAACATACCCTCTACAAAGGCACCCATAAGTGAGGCACTAAAACCCCTTGTATGTCATGAACCCCATGCCCAAAAGTCTCTCCCTCATCCATGACACCTCATCCACATGAATTATGTTGGAACGCGTATAATTTTGAACTTTTAAACTTTAGACTTTGCCCCTTAGAAACAAAATCTTACCTGAAAAAACAAAAAACTTAGATAATTGCCTTTCAATCTTAAATAAATCCATTGGTTGTTATTTTTCAACAAAGCACTCACAATACACATCGTCGATGAGTTACTATAATCTGATCGAACGGCCCTAGTGATCTCTGAAGTTTTGAAGCCTCCTGATTTTTAAAAGAAAGCCTTTAACAGTCGCTTCGCACTTCGGGTATTCTAGCAAAACCAAACAACGAAAACCCTGAAACTTCGAAACCTGAAGATAGTCGCTCGTGACTTTTCCTAAAGAACTTAAGGACATGAGTCATAGGACACATTTCGTTTACAAATATTTCCTTGATTTGACACATCGCACCTATTTTTGACATTTGCGTTGGATGATTCACAGATTTCCAAGTGACATGTGGCACCTCTCTTTTCTTAACACGTCATCAGAATGATGTCATCCCTGCCACATCACTCTGATAGATTACTCTTCAAGATTTTTTGATTTTACAATCCCTAGATTATCAAATCATTGAAGTAAAGTGATTAGAAAAAGTAAAAAGGATTTTCAAGGAATTAATAAAACGGTTAGTTGTTTTAATAAGTCATGATTAAGAGTTAATTAATTACTTCACAGTTCTGGATTTCGAAAAATTTCCCTTATGTCATATTCAAAACTTTCGAAGTCCAAACCTCCAAAATACTTAAAGTTAATACAACGTTTTAAATATTATTAATTAAGACTTAAAAGTGATTACTCAGATATTAAATCCTTCGCGAGTTCAGATTTTGGGAGATTTCCACCCTGGCACATCCAAAACTTCTGAACGTGAACCGTCGAAGTATTAATGACATTTATGATTGATTAAGGACAATGATTTCAAATAAGGATTGTGAATCACCAGGTAATGAATTCCATTAAGTTTAATAAATTCTTTGTCAATGGAGATATACGAAGATTGATGAACCTTTTGAATAAAGCACTTCGAATTTCAAAATCGTTTTTACCATTTGCAATTAGCAGTGTCTTATTCGGTGAAGAGATTACAAACTTATCTTGTCGCAGGTAGACTAATTATATTACCTTGAATATTATGGCACCATGAAAAGATGCAAAGAAGCTCAATGCATCAGGTGATGATTCAAATCGGAATGCAGATGTTCTATCAGACACAACTCCGCGAGTTGTGGATGCCATTAAAACATAGAAGCAGGTTTTTGATGTCATGGAGCATGAAATCATTAACTATCTAGATGACTTTGTAGAAGAATATGACGACTCCTTTACAACTAATCTTAGACATGTAGCACAGTCAGAACTGCATAAGGTCATTTCACAACCAAGAATCATACCCTACAGCGATATGATAAACTAGGCTTTGGAACATGTCGACATCCAAACCAGGAGCATCATCAACCACCAACAAGTCGTCATCAGCTCTTTCCGACCAGAGCACCTAAAAGTAATGTAAAATATTTCCCCTACTCCTAAATACACTTACAATGTCGCATTTCTTCTAGAATTTGAGAGAAAGGAATGCACCCAATATGCTAGAAATGGTCATGATATAGTCAATACCTGGTGGGGACATCCAGAAAAATTCAAAGCTGATGCTCATGGTATATACGCCACAACGTCTTTAGATGCTCATATTTTTTATGTAGCCATGATGCTCTGTCACATGTTTGGAAAGAAGAACCTGAGACATTTCTCAATCGAGTGGGTAGCCATCATGAATGAGGTGGTCGAGATTTATACCTTCAACTGGGCCAAAATGCTATGTGATAATTTAGCCAAGGAAATAATCGAGTATAAATCAGAAAAATAAAAAGGGAAGCCTCCCCCTTTTTACATGTCGGCATATGTTATGGATTCCATTTGTTTCATAACCCATTTTCCCCTGATGAACTGGAGTTGGACCCCGGCCAGTTCTAAGCCAATTCATTTCTATCACTCCAAATTATGGGAGGAGAATGCCAAAGATTTCTTTTATGAAATATTTCACAACATTGTAGTGTCGGTTCATATAGCTATTTATGGTCACTGTAGTGTACCAATTCACTACACAGGTTTCCAAACCCCTCAATTACCATTCTATACATGAATGTTTACATAATTGATACAGGAATTATAACCACATGCATTTAACACAATTAAACACATTTAAATCTCAGAGTAAAATATATAATTCACTCCTGCAATTAAGCAAACCATAGCAATCAACAGCAAATTCATTTACACAGCGGAAAACATGATACATAAACAGAGCAGTCATGCTCAACATGATTAAAGCATAATTCAGATATACTTATCTTTTAATAGCTTTAGAAATCACCAACCAAGTGCAAGCCTTCCACGAACCTCCCAGCCTTAGACCACACTGTTCATCATCTCAACAGTAGGTCACCCCCGAGCTGGGACCGAGCTCCACCCCAAGGCAAGGAATCTAGACTCAGGCTGAGGTTACAGGGAAGACAACACATACACATTCCACAGGAAGAAGCTCTCCCAGGAATCTCCCACGCTCACTGCACACAGACCCTCTTTCCCCACATGCCTGTTCCACCCCAGGAGAGTGCACCTTCTCTGTCACCCAGACAGTCCTTCGGCTGCCAGTCTCCCTTACCTTGGGTTACAGGAACAGACCAGACCGGAATTCTTTGGGCTCTATGGCAGCTACAGGGGTTCCTTCCAAGAGTTCTCTTCTCCCTCTGCGCTCTCTCTCACCTGGAGGAGTCACTTCACAGGCCAACAAGCCTCACACAGTCCATCACTGCGTGGTCACAACAGCCAATCGGGAAAATGAACACAGGTTCCCTCACTGGTTCAACAACACAGAATGGTCTCACAGTCGAGTCTTCGGGACAGGGAATCCACGCACAGGCTCGCTCAGCTTTCCCGAACAACGCAAGACTCTTTCCAGAAATTCACACAGGCTTATAATTCAGTATAGAGGTATTCACGGGTTCTCTTAGAGCCAGACACAGACTCACAGCTCTGAACGGGAGTGTAGACAATTTCCTCTGGACCAAACACAGGCTTTACGTCTTCCAAATATAACCAGGGTATTCTGAAGAGGTCGTGCATTTTCCACGCAAAACATAGACTTAACAGTCTCGGAGATGAATTAGGATATCCGGTAGAGGTCGTACCGGCTCCACGCACAGGGGTTCCGTTCAGAATGGAGACGAGAGACCACCCACGGTTCAGCTTAAGGCTTATATTTGCATGCACCAGGGTTGACACTTGTCACCCTAGGAACTACATGTGTTCCCTCCGTACGCCCTTCTCCCACCACTTGGGAAATCACGGGCCTTTCCAAAGAACTTAGGTTAAAATAATGTGCACAGGATTTTTAGGAATAATAATAATAAAATATTATTCCAGGCCTAAGCCCCTAGGCTTAGCCCCTAGGCTCCATACTCAGCCCCTTTCCCACCTTTCAGCTCCTAGTTCCTTGCCCACTCTGTGGATGCTCAGTCCCCCATCACTCTTTCATCGTGGTCGGTCTGCACTGGTGGTATGTACATTTTATTAATTGACCTGCATACATACAAGTATATCACAGGCTCCTGGCCTTCAACACTTAGGCTCTCCTGGCCTAACAAAACTCATAAGCCTACAGCTTATTCAAAACTTGTCTCACCAGCCTATAGAACATATTTACAATTCTTTTGCATATAACATGATCTGTAACGGGGCTCGGCTTTGGGGACACTACAATCACCCACCTCCTCGGATTTTAGAAAGGATTATGGGGAACTTAGGAAAACTTGTAGATTGGTTCATTGAGGAGAATTTCTCCTATACCAAAGTATTTGGTTGCTCTGTCTCTCCTCATGCCCTTCCACGGTTTTTACCCGACAAGATGGTGTGTAGAGAAGTGGCATACCAGATGATAGCAGGAGGTATCAACAAGGAGTTGAAAGCAACTCATAAAAAGGTTTGGCCAACTTTCCCCATTCAAGTTGGAATGTTCACATTATTAGATTTTAGTCACTCCAAAGTCGAGTTTGTAGCCCTAGAGGATGTCAAATTAGTTGACATTGAGTTCAAGAAGCATGATCCACATAAGATACTGGAGAATCATTTGGCTCAGTTTAACATGAAGTGATACATCCATGATAATTATCCTTATCATGAAATGTTAAGGGGAGTTAGATCTTATGAGGAAGTCCAAAGCAAATTCTAGAATCTTCCTCCTAACCAACAAGTTGGTTTCATCAGCTTCCAAAAACACAGATGAAAAATTCTACCAAATATGTTGCAAGGAGAATCAACACCCATGCCTTCTTCATAGGAATTTAGACCTGCAGGATCAGAGTCGAGTTTCTCCACTAAGCACAAAGCTGAAGAAGCCCCAAAAAGTTCAGAGGGGTTATTTCAAGAAGTAAAAATATCACTGTCAGGTCTGATTAGCCAACAAGAATTAGCTCGGTTTGAAGCTTTCTTGAATTAGAGACAAGTTGTTCTTCATTCAACACCAGCTACTCTTGTTGGCACCCCGAATACAACAAGACAAGAACCATCCACAAAAATTAATTATCCTATTGCATCATTAACCCCTTTATAGACCAGCTTCGGAAATCCTAGTTCCGAACTCACTTTTGTAGGTGATCTTACTCCTATCTTGCCTGAAGAGATGCCTCCCTCATATTTAGTTTTTAGCAAGAAGTGAAAAATCCATTGTGAAAAGGGAATCTCACCAAAAGGATGGAGTTGTCACTAAAAGGCAAAGATTGGTGTATGATTGGAGATACCATGATGGTCCTGAGTTTGCGAAAGAAGTTGCAGGTTCACTAGGGGATTTTTCCACTTCCAATCAATGGTCAGTGGACAGAAATGCCTCTTGGTAGAGAAACTGTAGATTGAGATATATAGTACAGAGCAGACTATTAGAAGTAGGATGAACCAGGACATTGAGAAATCAGGGATAGTCATCAGCATCAAATTAAGCAGTTACAGGATAACCTTGAGTTGCTCCACCAGAGTTCATAGACCATCAAAGGATTGATCACTCAGCATGATAATTTGATTGACTAGATGTAGGCTATATTGACCCTAACAGAGAACACAACGACAGATATTTCGGCCTTCAAAACATAAGCATCAGAAATCAATGAGAGGCTGGAAGTTGCCCAGCAAGTACTCTATCAAAAATTAGATGCCATTCAGAAATTCTATCAGGCAGTAGAACTTTCTCTAAAAAATATTTATGTCAAGGACAAAGAGGATTGTGCAGCCCAGTCTAAGTTTCAGGAGGTTCTCATATGGATAAAAAAAGATAATTCCACTGGTTTTACCCTTCTCTCTCATTTTGAACAAATAAGAGGTGAAATGGCCCTAAAATCCTAGGAAACAAATCTGGAAGAAGGAAAGAAACTTGCCAGAAATGTAAAAGAGGCTTGTCTAGAGGCATTATATTCACTAAATAAAAAGATGATTGAATTCGAAGGGACTAATATCTTGGAATCATTGGGGAAGATTGAGATAGAAATGAACCAGCAAAGCTCCAAGAAGAACAAGGAAAATACTCAGGCGTCCATCCAAGAGATGATCTTGATTGATCTACTTAAAATCAATGAATGGTTGGTTAATCCAAGTTCACTATATCAGGTCACAGTCCAAGAAGTGAAAAAGATCGAGGAAAAGTTTCCCCTAATACAGAAGAAAATGTTTTCCTTTGAATTGAATGAAAGTATTGAGCCTTCAATATGCATGGTATCATTGATGGACAGGTGTACCCAACGTATTGAACAAGTAAAAGCAAGTGTAGCTGGGAGAAAATGAACAAGCATGCACATCGTCAACTTTCTCCATTCACTCTACTTTTCACCCTCCAACGGTCACTTACCCCGTCTACCCCTACCACCCGCATTCTTGCATCCACTCATCCCACCTCCTTATTGGACTCTTGTTCCCCCATCATTATTTTCATGAAAAGTTACTCTTCACCGTAACCATTAGCCATCCCTTAATGATCCTATTGGAAGATTGGTTGTTGTCATTGATGTCAACCCTAGTCATGGGTTTTGGACTACAATATTGATGAAGGTATTTGTACATGAAGGAAAATGCACATGTAGATACAACACCCATGGATGGATAGTATACATCATTTTGTTTCCGTTGGTATGTGTAATTTCACGTGGATCCTCATGGTTGAGGAGAAATGAATTTTTGAAGATGACAAAGTGAATTGAAGAAGGAAGTACATGTAGGCCTTGAAGACAATTAAAGAAAAGAATTACAAAATAAGAAAGTGTCAAGTCAGCCCTAATGTTAAAAGGAAGTGACATAAATGGTATAAATAAACATCATTATACATTCATTTGATACAAGTCGAATTTTAGAGGAAATAAGAAGAAAAGAACGCCGGATTTCAAGGGAGGATGAAGTCTTTTGGTGATGTGTTCTAAGGTATGTTATTTTCAGGTCATCTTAC
Organism: Picea engelmannii; assembly: GCA_009831015.1. Taxonomy (NCBI): domain Eukaryota; kingdom Viridiplantae; phylum Streptophyta; class Pinopsida; order Pinales; family Pinaceae; genus Picea; species Picea engelmannii. The sequence goes on from ML779471.1 coordinate 377,449, forward strand.
CATTTTTTCTATAACTTTTTTCTAGAATGATTCAAATGGTGAAATCACTATGGTATTGATAAGACATATCAAGGTACCTCTGGTAAAAATTTCAGCTCTTGATTCACTATAATTATGGAGATACACTCTGTGGAAGATAGGGTTTGTGACCAGTCCTGAAGCTAGTCAATAAACAGGTGTTCCAGGTAAAACAGTCATAACTTCTTCATACAGAATCCAAATGAAGTGGGACCAATTCCATTGGAAATATTACGGACTGTAGTTTCTTTTGTGTGATTTTCAGAATCAGATGTTAAATATTGAGCGTGGGCCATGATGTACAAGTTGGGTCTTATGAACAGACCAGAATTGAATAAAGTCTACCATTCTTTCTATAACCTCTTTTTGGGGAGGATTCAAGGAGTGAAAAATGGAGGATTTTTTGAGAATACATTGAGTGATATTATCTACAGGATCAGAGTACTCCAATAATTGAATAATTTCAGAAATTGAAGAAGTATCAGGAAGCATTATCAGGTTATATGTGATGATTGGTTGATGGTGATGATTTAATGTAAAGTTTTATTATCTCTCATATATTCTTGGGTGGAAGGAAGGGGAAAGGATGGAGAGTTCAAATCTCTCTTGATATTGGAGGATTGTATCTTCCTCTTGGAG
>ML779471.1:379834-389861 GCA_009831015.1 Picea engelmannii
AATTCATTTTCCCCATTGATGGACAAAAATATTGCATGCTACAAATGTAATTATCTTGGTCACAAAGCACGAGATTGCAGATATATGAATGAAGATGTCCCTATGCCAACCATAGTATGGAGAAGGAAAGAGATTCCAAACAAAGAAGATTGTTTAATAGCATTGATTGCTGAAGAATGTAAAGAAGAAGATGAATGGTACATAGACAGTGGAGGTTCTTCACACATGACCGGGGATCAAGACAAATTCATCATCTTGAAGAGAAACGGTGGCAATGTTGCATTTGGAGATGACTCATCTACCAAAATACTTGGAGAAGGTGTAGTAGAACTTGGAAGAAAAAATGAAAAAGCAAAGAATGTCCTATTGGTTGAATACTTGAAGAATAATGAACTCAATGTTAGTAAAATGTGTGATCAAGGATACACTCTTATGTTTGACTCCAGAAAATGTAAAATCAGAGAAAATAATTCAGAAAGATTGGTTGCAACTGCAACAAGAAGACCAAAAAACATATACATCCTAGACATGAAGAAGAGAGAGAAGATAGAAGCCACAGAAAAGGATTCCAAGGAAGAAAAAGTCCCAAAGACCAAAAATAAGGATGAAGTATTATTGAGTGCCATTAAACTCAGGGGGAGAAGCCATACCCTTTTCCATCGATGTCAAAGGGGGAGAAAAATTGGGATCATGATGATAGGGGGAGAATGAGTGTTGCCATCAATGAAAAAGGGGGAGATTGTTGGGAGATTGATTGTTGTCATTGATGTCAACCCTAGTCATGGGTTTTGGACTGCAAGATTGATGAAGGTATTTGTACATGAAGGAAAATGCACATGCAGATACAACACCCATGGATGGATAGTATACATCATGTTGTTTCTGGTGGTATGTGGAACGTCACGTAGATCCTCATGGTTGATGAGAAATGAATTTTTGAAGATGACAAAGTGAATTGAAGAAGGAAGTACATGTAGGCCCTCAAGATAATTAAAGAAAAGAATTACAAAATAAGAAAGTGTCAAGTCGGGCCTAATGTTAAAAGGAAGTGACATAAATGGTATAAATAAACATCATTAAACATTCATTTGATACAAGTCGAATTTCAGAGGAAAGAAGAAGAAAAGAAGGTTGGATTTCAAGGGAGGATGAAGTCTTTTGGTGATGTGTTCTAAGGTATGTTATTTTTAGGTCATCTTACCATTTTTTATATAACCTTTTTTCTAGAATGATTCAGATGGTGAAATCTCTATGGTATTGAGAATACATATCAAGGTACCTTTGGTAAAAATTTCAGCTCTTGATTCTCTATAATTACGGAGATACACTCTGTGGAAGATAGGGTTTGTGACCAGTCCTGAAGTTCGTCAATAAACAGGTGTTCCGGGTAAAACAGTCATAAATTATTCATAAATAATCCAAATGAAGTGGGACCACTTCCATTGGAAATATTACGGACTATAGTTTCTTTTGTGTGAGTTTCAAAATTGGATGTTAAATATTGAGCATGGGGCATGTTGTACAATTTGGGTCTTTTGAACAGACCAGAATTGAATAAAGTCTACCATTCTTTCTATAACCTCTTTTTGGGGAGGATTCAAGGAGTGAAAATTGGAGGAGTTTCAGAGAATACATTGAGTAATATTATCTACAGGATCAGAGTACTCCAATAATTGAATAATTTCATAAATTGAAGAAGTCTCAGGAAGCATTATCATGTTCTATGTGATGATTGGTTGATGGTGATGATTTAATGTAAAGTTTTATTATCTCTCATATATTCTTGGGTGGAAGGAAGGGGCAAGGATGGAGAGTTCAAATCTCTCTTGATATTGGAGGATTGTATCTTCCTCTTGGAGGTTTATCCATCCCTTTACATTTGGAAGTTGTATCTACCTTTGGAAGTCATTACTTCCCTTGAACAATAACTATTGATTATTTCTCATATATTGTGCATGGTGTATTGTGGTATATTGGTGTGACTCTTATACTATTGTTCATTTCTCATTGGATATAGTTGAATGGTTTAAGTATAAGTTGAAAAAGGTTTTAAATTTTACTTGATACTGATTCACCCCCCTCACAGTATCAACAAATCCAATGTCGAGTTACTCATCTAATTATCCCCCCTCATTTATTCAACTGCAATTCCTTACCCCAGTGAACGCATCTGAAGGGACAGGTGGAAACGAGATCAAATGGAAAAGATAGTAAGTCGAATGATTGTGGTGGCCCTAATGGACATGTGTACCCGGCTCAAAGATCAAAGGAAAGCGAGTGCATATACCAGCAGACAAAGAGAGAGAGAAAGTGCCAGCAAAACTCAACAACATTTGCATGTTGTTATTTTCTTCGAATGTATTCTATTTTTAGTCAATATTATTGTAAATCCAACGGTTTTCAGTTGTGACAATTTTTTTATAAATACATAGATTTTAGATCTATTCAAGGATGCTTCTTGCCAAATGTAAAATAGAAACTCTTTTTTGAGTATTAATACAAGTGCAGACAAAGATTCTGAGTTTCGTTCAATTTGAGTTATGTGTTCTTCTGTGTTCCCATTTCTTTGAATTTATTTCTATAATTCTTGAAGAGTTATTGATTGCATTTTTTTATTACATCTACTGTGATCATATTATTTCGGCATTTCATTCAGTAATAACTTTTCCTCTGTTATTACTGTGAGTAAAACAAGACCTGTGATCTGTATGAATTACTCCAATTTTATATCTTGTTCAAGGGTGCATCTTCTACTTTTCTTCTACTGCAAACAAGGTGAGACTTATCTGTAATTGATACCTGACTTTGTTTAACAGTTTTGTAAATATTTCTACATCATTTAACATTATAATTATGACTCAGATAACGAGATACAACCTATTTATTATCTTATCATTAATTTCATTTAAAGATTATTTATCAGAAAAATTGAAGGTAGAAAAGCACTCATAAAAACATTTTATTTAAAACCTTTGATTCCTCACATTATTCTTTGAGCCTTAGAATCAATCTGAGGAACAACATCTTTTTGGAGCCATTGCCAGGGATAGAGAAACAAAATCATTTTTCCCTGGGAGAACGACAAAGTTAAAATTCGGTTTTTATGGTGAACAAAGATTGAATACGTGGATAAGGCTTACTTTATCTTTCACCTAGCGACTCCATTGTAGACAAAACTGGCATTCAGTTGAAAGAATACCAGGAAAAACCCAGATGAAAAGAAGACTATGCCTGTTTTGGATCCTGAAAAATTGTTGAAACCAAAGGAATATCTCAGACAAACTTATGCATCGGCAGGTAAGGTTCGTCAACCTAGAATTATGCAAGTTAATGCTAAGATTCCCTGTGAAGAACTAAATCTTAAAGAAAATTTTAAACGAGTTCATTCTGCAAAAACATCAACAAGTAAACCTAGAGTTAAACTTGAAACTCCAGAGGTAATTATTCCTGAAATAAAATTTGAGATTGACCAGACCATCCATGTTTCAATACCCACTATCGTTAGTACTCACTCGATCCTTTCCCTTCCCGAAGTAAAAGTTTTTGTTTTCAAAAATCATGAAGATTATCTTCTTTACTCGGATTCATTCCCCATCACTTCTCCTATCTATACCTCAGGTAAACATGAGGAACCAATATCAAGTTTTCCTTTTCCCCCTCATCTAGATCTTTCATCTTCTCATGATCACTTTCCCGAACTTCATTCGCACCATCCCGAAGTAGTCGAAAGATCAATAGATCAGTCTTTTGAAGTTTTTGAAAATATCTTATTTAGTGCTCGAGTTTTGTCTCCTAGACTTTCAATGGTCGGTGTTGGAGGTACAGGGGCTGGTGGAAAAGCTCAAACCCCTAGGATCGTTTCCAAGGTTGCCACTAGATATTCTCCCTTAGTCCTTCATGTTGTCCTGCATTATTTACCTGAAAATTACATGAAGAGCCTCCTTAAATTCACGGGAGAAGGGGATTTAACAGTGACAGAACATATGAAAATTTTCGATCAATTTGTTGATATTCTTGGCATCGAGCATGAGGACATTTACACAAGACTTTTATACAGACTTTTGAAGGACAGGTAAGAACTTGGTTCAGAGGACTTCCAGTAGGTTTTATACGATCATATAATGATCTGGAAACCTCCTTCCTAAGGCAGTGGGGTGAGAAAAAGGACGATCTATATTACCTAACATAATTCATAGCCTTGAGAAAGAAAAATTTTGAATCAGTCCTAGAGTTTATCCAAATATTTAATAAGATTTATCACAAAATCCCAGCCAAAGTTAAACCTTCTCAACCAGTTGCAAAAGTCACTTTTGCAGGGGCTTTTGATTCTGATTTCTCTCTACTTTTGAGAGAAAGAAGGTCCACTACTTTAGTGGGAATGCAAGATGATGTTATAGAGATCGAATCAAATATGATGGCATCCGAGAAGTTGAAAACTAAAGTTGATATGGGAACGAGAGAACCTAGGCATTTTAAGGAACATGCAAGGCCCTCTGGATCTGGGAAGTCTGTAGAGGAAAAAATGGATGAGATGGACAAAATTATTAAAGATCTATAAAACAAAATCTCCATGATGAAAATAGAAAAAGTGAAACCTGATCCATACGTTAGGAATCAATTCAGGAGAAACCCTAATCCTCATATACAACAAAGGCAAATAAAAAATGAGGATCAAAAGATTCAAGCTCCATTTAAAACTAAGAATTTCATGCAGAGAGATGAGTTGCAAGATTATGAGGAATTAGGGGAAGATCTAAACAACCTTAGTGATGATGATCTTGAGCCTCACCTAACCCAGCAGGATTATGAGAAATCCTTAGATCTGGAATCTATGTTTAATAATGAGGAAAACATCAACAATCTGGGGGACTCTACATACAAAGGTCTCGTTGACTCAATAATGGTCGAGCTTCAACATAAATATGATTTGAGTCCAAGAGAAAAAAGTTCTACAAATATTCTATTGAAAATTATTTTATCATGAAACAAAGAAAATGAGGCAGTAGTTACAAACCATCAGCTGAAATGCAAGTTACCTGAACAAATCAAGTTGAAACGAAAGTAGTACAAACTCAGAAGCTAGAAAATACAAAGGTCGAATTTTAGACCAAGGAAATTAAAAAAACGATTGGGACTTTCAATTTAGAAAATGAACTTAATAGAATTAAGATTCGAATGCCTCTGGTTGAACTTACTAGGAACCCAATCTATAAAAAACAAATTGCTAAAGAAATAAATTTTTCTGAGGCTGCATGTCAAGATGATGTTATCAATTCGCAGGATGAAAAACCTACAATCATGTTTGGACCACACATTGAAAACAATAAAGATTTGGTTGCTATGTTCTATATTACATTGACTATGCACAATCATCTACTTCACAATTGCATGTTAGAATCAGGAACCTTGCACAATCTAATTCCTAAGATTATCATGGAAAATTTGGGCCTTGAAATTACCAAACCTTATCAAGATTTGTACTCATTTGACTCTAGAAAGGTTAAGTGTTTGGGTATGATTAAAGATTTAGTGGTAAATCTTGCTCAGGTTCCTGTGAAAATTATTCTTATGGATGTGGTCGTTGCTAACGTTCCTACCAAGTATGGTATGCTTCTATCCAGATCTTGAGGTGCCAAGCTAGGAGGATCGGTTTAGCGAGACATGACCTATGCTACAATTCCAATTTTTGGTGGACAATTTACTCGACTGTACAAAGAAACTAGACTGGCGTATATTATGAGTGATCATCAAAACCCTGATAACTACCCAGTCTATGTCACTGATCAAGACTTAGGCAATTGTATATTAACTATAGATGATGATTTTGAAGAATGTATAGAAGAAGAAAATCAAAAAATAGAAATTTCAAATAAAAATAGAAATGTTAGAGAAGGGATGTGGAAAATGTTCTTTGATGGTGCTTCATCCTGTGAAGGAGAAGGAGTTGGAGTTCTATTTGTCGCACCAGGGGATGAGTATGTTATTCTTTTATCTTACGGGTTACAATGGGACATTGATTACACCAATACTGTCTATGAATATGAAGCTTTAGTTTTAGGATTAGAAGCTGCAAGAAAATTAAAAATCGAACATCTGATAATTTATGGTGATGCAGAGCTCATTGTAAAACAAACAAAACAACAATATCAAGATAAGCACCCAATATTGAGATCATATAGAAACTGTTCCTTGGATCTAATAGATAATGTATTCTCTTCTTTTAATATTCACTCTATTCCCATAATGCAAAACCAACAAGTTGATTCTTTGGCCAAAGTTGTTGTGAATTTCATACCACCTATTGTTTTGAAGCTAAAAGACCATATTAAGATGAGACATAGACCTTCGATTCCAAAAAATGTTCAACACTGGAAAGTGTTTGAAGATGATGAACAAATCAAACAGTTCCTGTAAATGGTTGATGAGTTTTCTGAGACCCACATAGACCAAGAAAATCATAACGATCCTTCTTGGATTATGCAGGAAGGAGAAAACCCGGAGAAGTTCAAAGATAAGATTCCAAATCACCGCATTCTCTTACTTAAAAACAATCAAATTCCTAGAATCCTGATCCCCTTAGAAAGGTTTTTTGACTAGGGTGATATACCTTTGAAATCTACTTTGAGACTTCAACCCGAAGAAGTTGAAGACTGTAACGTAGGGACTAATGAAAATCCCAAAATGGTCAAAATATTAAAATATATTTCAACACAAGTAAAGAGTAAAAACATTGAGTTACTTAGACAATATAAAGATGTTTTCGCATGGTCTTATGATGATCTAAAAACTTATGATACTTTTGTTATTGAACACAAGATCCCCTTAAAACATGGTATTAAACCTTTCAGGCAGAAGCTCAGACAGATAAACTTGATTCTTCTACTAGTAATAGAAAAGGAGGTTAAAAAACTCCTTGATGCAAAAATAATCGTTCCCCTCAAATACTCTGAATGGGTGGCCAATTTGGTCCATGTTAGAAAGAAGAATGGTGAAATAAGACTTTGCGTTGATTTTAGAAACTTGAATCGATCTTCTCTTAAAGATAACTACCCACTCCCAAATATGGACCATGTTTTAGAGAAGGTAGTAGGGGCTAACACAATTTATATGATTTATGGTTTCTCATGATATAATCATGTTATTGTTCATGAAGATGATAGAAAAAATACTGTGTTTACTACTCCATGGGTGACTTTCATGTATGATAAAATGTCTTTTGGTTTAATGAATGCAGGAGAAACTTTCCAAAGAGCAATGGATATCACGTTTTCCGGTGAGAGAGATAAGTTTGTTGTTATTTATCTAGACGATTTGACAATTTTTTCCAATTCTGATGCAAAACATTTGGTACACCTCAGGGAAACTTTTCAAAAATGCAAAAAAAATGGTTTGTCTCTTATCCCCAAAAAATCACACGTTGCTATGCAAGAAGGTAAAATTTTGGGTCATATAGTTTCAAAAGATGGAATCAAGGTTGACCCTAAGCGAGTTGAGGCTATTGACCTGATTAATATTCCTAGAAATGGAAAAGAGATTCAATCGTTTTTAGGTAAAATCATTTTTTTGAGGAGATTTATTCCTAACTTTTTTGAAATAATCAAATTGATTACAGATATGCTAAAGAAGGACAGCAAAGTGAAATGGACTGTAGAGGCCAAAGCATCTTTCGAGCATGTTAAGAAATCTATAGGAGAAGCACCAGTATTGGTAAGTCTGGACTATACAAAAGAATTCTTAATATTCTCTTTCACTTCTAAACATACCATTGCAGCAATGCTCCTTCAAAAGAACGAAGAAGGATTCGAACAACCAATAGCCTTTTTCAGCAAAGTCCTCAAATATACAGAGCTAAGATATGATATTATTGAAAAACAAGCTTATGCCATGGTGAAGGCTCTCAAGGCATTCAGAACATATGTCTTGCACTCCAAAATAATTGTTTATGTACCAACAAATGCAATTAAATATATCTTGGTTCAGCTAGACATTGATGGAAGAAGAGGTAGATGGTTGGCTAAAATTCAAGAGTTTGATTTAGAAGTGAAACCAACCAAACTAGTCAAAGGCCAAGGTCTAGCAAGGTTGTTAGCCAAATCAAATTTCAGAGCGCTTGGAATAAATAACTTTGAATCACATGATTTTCTTCTATATATAGAGGAAATTGACGATCAAGAACCTATAATTTGGATTGAAGATAATTTTTCTTCCTCTACCTAGTACCATGATATTGTTACATACCTCCTTACTCTTAAATGCCCAAATGACATGAATCCTTCTAAAGCAAGAACTTTAAAGCTACATGCAATTAAGTATTTCATTGTTGATGGAAAGCTATACTGGAAGGACCCTCTAGGTTTCTTGTTATGTTTCCTAAAAGAATCTGAAACAGAAGGTTTCATTGATGAATTTCATGAAGGAATATGCAAAGGACATCACGCCTGGAGGGAAACAGCTTACAAGATTTTAAGGGCAGTGTTAGCGTCGGAAGTCACTCATGGATTGCTTGCAGGAGCAGAGCCCGACACCCATCAGTTTTATGTCACGATAGCTTTTAATGGATGATCATATGGATAGAGACTCGGGGAAATATCACTCTAACTCAGGGACTAGGTCTAGCATGTAAAATACAAAGGAGGTCTTGATCTAACTTCAGCCAGTGGGTTGATTAAAAGATGATCAGGTGGAAGACTTGATAAGAAGAATGAACAAACGACTTCGGGCAACAGGATTTTAGTGGTTTGCAGAAGAAAAACTTTGAATGCAAGATCCTCTTGGTTCAGGGTCTCAATAAGTTGAAAAGGGGACTTGACTGGATCCTCCAATTCCAAGTCATTCAGCGCTGGGAAGATCACAAGGATCGATTATAAACAATGAAACTGTCACAGTGATCCAATCCTACATCATCCTATAACAACTACAACTCGACTGGATCCTCCAATTTCGAGCTGTTCTAACACAGTATAACAAAGACGTAAAAGAAACTGGCATTCATAAGGCAAGAAGTCTCAAAAGTCCATACATAACCAGAGTATCAGTGCTTCATTAAATCTTTACAACCGGGAGCTCTGCTCAACCATCAATAGATACAAAAATGGTGAAAACACCTACATATACTCAAAACAACAACAGCAACAGAATCGAGACGTTGCATTAAAAACTTTGTGTCTGCATGGCTTCTGACAATCTGCACCTACAATCTTTGAATGATCGTGCAACTTATGGCAGACGCAATCGAACTCCTGACAGTTCCATAGGCGAATCGACGTGCCTTTAATTCATCGCCGAACTTTCCCATTATGGAGGAGGCGATGTCGAACCACAACCAACCACTTCAATAACTGCTTCATTGGGATTAAGGATGGCCCGGCCAACTCAGCACCTTTGGGACGTGGAAGACCCTTCGCGCTGCCACCTGGATTAGCTGAACGGCCTGATGAATAGGCGTGGAGGCCAGCGCGAAGGATGGGGAACATAAAGGGAGTGGTGGCACCAAAACTATGAGGGTGAGATATGAAGTGATGAGGTGTGAGAGAGGTTACAGGGGAAGACATATGGCGGAAGGAAATAAGTGGAGGGGGCAGGAGATGAGATATAATGGACACATTTTTAGTAGGAGGCTAATGTGGAAGGGAGTGGGACACATGGCAGGGGGTGAGTGGATGATGAGATGGGAAAGGGACCACACAGACCAGAAGAGGGGAGATGGACAGATGTCGGAGGATGAGGAAGGGGATAAAGGGAGCGAGCCTCATCGCACGATTAGGTGGAGGACAGATGGCAAGATGACACGACAAGAAAGGGGGGCCCCACATTGATTAAACGCAGAAAGACAGAGGATGTCTGGATTGCCTGTGCATCGTTGATCTGGGTGCTCTTGATCGCAGCCGTCGGAGAGATGCGTCCTCGATTCTGGACCCCCCCCTCCACTTAAAGGTAGAAAGGCGGGGGGGGGTCCGGAATCACCCTGCACGTCTTTGATCCGGGCGCTCCGATAGTGACCGTTGAAGAGGTGCGCCCTCGATTCCAG
>ML779471.1:389909-407441 GCA_009831015.1 Picea engelmannii
GGCGGGGGGGCTTCGGAATCCCATGTGCATCATTGATCTAGGCGCGCGAATATCTATCGTCCAAATTTGCTTGCCTCTTAATCACAAGCGCACTTTCTCCCCGATCTTATAGTAAATGGGTTTTTCACCCACTCCTTTGCATTCTAACCCCCCTTACCAGAAATGTCGCTAACAGGCAGGATATTATTGGCCAAATTTATTTACTGACGTAAATGCAAGTGTCAGAGCTTGCAATTCATTCCAATTATTCGCTAGTAAGCAAAATCTCCATGCCTTACCTTTAATTCCAGTAAAAGTTGAAGCTCCTTTCCAACAATGGGGCCTAGATTTCATTGGATGAATTCATCCGTAATCAAGTGCTCAACATAGATGGATTTTAATCGTTATTGGTTACTTTATGAAGTGGGTTGAAGCCATTCCAACTCGGAATGCTACAAATTCGGTAGTAATAAACTTTTTGGAAGAAAACATCCTAGCAATATTTGGTATTCCTGGGAAGATAGTTATTGATAACGTTTAGGATTTTAAATCTATGGCAATGATCAATTTTTGTCAGAAATACAATATTATTTTAGGTCATTCTACAGCTTATTATCCTCAGGGGAATGGGTTGGTTGAATCATCTAACAAGATTCTGATGACTATAATCAAGAGATTTTTGACTAAAAATAAAAAAAATCTTGGCATATTCACTTAAAGTACGCCTTATGGGCAAACCAAATTGGCACCAAGAAATATATAGGCATGTCTCCTTTCCAATTATTTTATGGTATTGACGTTATCCTTCCTATTAATCTTTCTCTTCATGTGATGAAACTCTAGTAGGATGCAAAGGAAGATCCAAACGATGTTACGAGAAGGATGAATCAAATCATCGAAGTTCAACAGAACAAAGTAGAAGTGGATGATAAGCTTCAAAAGTACCAGGATAATATGAAAGCCCTTTTCGATAAAAAAAATTCAAAGACAAGGATTTTTTTCCTGGCGATTTAGTTTTAAAATGGGAATCTAGAAAGGAATATGCAGGGAAACATGGAAAATTCGATCATATCTGGTTTGGACCATTCAAAATTGCAGCTACTGAGGGAAAAAATCCATTCTCACTAGAAAACCTTGATGGAGAAATTCTTGATGCTCCTATCAATGGGAATTATTTAAAACATTTCATGCAGTAGCTACATTCCAGACTTCTATTGTATATATCGGATTGGATGAACATTGGAATTTTAACTATCAATTGTTCTTTTCTTTTTGTAAATTACCCGAATCAGTTGATCATCTGTTGTAATTATTTTCAATAAATTTATGATCGCTTGATATCACTGAAACGAAAAATAAAAAGCGTCTGCATCACATATCATCTCTATTCTACAGGATTTTTTGACTTTTTTTATTTTATTCCTCTCACGGAATAGATCCTGTTGAACAGGAAATGCAGCCGAATAAAAATTCGACACTTGATTTCTCTAAAAACATGTGATAAATTAATAATCAGCCTTGTTGAAAGTTCAAAGGGAAAACAAGGTATGAGTTCTTACTCTTATAGTTCAAATAAAATTTGAAATGAATGTGAAGGAGATTTTTCTCATGATAACATTATCACCTGACCTAAGAATCAGAGAGGTATAAAATTACAACTTAAAGTTTCATGCAGATAAATTCTGAAGCCATCTCTGAAATAAAAATAAAATAAAAATAAATAAACTCGAAAGAAATCTGAACTAGAGACACAAACTTGTGTGGGATTAGGATATGTTGTGTCAGATCCTTCGAATCCTCGATTTGGTTATTTTTCGTATCCCCAAGTTCTTATTCACTTCATATTTTATTTATCCTTCCTTAGTCTTCATATAAAGAAAGAAACTCACGTTGACTCTGAGAACTTAAAAACATATTTTCAAAACAAGTTAGGCGAAAATCTTTATGTTCCTTTGATCTTAATTGAAAAAAGTGTGTCTAGGTTAATCCTGATAACTTTAGCTCTTCTATCAGACTTTAAACTAACTAATTAGCTCAAGTTTGATCCCTAAAAGATTAAGATCCCCATAAAAAAATTCCTATAGACGAAGGTGTATTGAAAATTGGAAGAAATTTAGTTTCAGAGCATTCTTAAAAATTGTCGACAAACCTTCTTTTCCAAAAAAAAAAAAATAGATACCATCCCTTGTATGATACATACAAATTGATTGCCCCCACTTCAAAATATTAAAATATAAGACAAATGGTGAAAGGAAATTCATAATATGATTGCCCCCATCTGTTATAACCCTAATTTGCACCATACATGCTTACCTGGCATCAGGCCATCTCAGATTCCTTCTTTGCCAAAACACTATTGAACAACTCTTCTAAAAACTCCATTTTTAAAAGTCCACGCTAGAAGACCCACTACAGCCCGTGTGGATCTACAGTGTCCACTCTAGCTGACCCACTACAGCCCACGTGGACCTTTAGAAGCATGAAAAAAGGAAAGTTGTCGATAGAACACGCATCTTTGGGTGAGTTAACTGAATCTTCCGGCCATGCATGGACGAGGGTTCACCCAAATACCTAGCTTCTTCTAGCCTATAAAAGAAGGTTTAGGGGTCCTATTTGGAGAGGGAAAAAAAGAGAGTAAAGAAACTCTGCCCAATTGCATATTCCTATTGTCCCAACCCTTTAGCCATCCTTGTGCAAGAAGAGATACTAAGCAAAGAAGTTGGATGACAGTTGAAAGAGGAGCCCGGGATCAGGATTCGTGGAGTAGTGGCTAGTCTCGACATTTGTAATTTGATTCATTCAAGGTTAATAATAAAGAAACGCTTTTCCTATCCCACTATATGAGCTCTTCATAGATCTGTAAATATATGTTTGAATCTCTAACCCATTAGTCTGTAGGTAAAATGCATGTGTAGTTTGTTTCTTGTTTTGTATGCAGGTTAGCCTTGGGAGGAGAGCTGCCAACAAGCGATCAAGTGTGAAGAAGGATCGACATCAACCATCCGGAACAAGGTATGTTGGTCTAATCCATGTATTTGCTGAAAAGGAATGGGGTTTAAGTCTAGGGATGAAGGTAGAAAGTAGATTTCTTTCGTTCATAGCTGCATGCATAAGATAACCCTATTTTCTAGTCTGTAAGGGGATTTCCCTCACAACAGAATTGGCAACCCTACTGGGGAAGTCTCTAGGGTTCCTAGTATTTTTTTTTTTTTGGGGTAGTTTAAAAGACTAGTTTTCTTGCCTGTTTTTTAGTTTCTGCAAAGTCTGAGTTAGCAGAGAGTATGGTTTACCATACCAGCTTTCTCTGTTATTTGCTTGACTATGTTTTTTGGGACCCATAGAGGTACACGCAACGTGCATAAGGTATGCACGTGTGTACCCGTGCCCTACTCTCTTACAGCCCATGTGTGAATGCTAGCTGAAGAAGTAGCAATAGTGTGTAGATTTCAGAAAATTTTGGAGGCAGTCATCCTCTTCCCTGTCAAAATCAGTGATTCTTAGGGGTTTTCTGGAATTCTTTCTAAGTCCTGGTCATTTGCAGTCTTTTCTCAGATTGGATTGTTTTACAAAAAAAATTTCCTTACATTGCTCGTTTTTTCTATTTAAAAGAGTGGCCAAGCCTTCAAGAGATCCTAGTTATCAATATCAGTGGTCTCTTCTTAGTTTGGATTGTCTGTTTTTATTTTTCTCGGAGTTTTAGAGATACACGCGGCCTGTAGAAGGTCATCCCGCATGTACATGCCCTCTGGCTCTATATGGATCGCGTTCACACACTTGTTGTTAGATTATCAGTAGCGTGCTTGGGCAGGATAGTTTTTGTTGAGGGTAAGACAGTCATCCTTTCCCTTGATGAGAGTTATAACTCTTAGTTATTTGAATCTCTGTCTTAGCAGTCAGTAGATTAGGATTAATCTTAGCCTTAGCTTGTTTTTTCTCATTTAAAAAGCTGTCATAAAAAAAAAAAAAAATTATGGTTTTTAGACAAGTTTGAGAGTCATTTTTAAAAAGTTGCTAGTGTGTAATTTGTTGAAGTGATTCTTTGTGATCTGCGATTAGGACAAAATTGTTTTTTCTTGGTTTTTACTTGTTGGTATTTTTCCTTTTTTGCTTTATCAGCATTTAAAAAAAAAAAAATCTCTTTCATTTTCTTGTTTGGTTGAAGAGTGTGATTATGCATTATTAGCCAGGGAAAAATCTTTTATTTCATAGGTTGTTGCATTTTAATTAGATCATAAGTATCTCGTAGTCGAGTGAAATTCCTTTTGAGTTTGTTGTCCAAAATCTTAGAAATTAAAAAAAAAAAAAAAATTGAAAAGTTGTTGAAATTTTGCATTAAGTGAAAGTTTTTGTTTCCAGCTTTTTATTCATTTTTTCTTTCATATTTTACACATCATCAGTTTCACTTTCATACCCCTTGACATAATATAAGCCATAAAATTAACGCTAAATCTAAAATTTATTAGACTTTTATGTTTGTAGGGTTAACCAACTAGTTCAGGATTAGGGCCTTAGATTAGGTTGGAGAGGAAACTCTTCAAGGCCATTTAAAATCAAACATTGGAGTCTGAGTTAGGGAGTGTCTAAGTCCAGTATCGTGAAAGTTATCCGGGACCCCCCTCTAAGATAGAGGATAAACATGAGGTCACGTGCAGAAAGGTAGTGGAGATAACCCCTCCAAAGCTGGACTGATCGTAGTGGAGAACACATATAGAGGGCTTGTTTTGGGATTCCGTCGATTTCATTTGCCACGGGGCTTCATGGGTCTCGAATCCATTCGAGGTTCTCAGTTGTCTTCTGGACCACTTTCTTTCGATACCCTTGACAAGTTTCAGGCTCGATACCCTGCTCATTGTGGTCTACCCGACTTTCGACTGTACCCGCCTGATGACTGTCCGTGCGCTGGCAACCTAGTTGCCTATCTTTTTTAGGGACATACACAGGTGACTACGGGGGTATACCATGGTACCTAGGACATAAATTGTGCCATGATTTGTAGAGTATACTCGGAGGGTACTTCCATGTTTGAGCTACACTTGCACCAATAAGTTTCTCTAGCGTTGGTTGTTGTAACTGTTCGTCCAATTAATTTAGTGTTTTCCTGTCTTATATTCTAGGGACTTTTTTAGTGTGTGTTACTTTTGAACGTTTAGACTACCCTAGGGTGTCATTGATCTTCTCACATAGTGGAGGATCACGAGCTCCGATGGTCACGAATTCTTCTTGTCCTGCCGCCGGTTACACTAGAGCC
Source organism: Picea engelmannii (assembly GCA_009831015.1). NCBI lineage: Eukaryota > Viridiplantae > Streptophyta > Pinopsida > Pinales > Pinaceae > Picea > Picea engelmannii. The sequence goes on from ML779471.1 coordinate 395,137, forward strand.
ACCCCCGCCACCACTAAGGTGAAAGCTAGAGCAACAAGGGTCTTTTGAAGCGACCGGGTCACAAGAAATTGTGTCCGACCAACATCCAGAGGAATCAACCGTTTTAGACCTTGGAGCACAAGCTTTGGGTCTAGTTGAAACCTCCACCATTGATCTTTCGGAACCCACCATAGTACTGATTCCTCCTTACGAGTGCCAGACAGTGTCGCACATAGAAATGGAAACAAATGTTGTTACTCCTTCTAGGAATTCTTCAGTTCCCACTACGGTTGTCACCACAGAAGAATTTCCACCTTCTAACCCACCATCATCGGTCTGAGCCACTAGGGTCTCAACTGCAACTACATCGCATAGTGGCCCGATCTCGTCTTTGGCGGTGGCCACAACCCATTTCACACCAAGTGCGACAGGCCCTTTGTTCTCTTACAGGATGCCTAGTTCAAGTACAAGTCTTGTACTTTCCTACTCCACTTTACAGACTTCATTTCTGGGGGTAGGGAGCTCTAGCGCTCCTCTGCAAGGTCACATGGGGGGAACTCCTACTCCTTTTAATGCTTTCCCTTACATAGGAGGTCATATACCTCCTTCGTCCCCTTCACTCGGTGGCTTGCATCAGCAACCCATCGGGCAACCTACACACCATAGTTTATTTGGAGCAGGGAGTCAAAGGACCACCTTCGCATAGTATGTCGGTAGGTTCAACACCATTTTCTTTAATAGGAACATTTGGTAACAACATATTCTTGTCAGTCGCCTTCCCGACTGGGGGAAATCCCAGTTTTGGACAATCGATTCCTATGCACGGTATTATTCCTACACAGGGGGAAAATCTAGGAACTTCTTCCGCATCAGGGCCTTGGAATTCTTGGCAGGGATCCATTCCCTCATCTGGAATGTCGATCTGGGGTAATTCTTTCCACAATCAATGGAACCTCAGACAAACTACTATGCCTATCTCCACGGGACCTACATGGGGCAACCCTTCCCAAATTCCTTCGAATGTAATGCATGCCTAACCATCTATGTCCTATTTTGGAAATCAGTCGGCGATGTCTCCACATATGCAAAATCCATACGCTGGCCAGGGCCATGGTTTCTACCAGAATTCGGGCCAGCAGTCGAAATTTTCCTAGAAGCTTGGTGCCAACCAAACTCCAGGCCCCTTTTTCCCAAGTTATCACCAAAAACCCAAACTACCCTTCCTGGAAACTTTGCACTTGCCAGATCTGACAAGGTTGTTGAATGACCTTATTTGTCACGATCCACGTTGGCCTCCTATGCCGATGAAGTTTCCTTCAGACATTCAAAAGTTTGAAGCCAAGCCTAATGAAGATCTAGGAGATCATGTGACTACCTTCCACCTTTGGTGCTCATCTAACTCATTGAAATATGACTCTGTACAGTTGTGATTGTTTCAACGTACTCTCATTGGGAGTTCTTCGAAATGGTACATTGAGCTCGATTGCTCAAGATACTCTTCCTTCAGAAAACTGGCGATGGATTTCCTAAACCATTTCCAGTTACCTGTGAGATACAACACTGGCATAGAGATGCTGGCCAATTTCAAGCAGACGATAGTGGACCATGTCTCTGATCACATCCAAGAATGGAGACGCCAGAAGAGTTTAATTAAGGTGTCAGTCCCACCAACATCCCTGATCGAGTGGTTCCTTAAGTCTTTGGTCCCACAGTTATCCAAAGACGTCGTGACATCGGGAGTATTCTCTGAAGAAGATGCCATCGTGAGAGCTCAACAATTTGAGATCATCTATTCTCATTTCATTTTATTATACAAAATCTTTCCAAATGCACCACACTTAATACTGGATTAAACTAGACAGAGAGATAGACCACATTCCAATGGTATTTTTGGTTTCGCACAAACAAAGCTCACTGAGCAATTGACGAAGCAGTTACAGCAGTTATCTATACAACACACAGCGGCCAACCAAACTACTACTTTGGTTGCTCCCCCTACCAAAACATCGGAGGTACATACAATGCAATCAACTAACCCAAAGGCCACCCAGTAGCCTGAAGGAAAGAAAAAATAACAAAATAAGGGTAAGGGGGATAAAAAACCTACCGATAATGATGGCAGGGACAACACTGAGAAATGGAAGGTGAGGTATCCATGCAACTTGTGCATGGAAAACCACTTGACCCATCTGTCTCCCCGGCTTGCAAAAGCCCAAAAGTTTGTGATGCAGCAACAACCTGTTGTGTTGACCAATCCATTTCAACATGGGCAAAATCTAACCCAAGCCTCTGCAAGCATGGAAGGGGGTAGCCAAGAACCCTCTCTATATTTGAACAACCCCACATCCGCGAATGTATATATGGTGAAGGGTGATGCTTTCATATCGACTAGAGCGCATGACTATAGTAAACCAAGCACTTCTGAGAAGGGTAAAGAAGCTAAAATCCCATCTCTTCCTCTACATATTGAGAAGACGTTGGGCGAAACAATGACACACATTCCCAAAGGCGCATTCAAAAAATCTTCTCATAACCCAAACGCAAGGGCTTCCAAGAACTACTCTGTGGTGGAATATTTATCACAAACCCCTTGTGCAATGTCCGCTTTGGAGGTCCTCCAAAGCTGCCCTTCCCAGAGGAAAGCCTTGTTAGCCGCTGGATACAACATTACTTAAAATTCGGGTACAATCATGCTGGATACAATAGACTTAAAACCTCGTCTTCCTTACCACGTAGCATTTCAGATAGTAGTGGCTTATCCCACGAAAACTTTTACTCAGAATATCTTCCGCATGGTGGTTGATGAGGATGCCTCGACATGCGTTATTTCATTGGCATGTTGGAAGGCTATTGGCCATCCCATTTTGTCTCCATCACCTACTCTCCTCACCACTTTCGATGGTAATTCATTCCGACCACATGGTATCCTTCCTTATTTCCCCATGCAGTTAAGAGGGAAGTTCGTGTGTGTTGAAGTAGAGGTAGTCGATGCTCCCCTCGACCATAACCTCTTGTTAGGAAGGAGTTGGACTTATTCCATGAAAGCAGTGTTTGCTACAGTTTTTTGGGTCTTGTTGTTTCCACACAAGGGTCGAATAGTGACCATAGATCAATTTTCTTTCTCCAGACCTGACCCTGCATTGGGGGCATCCACGGTCTCGATGATTGATAATCCTCAACCAGGTGTCATCAATGTAGGGGTTGGTTTATGCCCCTCTTTGATGGGTACTTTCGATTACCCGCCCCCTCAAGGCGATATCAAGTTTATATCCAATCACCATAAGGTTGATATTTTTCGAGTTTTGTCATTCCGCACGACTTAATTCGATGATCCATGGATACTTCCTTCCCCATCGGCCACGATGGATGGGACAGGGCACCTGGGCATGTCCATGCCCTTGTCCGAAGCTGAAGTAGCGTACTCTTTAGTCCATCAAGCTTCAGCCAACCCAGATCCAACTCCTGCACAAGAGTTAGATCCGCTTCTAGAGCCTATTTAGGCTCAAGGTTCTCTCACTGACACCAATTCATTAGACTTAGTCTTTCCCTCTGACGAAGCAGTAACTGAAGTAATGAATAGTCCAGAAAAACCCTGGGATGATCTTCATCACAGATCATACTTCCTCCTAGAGTTAAGCAGAATCGGGGCCGGAGAATTCACCTTGACTATGACTGGAGATAGGGCTTGTCCCATTAATCCCTTAACTACACACAAGATCTATGTTGAGGGTAATATGGAAACCTTTTCTGAAATGATACCTATCAATATCTCCAGAACCCCTGGCGTCATAGACAATGTTTTCATCGGAGCATACTGCTCCCCTGAGGATATGCCAAGCATCGACCCACAAAGAGTCGATCATGAGCTAACTTTGTTGTTTTTCAAGCTCGCTTTGAGATCCGAAAGCAACATCCAACGAGACTGCATTTATTCTTTTTGATCTCATTTGGATTAACTGAGAAAAGTAACCTCTATGGGCCTTCTTTTAAGCCCTTTTCAGACCCTCTAAACATGAAAAGATTGTCGAGTGATCTTGTGGCCTTTCACGCTCGTTAAACTGAAATTTGAAGTCACGTCTGTCCGGCGGTAGTTTACCCCTTTTTCGATCCGGACGGTCAACTGTACGAACAAAGGCATACTCTATGGAACTTAAGTTCTTTAGAAGAGTACTCTCAAGTATAATTTTATCCCTTTTTCGAGCCTAAGGGACTAAACTTACGAAGAAGGAACCCCCACGGAGTCCATAGTTAAGCTCTCTTTAGACTCCTTAAAATTGAAAAGATCATCGAGTGACCTTATTCTTTCACACTCATTAAACTGGTCCAGAAGAACATTCCTGACAGAGTCCATAGTTAAGCTTTTTTCAGACTCCTTAAAAATGAAAAAATGGCCGAGTGATCTTGTCCTTATCACACTCGTTAAAATGGTTTTGAATAGACGTCTTGTCGGTGCTAGTTATCCCTTTTTCGAACCGACTAGACTATCTTCGAAAAAGGTACCCCAATGGAGTCTCCTTTTATGTTTTTTCAGACTCTCTAAATATGAAAAACCACCGAGCTTACCTTCTCTAGGATCGTTAAACTTACATCGAAGGACGTTACCATTATGTGTTTTGTTAACCACATTTGCATACCTTATACGCCAGCCTTGTAGCACTTTGCTTCTGCGTCTTAAAACCCTTGGCCCCCGGAGGATTTTTCCCGAGTATCATTATTTTGAACATCATTCTTGTCCTTGTGCCTTGAACTTGTATGTTTGCAACACTCGTTCCTCCATTGTAACGTAACATTCCTTTATTATTTTTTCCAAAATTATTGAAAAAAAGACAAACAAAAGAAAAAATCAAATCAAATATACCCCAAAAAGAGGTAGGGAAAAGTATTTTCTTTATTGGCAGCATAATGAGTCATCCTTGGATAAAGCACATCTGTCTGTTTGTTCGTCAAACTATGGGATGTAGTACGACCTTAGGAAGATGTTCTCGCTACATAGAGTTGTGTCCACCTCCATTTGGTTATTCTTCCAAACATATGGAGAGTTTGTGTTGCCTCCTGCTTCGCAAACTTATGATTAATGCCATGTTGCCTAAGTCTCATCATTTGTTGTGTTGTTGTCCAAGGGAAGTTTCTACCAAGCCTGAGTCAGCCCCTCTGCAATTTGTCTCTTGCCCTCATACCCGGCCATCCTGAATGTCTAATCAAGTCTTTGCTCGAAATCAATGAAGCCTTCTGTCTGATCCTCAAGATTCTCTAGTCCATGACCGACAAGCCGTCGAAGACCTCTAGGTGGTGAAGTTGTACACTCATATTACACTCCTACCTGAGTTTTGAATATTTTGAAGTTGTTTCTCGATCTCTGAAGCCCTCATCTCTAGCCATCAGGCCTTATCAGCTTCTACGAAGATGGATACTCTACATGTATATATTTTTTATTTCGAGATGTAGCTCCGTTGTGTACTGTTCATGGCTACATTTTATATAGCTATATGACATGGATCTATAGTGTATTTGATTGGTAGACATGTGTTTATTATATCTCGAGCATGGGTATGCCTGCCTCGGTTGCTATTTTGCAGACGATGCCTCCCGATTCCTGTTTCCTGTGCTCACTTGTTCGGCACATTAGTAAAGATTGGTAATGTATTTCGGCCATCAGATGCTCTTATGACCTCAGACATTAGGGGGCATCTGTTATAACCCTAATTTTCACCATACATGCTTACCTAGCATCAGGCCATCTCAGATTCCTTCTTTGCCAAAACACTACTGAACAACTCTTCTAAAAACTCCATTTTTAAAAGTCCACACTAGCAGACCCACTACATCCCATGTGGATCTACAGTGTCCATGCTAGCTGGCCCACTACAGCCCGCGTGGACCTTCAGAAGCATGAAAAAAGGAAAGTTGCAGATGAAACACACAACTTTGGGTGAGTTAACTGAATCTTCCAGCCATGCATGGCCAAGGGTTCACCCAAATACCTATCTTCTTCTAGCCTATAAAAGAAGGTTTAGGGGTCCTATTTGGAGAGGGAAAAAAAGAGAGCAAAGAAACTCTTCCCAATTGCATATTCCTATTGTCCCAACCCTTTAGCCATCCTTGTGCAAGAAGAGATACTAAGCAAAGAAGTTGGAGGACAGTTGAAAGAGGAGCCCAGGATCAGGATTTGTGGAGCAGTGGCTGGTATCGACATTTGTAAGTTGATTCATTCAAGGTTAATAATAAACAAACATATTTCCCGTCCCACTATATGATTTCTTCATAGATCAATAAATATATGTTTGAATCTTTAACCCATTAGTCTATAGGTAAAATGCATGTGTAGTTTTTTGCTTGTTTTGTATGCAGGTTAACCTTGGGAGGAGAGCTGCCAACAAGCGATCAAGCGTGAAGAAGGATCGACATCAACCATACAGAACAAGGTATGTTGGTCTAATTCATGTATTTGCTGAAAAGGAATGGGGTTTAAGTCTGGGGACGAAGGTAGAAAGTAGAATTCTTTCGGTCATAGCTGCATGCATAAGATAACCCTATTTGATAGTCAGTAAGGGGATTTCCCTCACAACACCATCTTGTCCAAAAGAGATGATGAAAGGAAATTCATATATTGAATGCCCTCATCAGAGCAAAATGAAAAAGTGTTAATCGAAGTGGTGAAAGGAAATTCAATGGGAGAAGTAGATAACTTCATCGGGGTACTGAATAGGCTCCCTGGTAGTGAAGCAATGTCTATGATATCTGTTAGGTTGTCATACATATCCATATATCATACTCTGTCATCTAGTTCTCTTTCCGGTGATATTTACATCCTGAACCAACTAGGAATTCCCTAAATAAATTTTTACATTTGCTTAACCTTGAAGCAAACAAAGTTGGTCAAAGACTGATATTTTAGTTAAATTTATTTTGATTATCTTAAACAATTCTAAAATTAGTTTTAGGAAAAGGAAATTTTAATTAGCCTAACTTGAGATCAGACATTAAGTATGTTTTGAAGGTTTTTTGAGATTTGGTTAAATTTGTTTTGAGATTTGGTTAAAAACAAAATAATGACTCCATTTACCCAATAAAGGCACTTGATCTAATGTTCTTTCACACCTCATAGGGAGCCGCAATCCCTAGATGGATCCTATGTTGGAACACGTATAATTTTGAACTTTTAAACTTTAGACTTTGCCCCTTAGAAACAAAATCTTACTCGAAAAAGAAAAAAACTTAGATAATTTCCTTTCAATCTTAAATAAATCCATTGGTTGTTATTTTTCAACAAGGTACTCACAATACCCGTCATCAATGAGTTACTATAATCTAATCGAATGGCCCTAATGATCTCTAAAGTTTTGAAGCCGCTTGAGTTTTAAAAGAAAGCCTTTAACGGTCTCTTTGCACTTTGGGTATTCCAACAAACCCAAACAATGAAAACCCTAAAACTCCGAAACCCGAAGATAGTCGCTCATAAATTTTCCTAAATAACTTAAGGACATGAGTCATAGGACACGTGTCCTTTATAAATATTTCCTTGAGTTGACACATGGCACCCATTTTTGACATTTACGTTGGATGATTCACACATTTCCAAGTGACATGTGGCACCTCTCTTTTCTTGACACGTCATCAGAATGACGTCATCCTTGCCACGTCACTCTGAGAGATTAATCTTTGGGAGTTTTTGATTTCACAATCCCCGGATTATCAAAGCGTCGAAGTAAAGTGATTACAAAAAGTAAAAAGGGTTTTCAAGGAATTAATAAAATGGTTAACGGTTTTAATAAGCTGTGATTAAGAGTTAATTAATTACTTCACAGTTACGGATTTTGGAAAATTTCCCTTATGTCATATTCAAAACTTCTGAAGTTCAAACCTCCAAAATACTTAAAGTTAATACAACATTTTAAACATGATTAATTAAGACTTAAAAGTGATTATTGAGATATTAACTCCTCTGCAAGTTCATATTTCGAGAGATTTCCACCCTGTCACATCCAAAACCTATGAACGTGAATCGTCGAAGTATTAATGAAATTTATGATTGATTAAGGATAATGATTTAAAATAAGGATTGTGAATCTCTAGGTAATGAATTCCATTAAGTTTAATAAATTCCTCGTCAGTGGAGATATACGAAGATCAATAGATCTTTTGAATAAGAACTTCGAATTTCAAAATCGTTTTTACCATTTGCAATTAGCAGTTTCTTATTCGGTGAAGAGCTTACAGACTTCTCTTGTCACAGGTAGAGTAATTCTATTTTCTTGAAGATTATGGCACCACGAAAAGATGCAAAGAAGCTCGATGCATCGGGTGATGATTCAAATCCAAACACAGATGTTCTATCAGACACAACTCCGTGAGTTGTGGACGCCATTAAAACTTGGAAGCATGTTTTTGATGTCTTGGAGCATGAAATCATTAACTGTCCAGACGAATCTACCGAAGAAGACGACAACTCCTTTGTAGCTAAGCTTATACATGTAGCACAGTCGGAACTGCATAAGATCGTTGCACGACCAATAATCATACCCTACAATGATATGATAAACTGGGCTTTGGAACATGTCGACATCCAAACCAGGAGAATCATCAACCAACAATAGGTCATTGTTGGTTCTTTCCGACCAGAGCACCTACAAGTAATGTACAATATTTCCCCTACTCCTAAATACACTTACAATTCCACATTTCTTCTATAATTTGAGAGAAAGGAATGCACCCAATACGCTAGAAATGGTCATGATATAGTCAAGACCTGGTGGGGACATCCAGAAAAATTCAAAGCCGATGCTCATGGTATATAAGCCACGACATCTTTAGATGCTCATATGTTGTATGTATCCATGATGCCTTGTCACTTTTTTGGAAAGAAGAACCCGAGACATTTCTCAGTCGAGTGGGTAGCCATCATGAATGAGGTGGTCGAGGGTTATACCTTCAACTAGGCCAAAATGTTATTTGATAATTTGGCCAAGGAAATCGTTGAGTATAAATTAGAAAAATCAAAAGGGAATCCTACCCCTTTTTACATGTCGGCATATGTTGTGGATTCCATTTGTTTCAGAACCCATGTTGGAAGATTGGTTGTTGTCATTGATGTCAACCCTCATCATTGGTTTTGGACCACAAGATTGATTAAGGTATTTGGACATGAAGGACAGTGCACATGAAGACACAACACCCATGGATGGATAGTATACATCATTTTGTTTCCAATGGTAGGTGTCACGTCACATGGATCCTCGTGGTTGAGGAGAAATGATTTTTTGAATATGACAAAGTGAATTTAAGAAGAAAGTACAGGTCGGCCCTGAAGATAATTAAAGAAAAGAATTACAAAATAATAAAGTGTCAGGTCGGCCCTAATGTTAAAAGGAAGTGACATAAAGGGTATAAATAAATATCATTATACATTCATTTTATATACACAAGTCGAATTTCAAAGGAAATTTGAAGTAAAGAAGGCCGGATTTCAAGGGAGGATGAAGTCTTTTGGTGATGTTTTCTAAGGTATGTTATTTACAGGTCATGTTACCATTTTTGATATAAATTGTTTTATAGAATGATTCAGATGGTGAAATTGATATGTTATTGAGAATACATATCTAGGTACCTTTGGTAAAAATTTCAGCTCCTTATTCGCTATAATTTTGGAGATACACTATGTGGAAGATAGGGTTTTTTACTAGTCCTAAAGCTGGTCATAAACAGGTGTTTCGGGTAAAAAAGTCATAACTTCTTCATAGAGAATCCAAATAAAGTGAGACCAATTTCATTGGAAATATTATTGGCTTTAATTTCGTGTGTGCTAGTTTCAGAATCTGATGTTAAATATTGAGCATGGGGAATTTTGTACAATTTCACTCTCCTGAATAAACCAGAATTGAATAAGGTCTACCATTTTCTCTATAACTTCTTTTTAGGGAGGATTCAAGGAGTGATACTTGGAGGATTTGTTGGAAGATTGGTTTTTGTCATTGATGTCAACCCTAGTCATGGGTTTTATACCACAAGATTGATGAAGGTATTTGGACATGAAGGAAAATGCACATGCAGATACAACACCCATGGATGGATAGTATACATCATATTGTTTCCGGTGGTATGTGACACGTCATGTGGATCCTCATGATTGAGGAGAAATTAATTTTTGAAGATGACAAAGTGAATTGAAGAAGGAAGTACATGTAGGCCCTAAAGATAATTAAAGAAAAGAATTACAAAATAAGAAAGTGTCAGGTAGGCCCTAATGTTAAAAGGAAGTGACATAAATGCTATAAATGAACATCATTATACATTCATTTTGATACAAGTCGAATTTCAGAGGTAATAAGAAGAAAAGAAGGCCGGATTTCAAGGGAGGATGAAGTCTTTTGGTGATGTGTTCTAAGGTATGTCATTTTCAGGTCATCTTACCATTTTTTCTATAACTTTTTTTCTTGAATGATTCAGATGGTGAAATCGCTATGGTATTGATAAGACATATCAAGGTACATATGGTAAAAATTTCAGCTCTTGATTCACTATAATTATGGATATTCACTCTGTGGAAGATAGGGTTTGTGACCAGTCCTGAAGCTAGTCAATAAACAGGTGTTCTGGGTAAAACAGTCGTAAATTCTTCAAAAATAATCCAAATGAAGTGGGACAGCTTCCATTGAAAAGATTACGGATTGTAGTTTCTTGTGTGCAATTTTCAGAATCGGATGTTAAATATTGAACGTGGGGCATGATGTACAAGTTGGGTCTTCTGAATAGACCAGAATTGAATAAAGTCTACCATTCTTTCTATAACCTCTTTTTGGGGAGGATTCAAGGAGTGAAAATTGGAAGAGTTTCAGAGAATACATTGAGTAATATTATCTATAGGATCATAGTACTCCAAGAATTGAAGAATTGCATAAATTGAAGAAGTCTCAGGAAGCATTATCAGGTTATATGTGATGATTGGTTGATGGTGATGATTTAATGTAAAGTTTTATTATCTCTCATATATTCTTGGGTGGGAGGAAGGGGAAAGGATGGAGATTTCAACTCCCTCTTGATATTGTAGGATTGTATATTCCTCTTGGAGGTTTATCCCTCCCTCTACATTTGGAAGATGTAGCTACCTTTAGAATTCATTACTTCCCTTTAACAAAAACTATTGATTATTTCTCATATATTGTGCATGGTGTATTGTGGTGTATTGGTGTAACTCCTATACTATTGTTCATTTCTCATTGGATATAATTGAATGGTTTAAGTATAAGTTGAAAAAGGTTTTAAATTGTACTTGATACTGATTCACCCCCCTCTCAGTATCAACAATTGGTATCAGAGCAGATTGCCTTCAGAACAGTTTAACCACTAGAAGGAAAATTCTGAGCAAAGATGGATGACCATGAGCACATTTCAAATGGGATTCAAAAATTTGATGGAATAAATTATGCATACTGGAGTGATAGAGTGAAAACTTACCTAACGGCTTTGGGAGTAGACATTTGGTACTTAGTTGTGAATGGCTATGTAATCCCAAATAATGCTCCAACCGATCCAAATGAGAAGAAGCTTATGAGTTGTAATTCAAAAGCCAGACATGTTATTCTAGAAGCATTGACACTAACCATTGCTAGAAAAGTGATGGGATGCATCACTTCTAAAGAGGTATGGGACAAACTCAAGAATATCGACGAAGGAGATCCAAAAGTTAAGCAAGTCAAGCTTCAACGACATAGAGCAGAATTTGAAAATTTGAAGATGAATGAACAGGAAGATATTGCAACCTATCTTTTTAGATTTGATGAAGTTTTTAATGCTATCAAAGGATTAGGTGAAGAGCTTGATGAATCGTTGGTTGTACAAAAAGTGTTGAGATCACTTCTCTTGAAGTATGATGCTAAGGTCTCCGCCATTGAAGAAACTAGGGACTTGACCAGACAAACAATGAAGCAGCCTTTAAAGCCATAAATAATACAAAAGACAAGGATAACGACCTTGATGAAGAAATAGCAAATTTTGTAAGAAGGTTCTAGAAAGGAAGTGGAAGATACAAAGGTAAGTCTCCTCTCAAATGCTTTAATTGTGGTAGAATAGGACATATTGTTGAAAATGCTTACTATAAAAAGAGAAGTCTCAACAATAAAAAGAGCTTCTACTCCAAGGATGATGACATCTCCTCAGATGAGAGTGATGAAGAAGATAATGATGGCAGAGAAGTCCTCTTCATAACCCAAGAAACCCAGGATGATGATCATAATAATTCTAAAGAAGAATAAATCATTTGTGAAGAAGATTCAGATGAAGAAACCAACCTTGATTCCTTTTGGGGATACAAAGACAATGCAGAGAGTGAA
>ML779471.1:408956-473556 GCA_009831015.1 Picea engelmannii
AGATAATTAAAGAAAAGAATTACAAAATAAGAAAGTGTCAGGTCGGCCCTAATGTTAAAAGGAAGTGACATAAATGGTATAAATAAACATTATTATACATTCATTTTGATACAAGTCGAATTTCAGAGGTAATAAGAAGAAAAGAATGTCGGATTTCAAGGGAGGATGAAGTCTTTTGGTGATGTGTTCTAAGGTATGTTATTTTCAGGTCATCTTACCATTTTTGCTATAAATTTGTTTCTAGAACGATTCAGATGGTGAAATCTTTATGGTATTGATAAGACATATCAAGGTACCTATGGTAAAAATTTCAGCTCTTGATTCACTATAATTATGGAGATACACTCTGTGGAAGATAGGGTTTGTGACCAGTCCTGAAGCTAGTCAATAAATAGGTGTTCCAGGTAAAATAGTCATAACTTATTCATAAAGAATCCAAATGAAGTGGGACCACTTCCATTGGAAACAGTACGGACTGTAGTTTCTTGTGTGCGAGTTTCATAATTGGATGTTAAATATTGAGCGTGGGACATGATGTACAATTTGGGTCTTCTGAATAGACCAGAATTGAATAAAGTCTACCATTCTTTCTATAACCTCTTTTTGGGGAGGATTCAAGGAGTGAAAATTGGAGGATTTTCAGAGAAAACATTGTGTAATATTATCTATAGGATCCGAGGACTCCAAGAATTGAAGAATTTCATAAATTGAAGAAGTCTCAGGAAGCATTATTAGGTTCTATGTGATGATTGGTTGATGGTGATGATTTAATGTAAAGTTTTATTATCTCTCATATATTCTTGGGTGGAAGGAAGGGGCAAGGATGGAGAATTCAAATCTCTCTTGATATTGGAGGATTCTATCTTCCTCTTGGAGGTTTATCCCTCCCTCTACATTTGGAAGCTATAGCTACCTTTGGAAGTCATTACTTCCCTTGAACAAAAACTATTGATTATTTCTCATATATTATGCATGGTGTATTGTGGTGTATTGGTGTAACTGTTATACTATTGTTCATTACTCATTGGATATAATTGAATGGTTTAAGTATTAGTTGAAAAAATGTTTTAAATTGTACTTGATACTGATTCACCCCCCTCTCAGTATCAACAGGATTTTCAGAGAATACATTGAGTAATGTTATCTACAAGATCATAGTATTCCAATAATTGAAGAATTGCAGAAGTTGAAGAAGTCTCAGGAAGCATTATCAGGTTCTATGTGACGATTGGTTGATGTTGATGATTTAATGTAAAGTTTTATTATCTCTCATATATTATTGGGTGGAAGGAAGGGGAAAGGATGGAGAGGTCAACCCTCTCTTGATATTGGATGATTGTATCTTCCTCTTGGAGGTTTATCCCTCCCTTTATATTTGGAAGTTGTAGCTACCTTTGGAAGTCATTACTTCCCTTGAACAATAGCTATTGATTATTTCCCATATATTGTGCATGGTGTATTGTGGTGTATTGGTGTAACTCTTATAATATTGTTCATTTATCATTGGATATAATTGAATGGTTTAAGTATCATTTGAAAAAAAAAAAAAAATTGTACTTGATACTGATTCACCCCCCTCTCAATATCAACAACCCCTTTTCCCCTTATGAACTGGATTTAGACCTTGACCAATTCTGAGCCAATTCATTTCTATCACTCCAAATTATGGGAGGACAACGCCAAATATTTATTTTATGAAATATGTCACAACCTTGTAGTGCCGGTTCATATAGCTATTTATGGTCACCGACCTCCCCGGATTTCAGAAAGGATTATGGGGAACTTAGGAAAACTTGCAGACTAGTTCATTGAGGAGAATTTCTCCTATATCAGAGTATTTGGTTTCTCCACCTCTCCTCATGCCCTTCCATAGTTTTTACCCAATAGGCTGGTGTGCATAGAAGTGACATACCAGATGGTAGAAGGAGGTATCATCAAGGAGTTGAAAACAGCTCGGAAAAAGGTTTGGCCAACTTTTCCCATTCAAGTTGGAATGTTTACGTTATTAGATTTCGGTCACTCCAAAGTCGAGGCATCAGCCTTGGAGGATTTCAAATTAGTTTACATTGATTTCAAGAAGCATGATCCACATAAGATACTAGAGAATCATCTGGCTCAGTTTAACATGAAGCGATACATCCATGAGAATTATCCTTATCAAAAAATTTGTAGGGGAGTTAGATATTATGAGTAAGTATGAAGCATATTCCAAACCCTTCCTCCTTACCAACAAGTTGGTTTCATCATCTTCCAAAAACACAGACGAAAAAGTCTACCAAAGATATGGCAAGGAGAATCAACACCCATGCCTTCTTCATAGGAAGCTAGACATGCAGGATCGAAGCCGAGTTGCTCCACTAAGCACAAAGTTTAAGAAGCCCCAAAAAGTTTAGAGGGGTTATTTCAAGAAGTAAAAACATCACTATCATGTCTAATTAGCCAAAAGGAATTAGCTCAATTTGAAGCTTTCCTGAATCAGGGACAAGTTGTTCCTCATTCAACACCAGCTACTCCTGTTGGCACCCCGAATACAACAGGACAAGAACCATCCACATAAATTTCTTCTCACATTGCATCATTAACCCCTTTACAGACCAACTTCGAAAATCCTAGTTCTTAACTCACTTTTTTTGGTGATCTTACTCATATCTTGCTTGAAGAGATGCCTCCCTCAGATTTCTTTTCAACAAGAAGTGAAAAAACATTGTGAAAATGGAATCTCACCAGAAGGATGGAGTTGTCACTAAAATGAAATATTGGTGTATGATGGGAAAGATCATGATGGTTCTAAGTTTGCAAAAGAAGTTGTAGGTTCACTAGGGGATTTTTCCACTACCAATCAATGGTTAGTGGACAATTTGACTGAAAAGTTGCGACAGAAATTCCTCTTGGTAGAGAAACTGCAAAGTGAGATATACAGTATAGAGTAGATTGTTATAAACATGATGAACCAGGACATTGAGAAAATTAGGGCTAGTCATCCGCATCAAATTAAGCAGTTACAGGATAACCTTGAGCTGCTCCACCAAAGTTCACATACCAGCAAAGGATTGATCACTCAGCGTGAAAATTTGATTGAGAAGTTGCAAGCTAGATTGACCCTAATGGAGAACACAATGATAGATATTTCGGCCTTCAAAACACAAGCATTAGAAATCAATGAGAGGCTGGAAGTTTCCCAACAAGAATTCTATCAAAAAGTAGATGCCATTTAGAAATGCTATCAGGTAGTAGACCTTTCTCTAAAAAATATGTATGTCAAGGACAAAGAGGCATGTGCAGCCCGGTCTAAGTTTCAGGAGGTTCTCATATGGATACAAAAATATAATGCCCCTATTTTTACCCTTCTCTCTCATTCTGAACAAGTAAGAGGCGAAATGGCCCTAAAATCCTGAGAAACAAATCTGGAAGAAGGCAAGAAACTTGCCAGAAATGTAAAAGAGGCTTGTCTAGAGGCATTATCTTCACTAAATAAAAATATGATTGAATTCGAAGGGAGTAATATCTCGGAAGCATTGGGGTAGATTGAGATAGAAATGAACCAGCAAAGCTCCAGGAAGAATAAGAAAAATACTCAGGCAGCCATCCAAGCGATGATCCAGATTGATATACTTAAAATTATTGAATGGTTGGTTAATCCAAGTTCACTATATCAGTTCATAGTCCAATAAGTGAACAAGATCGAGGAGAAGTTGCCCCTAATACAGAAGAAAAAAAATTCCTTCGAATTGAATAAAAGGATTGAGACTTCAAGATTTGTGGTAGCATTGATGGACAGGTGCACCCAATGCATTGAACAGGGAAAAGCAAGTGTAGCTAGGAGAAAATGAACAAGAATGCACAACGTCCACTTTCTCCACCCACTCTACCTTTCACCCTCCAACAGTCACTTACCCCGTCTACCCCTAGCACCCGCATTCTTGCATCCACTCATCCCACCTCCTTATTGGTCACTTGTTCCCCCATCATTATTCTCATGAATAGTTACTCTTCACTGTAACCATTAGCCATCCCTTAATGAGCCAATATCGATCTACTCATCTAATTATCCCCCCTCATGTCTTCAATTGCAATTCCTTACCCATTGAATGCATCTGAAGGGACAGGTAGCAACGAGATCAAATGGAAAAGACGGTAAGCCAAATGATTGTGGTGGCCCTAATGGACATGTGTACCCATCTCAAAGATCAAAGGAAAGTGAGAACATCTACTAGCAAACGAAGAGACAGAGGAAGCGCCAACAAAACTCAACAATATTTGCATGTTGTTATTTTATTCGGATGTATTCTATTTTCAGTCAATATTATGGGAAGTCCAACGGTTTTCAGTTGTGACAAATTTTGTATAAATACATAAATTTTAGATCTATTCAAGGTTGCTTCTTGCCGAATGTAAAAGAGAAACTCTTTTTTGAGTATTAATACAAGTGCATACAAAGATTCTAAGTTTTGTTCAGTTTGAGTTATGTGTTCTTCTGTGTTCCCATTTCTCTGAATTTATTTATATAATTCTTGAAGAGTGATTGATTGCAATTTAGTATTACATATACTGTGATCATATTATTTCAATAGTTCATTCAATAACAGATTTTCCTCTATTATTACTATGAGTAAAACAAGACATGTGATCTGTGTGAATTACTGTATTTTTTATATCTTGTTCAAGGGTGCATCTTCTACTTTTCTTCTACTGCAAACAAGTTGAGACTTATCTATAATTGATACATGACTTTGTTTAACAGTTTTGTAAATATTTCTACATCATTTGACATTATAATTATGACTTAGATAACAAGATACAACCTTTGTATTGTCTTATCATTAATTTCATTTAAAGATTATTTCTTAGAAAAACTAAAGGTAGAAAAAGAACTCATAAAAACATTTTATTTAAAACCTTTGATGCCTGACATTATTCTTTGAGCCTTAGAATCAATCTCAGGAATAACAACTTAGAAGGAGGTCCCCTTGGGAAACACCCCTAGACTTGAGGAACGATTCACCCAATAGGTTGTTTTCCCAAGCCTCCCATACCTAAACTTGGTAAATTGCATAGGGTCTTTGAGTGTTAGTTTATTTTGATGATATGGTTTGAATGTACTTGCTTGAATGGATATTTTATTGATTTTATTTACTCATCATCATGATTTTACTTGATATCCTTGGACCGCGTATCCATTTGTCTTTCTGAGACCTAGCTGGTGGACAAATTTGGTGGAACAAGGCTAGCTTAGGCTTCCAAGGGGATTGAAGCCCACAAGTTGGATGCCAAGGGAAAACTTTTTGGATGATGATTATTTTCCTTTGGAGGCCTAGAGGACACCTTAGAGGACCTTTCCTATCCCCCACATGCCAAACGATTTGCTTGGAAGGGATAAAACGTCACCTTATTGGAGTTGGCGTTACCAATGGGGCTAGGGTTTGGTGGTGATGAATTTGCTACTTGACACTTGGTATGATTTGGTGGATTGATACTTGAGGAGGATATAGCGCATGAGAGGGAGGCTTTATGATCCCCAACAACTTCAACCTTCTACTCCAATGACTTTCTCAAAGGATCAAAACCTCACCCTTAGAGGGGTGACATCATTTTAGGGTTTCTATTCTGCACTTTTTAAAATTTAAATTTGAATTAAAGATGAATTACTTGTGTAAAGGGGAAAAATGAGGGTTGTTGTCCCCTTATTTTTTTTTTACACTAACTTAAGTGGAAAAACTATGTTTAAGACATTTTTTATAAATAGAGATCATTTGTATCTCATTTCATCATAGCTCTCCCATGTGAGGAAGGATCCTTGGCTGAAATTTACACCCTACTTGGGAAATCTTCCATATCTCTCTTGTCACTTTCTCTTGTAATGGTTTATATTTGGCTATTGGATGGATGATGATGCACTATATTTTATGGAGGCTTATTTCTTTCTTTATGGTGGATATTTCTTGGTTAAAGAAGGATTTTATCTTGTTTATGTTTGCACTAGTTAAGGAATCCATTTTGTTTATTATTTCTTGGTTAAAAGTATAATATGATAAGCTTATTGGGGAGTATAAGTATATACAACCCCAAGAAGTCCATATTTTGTCTTGAAATAAGTTGTTGCACAAAGGAATATTAGGAGGAGTAAAAGGGTTTACACCTTCCTAGGGTTTTCCTTAGTTAGTTTTGCTTAACTTGGCGAGTAAAAGGGTTTACACTCCCAAGGAGGTAGCACAAGTAGATCTTTCTCTTTTAAATTCATAACCCAATAGTTAAAGGCATTAATCTCTTGCATTGGGATACGTAGAACTATGATATAACAGAATTGTTCAAGTTGGAATTTCTTCTACATGTTATAAGCATTCTTGTGCCCTAAAGGCATCCTCTTTTAGCCAAGAAATTTGATATTGTAATAAGTTTAATGCTACATCCATTAGGGTTGTTGCAAACCCTAAACACTTTCTTGAATAATTGACAATTCAACTGTCAGAAGTTGCTAATAATTTACCCCTACAATCTACTAGGCCTAGCACACTCTTGGGTGTATTACTTGTTATTTTTGGTGGTTGATTTCTCTGCTATAACAAGTTGTTTGCTACAGCCATATGTTTTTCCCTCACTTCATGGGAAGAAGGGGTTGAAGGGCCAGAGTCTTGTGGTTAGAAAAATTTTAAATCTCGATTATGAACCTTCCAAATGCTCGCCCAAAGAGGTCTTGAGAGAAATGAAAAGATTCTCCTAAAAACTCAAAGACCTACAAAAGAAAACTAACATTATATAATTCTCCCCACTTGTTGAGGTGTGTACACTTATGTGGTGTCCCTTTATTTCCTTACATATGGAAATATTTGTACCTCTAGCTTCAAGTGGCTTTGTCATACTTCCCCCCAAGCTAATTGATTCACCAATAGGGAATACCTAAGGTTTTGGATTACTAATTAATTAATGGAAATAAATTGTCTTGGAAAATGGATGCATTGAAAATGAAGGTGCAACACACCCTCTACAAAGGCACACATAAGTCAGACACTACAACCCTTTGTATGTCATGAACCCCATGCCCAAAAGTCTCCCCCTCATCTGTGACACCTCATCCACCTGACTTAGAAGGAGGTCCCCTTGGGAAAAACCCCTAGACTTGAGGAACTATTCACCCAATAGGTCATTTTGTCAACCCTCCCATACCTAAACTTGGTAAATTACATAGGGTCTTTGAGAATTAGTTTATTTTGATGAGGTGGTTTGGATGTACTTGCTTGTAATGTCCCCATTTTTGGATTATGTTATGTTACTGAGTGGGATGCCTTCCAGAGTAGCCAGTTGGGCATAATAATGAGTTTGGGAGGTATTAAGGAGATTTATGGGACCCGACTCACATTATTCATTATATTTTATCATCAAGATCCATTCCTCACAACTTGTCTTTGGTTTCGTTGCATTTCGACGATTTCTGTAATTTTGAGTTATTATGGAGCATATTTTTATTAAATTCACTAAGGAGGTCATTTTGGGAATAATAATTGAAGAACCCCCTTAGTGTAATAACTCATTGGAATTGGGAGGAAGATCTGTATAGGATAAGATTATGAAAAATGAATTTCAGTGGCCAAAGAAGCCATAAGGGAAAATTAATCACTTTTTAGAGGAAAAAAGGTTAATTAATTAATTAATTAAGTGATTATATGAAGAATTATTAAAAGTGAATTAAAAAGTCACTTGGAGAGAAAAGGTAAAGAGGGGTATAAATACAGATAGGGGCTTCTATTCTCTCATTATGTTGTTTGATATTTTGATGTATGTCTTCTTAGCTAGAGAGCCCATGGTACTTGGGGGTTTTGAGGGTGTTTACTGAATAAACCCTAGAGATTAGCAAGGGAGTGAAATATTCTCTCGTTCTTGATCCAAGATTGGTCAAGGAGGTGAAATGTTCCTCCCTTGCCATTTTATTCAGCCACAGATTTGGTTTTACAGTGAAAGAAGATTTAGGGTGTAGATCTGGAGGTTTATTGTAGAGAGGGCGCATTGTGAAGGAGAAAAAAATTCGATTTGGATTTGGAGAGATGGATATGGTAGAGATATTGTACCAGGAACATTTGATTTCCCCGGGGTTACATATTTTTGATATTATTGGGGTTTTCATGCTCCATATTTATTTATTTTCATAACTAGGCGAATTATTGCTTGAGGGACCATATTCAGAGGTCAAGATCTTCATTTCTGGAGTTGGGTTGAGCATTTATCTATTGGGGATGAACTGTACTCACCTTGGGAAAATTTTGGAGAATGGTTTAAGTTCCATCCCTTCAGAAAATAGATTGATTAGTGGATGGGAGAAATTATTGGAGCAAGGAAAATTATTGGCACTTGGTAGCTTGGTTATCAGGTGGTAGATTGCATTCTTGGAGGAGATCTATTGTGGGTACCCTTTTGAGGGTTTCTAGAGTTGGTTTGTTGTATATTTTTATTTTTTGGATCCTTCTACATCAGTCATATAATTTTGTATCAGATTTTCATCATATATGTTCACCCATGTATTGAGGTTAGCAAATTAAATAACAAAATCATATCTGAGTTATTTTGGCTTCATTGTGTATTGGAGTTTCTTAGTATTGGTTCCTATGCATTTCTTGTGTAATTTACATGTCATTCCATGCCCAACAACCACCATACATAATAAACAAAACCAATGATGAAAGCTACATCCATATGTATGCAAAGTATTTGACAAAACACTTCAACCAACCAACTACAAATACACATAACAACAAGCATAAATTCTATACAACCACTCATTGGGAAGGGATTAGGTGTTGCATGTGATGTGTTTGACATAATATTGAACCATTAAACTTGAGATAATCGGGACAACAAGTATTGATGTGATTTCAAGAGAGTGGAGGGCTTGTATACCAAGTTTTTGACAAAATTTCTCAACCAGATTAATATGATATTTACAACAGATTTGGTTGGGAACATTACAATGGTATCAGAGCCAAATTCTTGTGCTAGCCTGTGATAAAACACTAATGACCTGGATGAGATGGCTATTAAAGAAGATATTATTTATTGTGATATGGAATATCAATCCCTTAGTGAGACATTCAGGGCTCAGGTAACATTCCAATAGTATGTATCCATACAAAAATCCCAGGTGCAGTAAAGATGATGTTGCATTATGGGCCAAGAAGATGGAAGAAGTAAATTATTGGAACAGAAAAGAAGAGGAAAATAGAGCCAAAATAGTCAGTAAAAGGGATACATCACCACAGACGAGTAGATTGAGGGGAGTACAGATTTATCCTATAGCCATTAGGAGCATGGAACTTTTCTACAATTGAAAAGATTCTTGGGATATAGATCATAGATGCATGGGAAACAGGAGAGTGCATGGCATTGAGGTGCACTACGACAGTGATGAGGAGGAAATGTATGAGGATGCGACCTTAGATGCCTCATTAGAGAAATCCCATGAGGCTATTGACTCCAGCGCATCTAATGGACAGTTGGATGGACGGGATGATAGCGCATGCATTATAGCTTCCCGATCAGGTAGTGTTGAGGACTCAACACATCACCATGGTGGTGATACTTGTGAGGATTCAGCCATGGAAACACCTAGGAATGAGGGGGATTGGATATTGGGTGATCCACCTTTGGATGTTGATATGAGGTCATTCATGGGGGATAATGATCCTCCTATGGAGTTGAGCATGACACATTCCTTATCTTCTCAGTCACCTATGCTATCCACGACACATGAGGATATCAGTGGCACTCGGGATGTGGTGGAGGAACCTTTTGTAGTGATTAAACACAAAGGACATGTGGATCTGCAGACCCGGGATTAGAGGCATGACATGGAGAAAGATGAATATATACACACATGTCAGTATGGGGAGAGTGAGTCACTTATTTTGGGGAGTCCATTGATAGATCCGGTTGTGGGGACATATAGATCATTGGGATACTTACTTCTGAGACCGATCTACAATGACAAGGATGCATTATTTGTTTTTCTGGATGACCATATCACATTTATGGACACATCTGTATGGGATCCAGGTGTAGATTCTATTAGTAGGGTGAGTGCATAGGAGGATACAGTTGTACATAATGGATACAGGGCATTTCATATGGAGGTAGCAGTAGGTGATGATGTACAGTGGCATACATGAGGATTCAACATCATAATGGACAGTGGGAAGTATGATACTTTAGCTCTTGAGGAGTGTGTTGATCCGGATTATTTTCGGCACGAAATGAGATCAGAGATATAATAAAGAAATGCACAGAGATGTCACAG
This sequence comes from Picea engelmannii, assembly GCA_009831015.1. NCBI lineage: Eukaryota > Viridiplantae > Streptophyta > Pinopsida > Pinales > Pinaceae > Picea > Picea engelmannii. The sequence continues at coordinate 419,236 of ML779471.1, forward strand.
ATATTCAATAATATAACAGAAATGTACCAGAGATGAAACCATAAACACAGAGATACAGTAATATATGATTTCTATTAATGAAAGAAATGTACAGAGACTGTAAAAATACAGAGTGAAAGACTCGCTAGAATGGTGGCAACTTATCTCTGAGAAGAGATGTGAGGGCTACTCACATTCGCAAGAAGATGATTACAATGAGGCTCTGAAGGCCTTTTTACAATAAAAAGGAATTCCAAAAACCCTAGACATCCAAAAACCTAACCCTAGGATATGAAGCGCCAAAATTCATGTGTGCCCCATTTAGGTAAGTTAGTACATCAACTTCCCGGGGTCGTAACATTTGTATACGATATTCGTTTTAGGCGTATGATAGCTCGTTGGAAAGGTATCATTGAGGAGATTAATTTTGGGGGATAAAAAATTCCTTTGACTATCATTGAGAACCTTGATCTCAAAAAACCTTCATTTAGGCCCTCAAAATGGCCCCGGAAGTTAAAACCTGCTAAAGATAGTAAATTGCCAAAATTGCCAAAAACTTGTTTTGAGCCAGTCGGAAAAGGTGGGTGGCCATCGATATCCACCTGGATCAGTTGATGAGGATTCCAATGTTGAAATTAGAAGTGAGAGACATGAGGTAGCACCTCAACAAGACAGTGTTCAGGAGTCACAACATTTGGTAGGACAATTGAGGGTGAGAGAGGACATGATCATGACAGCCATTAGACACATTGATGATACACACGCATTGGTGGCAGAGTATTGTTGGAGGGACATGATGGCACATGATAGTTCGGTTGGGGATATTTCCATTGATGACTTCCATATAGTCAGGGAGAGAGTGATTGTGATGAGCGTCGACTACCAACAGTTACTTATAGATAGAGATTATCTTTTGGAGGTTGGCGAGATGTATCATAGGGCATTGAAGGAGAAGGAGACTGAGGTGGACCGACTCAGTTATGAGTTGGTAAGTACACATGGATTATTGAAAGGCACAAAAACAGTCCTTCAGGAATCAGAGTCCAGATTAGAGGAGCACCAGTTGATGGAGGAGCGAGAGGAGTACCCGGGATCACTGATGATTATGGAGAGATGCGATCCAGAGAGGCTGGAGGATGTCCATGTGTCACATGAACCACCATTTATGGGGAGTTATGAGATGGTTGGTCGTACACATACACATGGGAATTCCAGAGCCAGGGCAGTTATGAGGACACATCCATTTGGGCTTGAGTATTGGTTGTGTTATCACTCTTTAATTTCTCAGGATGAAGAAGAAATGGGCATAGGTAACTACAAAACCACTTGGAGTCAAGGACCTAGCCATCCAAGACTCGGAGAGGGATCTCTCTATCAGATTTAGAATTGTTTGAGTATGGATCTTAGGCTAGTTATGATAGATTGGTATTTGGTTTTTAAATGGTTTGGTTGGAGCAAGAGAAAAGGGCCATTGGGCAATGGGTTCAAAGAGATCTAATCCAATCAAAGTAGGGTCTATAGGGGATCTTACATGGAAAGGTAGGCATTGTTCTATATCCTTTAAGGTTTGGTAAATGGTCAAGAATAAAAAGGGATGGAATCAGATCATAACAGGGCATTTAATAATCCTGGGAATGACCTTCAGGCAGAAAACATTGATATTGCTTTAAATTGGGAACATGGTGTTTTTAAAAAAATCATGAGCTTGACTCTCTTTAAAATAATAGATAAAATAAACACATATGAAAAACAAATAAAACATAATTATAGTGAGAAAAACTTCACCAGCATAATGACACAAGAATCTTGTAACTGTAATATTGTTTTGATAGACTATGGCTCTGTGAGTTGATTACAACAATGAACACTTCTTTTTGGTTGGGTAAAACTCCTCCTATACTCTATTGTAAACATATATATAAACAAAAAATACAATTCTTAGGCTCAGGAGATCAAATTCGATCATCATGGCCAAAAATAGCAAGTAAATCCCAAAAATATCTGAACTGAAAATTGGGTCGAATCTACTGAGAATAGGGGTACACTCAGACATTTTTTTCTCATCAAAGGTGACACTTGTGTATAAATTGAAATAATTTATTGTATATTATCATGTTCCAGATGAAAACCTCTTTCATTTTTTCCAAATTCATCTACATCTCGCTGAAACAGCTCCCGCAAAATCATGACTAAAACAGGAGAAAACGAAAGCCTGAAAAATAGGGCTCAAAAATGGCTTCTATTATCCATGCTCCTGACACCTGTGTAAATTCTGGGAGAGGTTTTTGTTCTTCAGCCAATTATGAACAAAAACCTCTCTCGTATTTTTAAAATTCATTTCCATTTTCCCGGAATCCCTCTCGGAAACAAACTAGTCAAACTGGCGGGAAAAAAAAAAAAAAAGTTTTTGAACTTGGGAGGGCGGTTTTGGAGGGGTAAAGTGGTTTATTCGGACCCCCCTGGGGTGGTAAGTGGTATTGGGAGGGGGGGTCTGATTTCACCATGCAGTTAAAAGTTTCCCTCCCAATACCACTTACTCGGACCCCCTTGGTGTTTATGTGAAGTGAGGGGGGGGTCCGAGTTGTACGGGAAATGCATGCAGGTGTAAACTTTAGGATATAGTGTTTTGATTTATTTTTTAATTGATTTATTTTTGTTTTTGTTTTTATTGTTATATATATATATTTTTTATTGTTTCATTTTTATTTTGTTTTGTTTTAATTATTTGTTATATGTTTGTTTTAATATCATTTTGTTTTTTAATTTTGTTTTATTATGTTTATTTTCTATTTAATTCATGTTTTATATTGTTTTATTTTTAATTGATTTTTATTTAATGTTTGATTAATAAAACACTAACCTAATTACTAACTTAATTATTAACAATTATAACATAGATCTATAAATCTAACTATACTAAATTTAATTACTAACATTGTTAACCTATTGTATTTTTTCTTAAGCTTGTTTAATCATGTAGGGATAAAATCGACGAAGGGGTGAAGAAGTGAAGGGTGAGGGACTGAAAAGCGCAACGATGGATGAAGGATGCAGCAGGGTGATGGAGGATTGGGTGAAATGGATGGAGGGGGAAATGGAATCAACCAAGCCCAGTAAGCCAGATGTCTTCATCGCAGGAGAAATGCCAAATAAGCAGTTGAAGAATCGAGTTACCTATGATTATAGGACCCCAACAAGTTGAAATCCATGTAGAGGTTGACCCAGCAATACACCCAGGATACGTGATAATGCAGGAGGATATAGGATCTTGCATGAGTATACAAGGGCATATAGTGATGAGAGGTAGTTCACAAGGGCATGCAGAGGTGTACAGTGGGATCCAGGGGGATGCATTGGAGTGCAGGGAGGAGACATACTTAGTAGAACATGGAGAATTACGTGGAGAGAGGTCCTCTCTCTTGCAGCAGTACATGGAACAAGGAGATCACCTTCTTAGTAGTAGTAGTTAGATGAGTGATGGTGGAGGGAGTGTGATTGACCATCAGTTTGTGGAGTTACCTACTGTTGTACCCGATGGTTTGAGATTAGTCAGGAGTCTAGGTGACTATTCACCATGGGTGTCGGTGGATGAGTTTTTTGTCAATCATTTTGGGTTGACCAACACATATGATACTTTCCAGTCCTACGCATAGTTGCAAGTATTTATGTTAGTCTTCCCTGATACTTTCATTTTATACGATAGAGATGGGGGAGATAGCCAGTTGCATGGGGCATGGAGAGTCATTAGACAGAGACCTCATGACAAGGGATACTCCATTACATGCAACCAGATAGGGAAGTGTCATCCGAGACAGTCAGATAAGGCCTTGGGCATGATGGAGAGCATCCTTAGTCATGGGACAGAGGATATTCTAGAGGTGGATATAGGTTCAGAGTTTCAGCGGGATGAGGACAAGGAGTAGAGTAGGACAAATTCTTTTGATGAGGACTACGAGGTCAGTTGGAGGGATGTATGGTCGCAACAGGCAGCATCAGAGATCTTGATCAGGACCGTACATGATGTACCTATGGTTGGACAGCTTGGCCATTTTAGGACTCATCATCATATCAGAGAGAGATTCTCCTAGGGGAATATTGAGGATGATGTCATGAGGCACATGGGGGAATCCTCGGTATGTCAACATCAGGAGTCGGGGCATGATTCCTTATCCACCCTCGTTTCAAGGCAGAATTGGGAGATTATGCTAGCATCTCTCAACCCTAGTATACTAGAGCCATATAATAGGGTTGACAACATAGGGATATTGTTGCATTATGGGACACCGCAGGCAATAGTGTCGGTTGGTAGGGTGGCCAAGTTTAGTCATTATGGATAGGACAACATGGTTATCAACATACTTCAGCCAAAGGTTTATAGTTTTGTAGTAATCGAGATACATGATATGGCACCATCGGAGTTATGTGATGTAGGGGTTTTTTCTCTTCTAGAGCGTATGGGAGTTTCATGGATGTTCATGATTGGTGTCTTTCATTGTTGGGGGAATTTGAGATCAGATGGAGATGAGTACGCTAGGTGGAAGGATGGGTCTCCTTGGTTGAGGATCGGATAGAGGAGTAGGAAATATTCTTGGTTATCAGGGGATATGGATACTACCGAAGGTGGTATGTTAGAGATTGGTTTGGACGAGAAATTCATTGAGGGATGGATATTGTATTCACTATATGTATTGGTTTGGGATGTTCAGGAGATTCTTTGCATTAATATCTCACAAGACTATACTTTACAGGGAACTGTAGTACACATTTTGATTTGGGATGTATGGATTAGAGTGTTTGGTAGTCCAGTGGTTTATGGAGTTGAGATCTAAGTAGAGCGGTTTCTTGATGAGTTTATTGAGGATCTACTACACATGATTGTTCTACTCATCAGGAGCATTATGGGGGCTTGCATGGCGAGCACTTAATGGGACCATGTTTTGAGGAGAGATTACTTCATGACACATAGGTGGATATGGGACCCTGGGATCATACATAGTGTGATTCAGTTATTTCTTGAGGACAAGCAATATTTGAGCAAGGAGGACTGTAATGTTCCCATTTTTGGATTATGTTATGTTACAGAGTTGGATGCCTGCCAAAGTAGCCAGTTGGGAATAATAATGAGTTCGGGAGGTATTGAGGATATTTATGGTGCCCGAATCACATTATTCATCATATTTCATCATCAAGATCCATTACGCACTTGTCTTTGGTTTCATTGCATTCCAACGATTTCCATAATTTTGAGTTACTGTGGAGCATATTTTAATTAAATTCACTAAGGAGGTCATTTTGGTCATAATACTTGAAGAAATCCCTTAGTGTAATAGCTCATTGGAATCGGGAGGAAGATATCTATAGGATAAGATGATGAAAAATCAATTTTAGTGGCCAGAGAATCCATAAGGGAAAATCAATCACTTTTTAGAGGAAAAAAGGTTAATTAATTAATAAAGTGATTATATGAAGAAATATTGAAAATGAATTAAAAAGTCACTTGGAGAGAAAAGGTAAACATGGGTATAAAAGACAGACAGGGGCTTCTATTCTCTCATTTTGTTGTTTGATATTTTGATGTATGGATTCTTAGCTAGAGATCCCATGGTACTTGGGGGTTTTGAGGGTTTTGACTGAATAAACCCTAGAGATCAGCAAGGGAGTGAAATATTCTCCCATTCCTTATCCAAGATTGGTCAAGGAGGTGAAATATTCCTCCCTCCCCATTTTATTCATCCATAGATTTGGTTTTTACAGTGAAAGAAGAGTGACGGTGCAGATCTAGAGGTTTCCTGCAAAGAGGGCACATTGTGAAGGAGAAAACAATTCGATTTGGATTTGGAGAGTTGGATCTGGTATAGATATTGTACCAAGAACATTTACCATCCTTGGGGTTACATCTTCTTGGCATTATTGGGGTTTTCATGCTCCATATTTATTTATTTTCATAGTTGGGCGAATTATTGCTTGAGGGACCATACTCAGAGGTCAAGATCTTCATTTCTGGAGTTGGGTTGAGCATTTATCTATTGGGACCGAACTGTACTCACATTGGGATAATTTTGGAGAAGGGTTTGAGTGCCATCCCTTCAGAAAACAAATTGATTAGTGGTTGGGAGAAATTATTGGAGTAGGGCGAATTATTGGCACTTGGTAGCTTAGTTATCATGTAGTAGATTACAGTCTTGGAGGAGATCTATTGTGGGTACCCTTTTGAGGGTTTCTAGAGTTGGTTTGTTGTATATTTTTAGTTTTTGGATCCTTTTACATCAGCCATATAATTTTGTATCAGATTTGCATCATATATGTTCACCCATGTATTGAGGTTAGCAAATTAAATAATAAAATCAGATCTAAGTTATTTTGGCTTCATTGTGTATTGGAGTTTCTTAGTATTGTTTCCTATGCAGTTCTTGTGTAATTTACATGTCATTTCATGCCCAACAACTACCATACATAAGAAACAAAACCAATGATGAAAGATACAGCCATATGTATGCAAAGTGTTTGAAAAAACACTTCAACCAACCAGTTGTAAATAAACATAACAACAAGCATAAATTCTATACAACCACTCATTGGGAAGGGATTAGGTGTTGCATATGATGTGTTTGACATAATATTTAACTATTAAACTTGAGATAAGTGGGACAACAAGTATTGAAGTGATTTAAAGAGAGTAGAGGGCTTGTATACCAAGTGTTTGACAAAATTTATCAACTACATTAATTTGATATTTACAATAGTTTTGGTTGGGAACATTACATTGTTTGAATGGCTCTTTATTGATTTGATTTACTCATCATGATTCTTCGACTTCAGATCCTTTGAGGGTGTATCCATTTGTCTTTGCAGGACCTAGCTGGTGGACATATTTGGAGGAACAAGGCTAGCTTGGGCTTCCATAGGGTTTGAAGCCCACATGTTGGATGCCAAGGGCCCACTTTCTAGATGATGATGATTTTCCTTTGGAGGCCTAGAGGACACCTTAGAGGACCTTTCCTATCCCCCACATGCCAAACGATTTTCTTGGAAGAGATAAAGCATCACCTTCTTGGATTTGACGTCACCATTGGGGCTAGGGTTTGGTGGTGATGAAGTTGCTACTTGACACTTGGCATGATTTGGTGGAATGATACTTGAGGAGGATATAGTGCATGAGAGGGAGGCTCTATCATCCCCAACAAATTCAACCTTCTACTCCAGTGACTTTCTCAAAGGGTCAAAACATCACCCTTAGAGGGGTGACGTCATTTTGGGGTTTCTATTGGGCACTTTTTAAAATTTAAATTTGAATTAAACATGAATTAATTATGTAAAGGGGAAAAATAAGGGTTGTTGTCCCCTTATTTTGTGTTCACCCTAAATTAAGTGGAAAAACTATGTTTAAGACATTTTGTATAAATAGAGATCATTTCTTTCTCATTTCATCATAGCTCTCCCATGTGGAGAAGGATCCTTGGCTTAAATTTATGCCCTACTTGGGAAATTTTTCATATCTCTCTTGTCACTTGCTCTTGTAATGGTTTATCTTTGGCTATTGGATGGATGATGATGTGCTATCTCTTGTGGAGGCTTATTTCTTACTTTATGGTGGATATTTCTTGGTTAAAGAAGGAGTTTATCTTGTTTATGTTTGCACTAGGTAAGAAATCCATTTTTTTGCTTCTTTCTTGGTGACAAGTCTAATTTTCTATGTTTCTTGGGGAGTATAAGCACATACAACCCCACCAAGGTCATCATTTTTTCTTTAAATAAGTTGTTGCACAAAGGAATAATAGGAGGAGTAAAAGGGTTTACACCCTCCTAAGGTTTTCCTTAGCTAGATTTTCTTAAATTGGGGAGTAAAAGGGATTACACCCCCAAGGAGGTAGCACAACTAGATCTTTATCTTTTAAATACTCCATAATCCAATTGTTAAAGGAACTAATCTCTTGAATTGGAGAAATAAATCATTGCATTGGGATACATAGAACTACGAGATATTGGAATTTCTTCTACATGTTACAAGAACTCTTGTGCACTAAGGGCATCCTCTTTTAGCCAAGAAATTTTCTTTTGTAATAAGTTCAATTCTATATCCATTAGGGCTGTAGAAAACCTTAAACACTTTCTTGAATAACTCACAATTCAATCGTCAGAAGTTTCTAATAATTTACCCCTACAATCTACTAGGCCTAGCGCATATTTTGGGTGGATTACTTGTGATTTTTGGTGGCTTATTTTTTTGTTGTAGAAAGTTGTTTGCTACATCCATAAGGCTGCAATTATATCTTTGCAATATTATTTCATTTCTATCGTGTTTCATGCTATAGCCTTGCTCTTTCATAGTTGAGTTAACTAGTCATTGCTAGCTTGTCTCTTGCAATCTTAAATAGACTTTTAGCATCTTTATTTACAGCTCTCATTATCATTTTATTGCTGATATATATTATTGTTTATTGATGCAATTAGGGACAACAACATTAACTTGCTTTTCCAACATAATATTGGACTTGTATCTTCATTTACCTTGTGTCTCGAGCATGTACAATAACCACTTGGAAAGTATACATTGTTGTGGCATATATTCTACCATCCACGAGACTCTTTTCAATCCCTTTTCACTTTTCATATTTGACCTATAGGGGGACTCTCCTTCATCTATTCACTTTCCATCTCATTTCCCCAGGGTCTTTAGGATTCCCCCCTTGAGGTGATTACTTCATCTCTAAGGTGACGGGAATACCTACTAAAGGTGATAGTGGGTAGGTGTTCTCTTAGTTGTCACCATTTTGTGTTTGGGTCGATATTTTCCCAACCTACAACTTGTACGATATAATTTTGGTGTCGTTGCCAAGGAGGATCTTGAATCCTCTTATGAACCCTAATGAAACTTTGGAAATCTATCCCAAAGCCTTTCAGTATCTTTCCTAGAAACTCCACCTAAAGGATGTTCCCTTTCCACCTTTGATGAGCTCTTCTTGAAGATCATCTGGCGACTCCACCTTCCCAAGAACCCTACATTTCCATGTCTTCCCTTTTTCATCCTTTGATAAGCCTTGAGCTCATCTGACGACTCCATTGAGGAACCTTTTCAGTTAATGGAATCATGGAACCATGGGATGAAACCTCATCCATAACTTCTCATGCCTCGAGAAGGGAACTTTTACAGATGGAAAATCAAAATGTTGCTAATAAAGCTACTGAGGAAATGATGAATCATATAAAAGAATTATTTCAAAAATCTGACGAAGAACTAGCCCTTGAGGATGAAGAAATGCTTGAAGGACAAACATACGACGAAAGTCACCAAGAAGATCCCAATGAATATTTAGATGAGACATTTGATGAAGATAAGTGCTCATATCTACCCTTCCATTTGATGAATACATACAGGCCTTTGTTATTCCTGCACATCAAGAAGAGAACATGATGAGTTGTAATCCTTTTGAAGATCTTGATGACACTTTATTCCACGACTTTGGAAATGGAGAAGTATTATAGGAACCCTTGGATGCAATAGATCCTTTTTGGAAAACACAAACAATGCATCATGAACTAACGATCAATCCCCTCATGATGAAGAGGGGATGGAGAGGCATGTTCATAAAGAGAAAGAAGAATCTTGACGAATTGCAACATGTTGAGACATTGTCATCTTTGCTCTCGCTTGATGAAGATGAGGCTTTCCAGCCTTGATTTCTTCCTGCGCATGAAGTTGAAGAAGCAATTAGTCTCAATGATGAAGAAATTGAAGATCCAGTTGAAGTCGCCCTATCCTTTGTCCTTCCTACACACGAAGACAAAGAGATGGTTACTTTTAGTAATATTTATGGTTTTATGAAAGAACCCTTGGATTTGGTTGAATATCATATAGACATGTTCATAAAAAATGGGAGATGTAGATGGGATGTTGGTTGCATCATTTTTTTATGGAGACCCCATTTATGAAATTGAGGGTAGCTCTCAGGCAGAGGGGGTTGAGGTGTCATCTTCAGAGGACTGGTCTTCATGCGTGTATGATTCAGATATTTGGCATCTTGATGATAATATGATTACAAATTTTTTATGTCCATTCGAGGATGACCTGACACAACATTTTCAGGATGATTTTTGGCCATCCCTTCGGAGTTGTGATCTATATTTGTTCTGTGAATATTTTCAGCCATTGTTCTCAGACTTTGGTAGATTCTAGGTCATGGCCAACCCAGGGCACTCTGAGGTCCACACTATCAAATGAAATTACTTTCATATTGAGACTTTTGGTGGGTATTTTCACATAAAGAAGCAACATTTCCTAAGTCCAAGGGAGGATTTTTAATCTAGACATGAGGTTATCCCTTACCTCTTATCTTCTTCTTCGAGAAGGCTTGTAGTCTTCTTCCAATATCTCATCTCCTCTCAGTCTTCAAAAAGTAGTGGATATTTGTGTGTGAATGAAGATGAACCATCATCTATATATGATAGTCCTCTTCAGAGATAGATTGATCAATCTTCTGGATACACTTTTAGAAAGGATGATCAAGCCGATGGTTTTTCTTTCTAGCAGGATTTCCTCCCTCCCACCCATCTCTATGAGCTTCATTTAATGATTGATTATATGTCTATTTATGCTCATTATTATTATTTTATTGACTTATATTTGTTGTATTATATGATTAATCATAGGGGGAGATACTTTGATGAGATGATCAACTAGTTGCACTGGTTGTATGACTTCACCTGACATCACCTATCGCTTGATATTCAGGGCCCCAAGGCCCCAGGAAAGTAGGTAGGTCATTTTGATTTCCTTTCATTTGCATCTCAATTTCTCATGTTAGTTTAGATGCATTTCATATTTCATTTTTCTCTACTTTCATATTGATTTCATGCTTAGTTTAGAATTTTTTCAAAAAATGCTAAAATTTTCTTTTCTAGATTAGTTGTCATGTTTGGTTTTGATGTATATGGATGAAGGGTGATAGAACCACCCTAGATTTTATAGTGTTTTGTTTTAGTGTAGGCATAGGTCTACCAGCAGATGGTGTGGTTCTCATATACTCTACAGTGAGCACATGTCCCCAAGTAGGAGCCAGATGTTATCCCCATTTTATGGGATAACTAAGGAGATGATGTCTTGAGACCCTCATGTTGTAAACACAGAGTAACGAGAGACAAATTGACCAGCAGTGTCCAGTTACATAGATGGAGACCCACCACACCACCACAGCTCAAGGTTGATCATGACGGTATCCACCACATCACCTAGCCTCCTGAAGACATTAGATCTTTCTCCATGAGGTACAAGTCAGGTATTATGGTGAGTGTCATTTCAATATTTGAGGCATTTGAGTTTGTTACATCTATTACTGATTTTGATTGTGTGACATTTTCTTGGACATTATTCTATTTTCCCTATTTCACCTTGGTGGTTGACATTGTGCCCTAGTAAGTGGGTCACCCTTAGGGATATGCATGCTACTGGGAGGTCCTTTTGATGATTCATCGTGTCTTTCCATACCATAATTGCCACTTTCCACACTTCATCCCCTCATCTCCTCATTTTTTTGGTTTTTCGAGTATACTGACCCAAGAAGGGGTTGTTCCTCACTTCATGTGAAGAAGGGGATGAAGGACTAGAGGCTTGTGGTTGGAAAAATATAAAATCCTGATTATGAACCTTCCATGTGCTCACCCAAAGAGGTCTTGATAGAAATGAAAATCTTCTCCTAAAAAATCAAATACCTATAAAAGCAAATTAACATTATATAAATGTCCTCACTTGTTGAGGTGTGTACACTTATGTGGTGTTTGTTGGTTATTTGTGTTTCTCTCTTTCTCTTCTTATGATGACCTAGGTTCGGATCTCAACATGGTTCCAACAAAACCCTCTAAGACTATTGGCCCCCCTAGTAAACCAGAAGGCAACACATTGCAAAGAGTGCATTGCGCAATCTCACCCGAGATAGCTTTATGGGTGACTACAATGCTTAAGTGCTTGCAGTCTAGGAATGAGTGGGGATCTAGGGGTGTATTCCATATTATTCATGCATTACTCTTACTAATGATTTAATTATTCCTAGGATTCATTCATCTTTTGCCTCATGCATGCATTCTAATATATCTAGTTAATCATTCATTCATAAGTTAATCATTAACAAGAAGTAAGAATTCAATAAACATCACATATAACACATGTTTTACTGTGGTTCACCCCCTCCTGGGCTACGTCCACAAAGATTTGGATTCTCTGCTCTTTTATTTATTCTATTACAAAATCTATCATTTCACGCATTACATCTTCCATCATACAATCATGAAGAGGTTCAAGAACCTATGTGATGTGGACTGGATCACACCAGGCTCCTCAGCCTGTGACCTAACCCTCAAAATATAGCTTACTTAACTCTTCTACTACCTTATCAACTCACCAATTTTCTCCAACATCGATCTTACAATTGCTTAACCCCTAACCTTGACCTCCTAAGTTCTTATTTATACTAGTTTATAGGCTTATAGTCGTTACAATTTTTGTCAAAAACCCTAACCCTATCATGGTTAGGTTTTCCTACCTTCTCGCCTTGCATGCTTCTCATTTTGCATGTTTCTTTTCCTCTTGCATGTTTATTTTCCCCATGTGAGTTTCTTTTCCTCATGCATTTTGTTTTTCCTGGCAGTTGTTCTTCTCCAAAATTAGGTATGCACTCAAAATAGCCTTCTTTCTCAAAATAGGCATGCGCCCAATAGGCCCCCAACACTAACATGTGGCTCATCCCAATCCACTCAAGTGGTGCGTGCTCCCAGAATAGCCTCCGCCAAGCTATGGAATTTCCCTTCTAGCTCTTCCCCTTTTTCTCTGCCTTGCGCAACCTTCTCAGTGAGCTCTTCCACCCTCTATGTTATGATATCCTCCTTGAGAGATTCTACACTCTCAACATGATCCTGATCCATTCACATCTTTTCCTTCTCCATTTTCGCAATTATTTGTGTTGCTTTCTCTTGGAGAGGTTCTAATTGGGCTAGCCTTTCCTTCCTTTTATTCTGCACAGTCTTCAGTTCTTCCTACAGGGTCTTCATCTCCTATGCATCCTTCACTCGCTCTGTGATACTCATGGACTTTTGCCTCTACTTCAACTCCTAGATTGCAGTGTTGATTACCTGCTCTTGCTGATCTAGTTGCTAGACCCTATCATATTCTTCCATCATTTTCCATAGTTGCATGGTCTTGTCAAACAGTTGTGTGACCTTTTCATCTTATTTTTTGCATCACTACCACTTGCAGGGTTACATGTTGTTCCCTTTCAGCTAGAACTTTTGAAGGAGTAGTTGGGGTTAATTATTCTTTAAGCTCATCGATCTCCTTCTCGTACTTCTCGAGTGTCTGTGTGATGATTTGGATATGTTCTTCCGCATTTCTCATGGTTGTCTGCGCGTTGTATGGAATCCTTGTAGAGACTTCCTTCATCTTTTTCTCTAAATTATCTATGCGTTGTTTCTCCTCTTTTGTGATTGCGACACCCACAACCTCACAACCCGCAGGTCGGAAGGTTGGCATGCACACAAGATCTTTCCTTCTTCCACTGGCCCAAAGAACTCCAAACGGTTCTTCTATTTCCCTATCGGGAAATCTGCACCCACATCAATCCTCGTGGGATCCCCTCTTTACACTTAGGAGATCAGAATTCGCACTTTCGCGAATCCGCCAGTCGAGTGTTGGTCTCTCGAACCCCCGAAACCCGACAACAGTCAACGCTGACCTTTTCCTTTCGGGATTTCCTCTATCACGATTTCGGCACTCGCGATGTCAAACAACTTGTCTTACCGACTCCCGAACCTGGATATGTCGAAACTCCGATACACTCGCGAGTTTGACTTTTCAACACTTCACCTCATAGGCATTTCGGACTTTGTGGTATCGCGAATCCTAATGAAAATGTTTCAGAACTTCGCCCCACGAAACTCCAATATAGTCAACTGAATGGACTTCTTATTAGCGCGTCACCTGTCCACTTTACTGACTCCTCTGTGGCCCCACTCAAATCCCTTTAGCTCTCGGGATATCACGTATTGGAATATCGTGATTCCCGATGAAATGTTATGGAGTTTCAACCCACGAAACCCTGATATGGTAATCCACGAGTAATTCCGACGGCCCTTGTGGTTCAGATCTATGGTCCTGCCCCTCCTGAGATTTGAACCCTTTGGGAATACTCGGCGTATCTCCCCTTCTTCTCTGTGAGATCTAACGGCTCACGAGAATTCATGAATCCTCTTCAGAGAATTCTGACCGTCCGTCCTTCCTTGGCGATTTCTATGAATAGCTAAGTGTTCCTTCACCAACTTGTCCACCTACGGCGCGAACTTACGATGCCTTCTTGAATCTTCCAGGTACAACTTATGTTGCACTGTTCTTCAACAGTTTTGAAGGCCTTATCCTTCTTGAGCTTCCTTATAACTCTGAGTCTTAGAAAGACTCTTGCGCGCACTCCTTGCGGCAACCTTCAAACACTTCTAAGTGTTGGATTTATTTTCGACTCTACGCACTCCTGCAGCAGCAGTCCCTCAATGATTCACTCAGGTTCACAACCCTGAGACTTCACTCGGCCTGCACACTCCTTGCACGGCTCCTGTGCCCAACTGCACGTTTGAGGAAATGAGAACCAAAAGTAAAACTATCTAAGCTTCAAAGATGCAACCCTGAATTCTTGTCGACGCACTCCTTACAGACACTTCAACTGCACTCCTTGCAGGAATTCTTACTCAGATAGAGAAACAATTGAAACTCATTTCATTGTCCTTTCCTCTCAGCTTTCAGACTCAAAACATGAAATCATATACACAGCATATAAAGAAAATGTATAACAGGAAGCAAACATTCATGAGCATATCATTCAACATCAATACACAGAGAACAAACACGAAACCATGAATTTGAATCAAACTCTTCTATTAATTCAAATATTTGTACATGGGTGTTCTTACACAGCTCTCTGCATGCTCTTATTTACAATGTTGCTTCTTCTTCTTATCTAATCTTACAATACACAATGAGGGTGTCTATATCTCGTTTTCCCTCTTGCGCTCTAAAACTGTCTAATCTAGAATTAAATTCCATCTACTTCCATTAACTACTATAAATGCCTTCTACCTACTAAGGACAAGAGAAAATCGCTCAAGGTCCGTTTACATTATACAAGTGCACTTCTTCTTAATGGCTTCATTTAATATGGCGCATCAACTTCAAGGAACTTTCAAAATTTGTGTTGGCGCTTGCCCAGCTATCTTTTGCCTTCCGTGCTGGCTCGCTTGATGTTGACGATGCTCCTGCATCATACTCCCTGGCTTGAAAATTTTCATAGGATCCTGTCCATGAGTTCGTGCATGGTCTGTCCATGTCTCTGTATTTCTTCTTCGCTCTCCCAGCTAGCATCTTCAACTGGATGGTTCTTCCATTTGACCATATACTCAAAGTATTGCTTTCGCCTGGTCCTCTTGCTCACTCTTTTGTCCAGTATGCGCTCCATCTGCGGCTTATCTGCAACTGGCATCTGCTTTGTCCACTAGATCACTGGTTGTTCATCTCCAGTCCCTTTTTCCTCAGCTTTATATGGGTACAAATCCGAGATATTGAATATCGGAGAAATTCCGATCCCATCGGGTAATTCAATCTCGTAAGCATTCGCCCCAAATTTCCTTAAGACCCTACATGGCCCGATTTTCTTCATCTTCAGCTTATTATATGTTCCTCTCGGGAACCTTTCCTTTCTTAAATGTGCCAGAACCAAATCACCAACCTTGAACTGAAGTTATCTCTTGTGCTAATTTTCTCTGCGCTTATACTCCTGGCTTGAATTCTGCAATCGTTGCTTCACCTGGCTGTGAAGTTCTTTCATTGCCTCTGCGAATTATTCTGCACTAGCGCTCCTAGTCACAGTCTGTTCTGAATATCTCAGTTCATAAATCCCCCTCGGCTGCATGCCATAGACAACCTAAAACGGACTCTACCCTGTGCTCCTGTTAACCGAGTCATTATAAGCAAACTCTACCTGTGGTAATATGTTGTCCCACTAGTTGTGGTGTTCTGTCACCAAGCTTCTCAGCAAGTCTCCCAGACTTCTTTTCACCACTTCTGTCTATCCATCCATCTAAGGATGATAAGACGAACTAAATGCCAAGTTAGTTCCTAGCTTCTTCCATAAAGTCCTCCAAAAATGCCCTATGAATTTAGTGTCTCGATCCGAAACTATGCTTCTCGGTAAGCCATGAAGTCGAATGACCTCTTTGAAAAACAGATTTGCAATATGAGTTTCATCACTAGTTTTCTGACATGGAATGAAGTGTTCCATCTTCAAAAATCTATCTACCACCACAAAGATCAAATCACAACCTCTTTGTGTTCTTGGCAACCCCAATACAAAATCCATGTTGATTGCATCCCACGGCCTCTCTGGTATGGGTAATGGTTGATAAAATCCTGCATTCTGCTTTCTTCCCTTCGAATGCTAGCAAATTCTGCACCTGTCTACAAATCACTTGACATCTGCTAGCATTCCCATCCAAAAATATGACTCATTCAGCTTTGCGAATGTCTTGTCGTGACCAAAGTTCCCTGCCAATCCTCCACTGTGCTTCTCCTTCAACAGATTCTCCCTCATGGAGAATTTCGTAATACACAATTGATTTCCTCTAAACAGTAATCCTTCCTGGATCATATATTCTACCCACTGGCTTCTATCTCTGAGAATTGGATTCTCAGTTGCTTCATACGCCTCCTTAAAATCTTGATCATCAGAGTACATGTCCCTGAGATCATCAAAACCCAACATTTTGACTCTGAACTCCTACAACAGCAAACACTTCTTGCTCAAAGCATCAGCAACTTTGTTAGCAGTACCAGAAATATGTTTTATCACAAAAGTGAAATTATGCCTCAACCCATTTGACATGTTTCTAATTCAACTTTTCCTATTGAGTCACAAACTGCAATGCATGATTATCACTGTACAAGACAAATTCCTTCGGGATCAAGTAATGTCTCCATTTCTTCAATGCCTGGATGATAGCATAAAACTCCTTATCATAAGTGGATTATTTCACTTTCGCTTCATTCAACTTCTCGCTGAAATATGCTATCGTCCTGTCTTCTTGACTCAAGACTACCCCGATTGCAAACCCACTTGCATCGCATTTCACCTGAAATGTCTTCTGGAAATCCGGCAACACCAGAACTGGTTGTTCTGTAATCTTCCTCTTCAACAGATTGAAACTCTTCTTAGCCTCTTCTGTCCAGTGAAAATATTTGTGTCTTTTCTTCACTGTATCCATCATCGTTGCACTAATTCCACTGAAATTCTTGATGAACTTTCGGTAGAAACTAGCCAATCCATGAAAAATTCTCACCTCAAATATATTCTTCGGTGATGGCCAATTCTTGATCACTTCCACCTTATCTGGATCCATTCTCAAATCATTTGTCAAAATAACAAACCCCAAGTAAATGAGCTCTGTCTTCATGAATGAGGACTTCTTCATGCTTATCAACAGCTTCTCCTGCTGTAACTTCTGCATCACTGTAGCTAAATGCTTCAGATGCTCTGCCACTATCTTACTGTAGACCAGTACGTCATCCAAATACACAATGAAAAATTTTCCGATGAACTCCCTCAGGACTTCGTTCATCAACCTCATGAAGGTCCTTGGTGCATTTGTTAAGCCAAATGGCATAGCAAGCCATTCATACAACCCTTCGTTGGTTTTGAATGTTGTCTTTCATTCATCACCTTCTCTCATGCGGATTTGGTGATAACCACTTTTCAAAACAATCTTTGAAAAATACTTTGCTCCACTCAAGCAATCCATCAGATCATCCATCCTTGGTAATGGAAATCTGTACCTAATGGTTATCTTTTCAATCACCCTCGAGTCAGTACACATCCTCCAACCTCCATCTTTCTTCAGACTAAGTACTGTTGGAATAGCACATGGACTCAAGCTTTCCCTAACCAAACCTTTGTCCAACAAATCCCGGACCTGTCTTTTAACCTCTTCGTTATCTTGCGGCGTCAACCTATATGCAGCTTTGTTTGGAAAACTGGCTCCTGGTATGAGATCAATATGATGGCTCACACTTCTTATCGGTGGCAACGAACGAGGTAATTCTTCCACTACTATGTCAATGAACTCTTCCAACAATTCTTGAATCTCCTCTGGTAAATCATCCACTCTTGTGCTAGTCAAAACAATTCCAGGCTTTCTGACCACAATGAACTGTGGATCCTCCTTCTTATTAACCTTTGTAAGAAGTTCCTTCCCACTCATGAGAAGTACTGTGTTGCTTACTTCCAGTTTCACCTCCTTATCCTTGATTGGAAGGAACATGTGTTTCCTCCCATTCTTCTCTAGGGTGTATGTGTTCATTCTCCCATCATGAATCACATTTCTGTCATATTGCCATGGTCTATAAGAAATATATGACAAACATCCATAGGAATGACATCACATAAGATCTTATCATTATATCCACCTATCTTGAATTCAACTAAACATTGTTTGGTGACAGTTACCTAGTGTCCTTTTTGTAGCCACGAAACTCTGTATGGGCTTGGATGATCAGTTGTCTCCAGCTCCAGCTTCTCTACCATCTCTTTAGAAACGAGATTATCTGTGCTACCACTATCTACAATGACCTTGCATACCATGTCCTTGGTTTTGCAAGCAGTCCTGAAAATTCTCGTCCTTTGGACTGAATTCTCCACCTCCTTTTCTGGTGTCAAAAGGACTTTTCGCATCATCAGTGATCTTCCGCCTTCAGCATCTTCTGCCTCAACATCCCGCCTCTATGCTTCGGTGATGTGAGCTTCCCCACTCTCTTTATTTTTTTCTAGACACTCTTATGACTTGTGCCATTCTTTCCACATGTGAAGCATGTTATTACTCCACCTATTCCTCTTCCTCTACCTCTAGTACGAGGAAAAGTGTTGTTGCCAGCATAATCTCCTCTCTGCTCAGTATGTTTCCCTCTCTGTTCAGCATATTGTTTCCCACGCTGTGAGGTTCCACCTCTCTCAGTTTGAGTCTGAGGTTTCTTCCAGTCTTCTTTGGGCTTCTGATATTTGTCCTGGGCAATTGATTTGCCTCTGGGCTAACTTCTACCTCGGCCCCTCTGACTCTGCTTTCAGCTCAGCTTTTCTTCCGCTTTCAGAGCCATCTGATAAGCATATTCCACCATTCGGATGGTTACCATGCTCATCTCATCCTGGATATCATATCTCAGGCCATTCATATATCTGGAAATTTTTTCATCATCGCTCTCCCGATGACCTGCCCTGATGTTCAACTTGTAGAATTCCTCAGTGTATTCTTTCACTGTCATCAGCTTCTGTCTCAGGTTCTGCATCCTCCTAAACAGAGTAATTTGGTAATCCATGGGGATGAATTTTACCTTCATCTTCGCAATCATTCTGTCCCAGCTCTTGATATTCTACTTGCCCTTGCAGCGTCTGTCAGCTTGTAGTTCATCCCACCACAATGTTGCATGTCCCTTCAATCTAGTGACAGTGTGCTTGACCTTCTTGTCTTCCTCGACATCCTCATAGTCAAAGTACATGTCTAGAGCTCTAATCCAGTCTAGAAGCTCCTATGCATCCAAGTTTCCCTCATAAACTGGAATGTCCATCTTTTCTCTTGCACCTATCCTTGCAATAGCTCTGATCAAACGTTTGTTTGATGCATCTTCAGCTGCAAATTCTTCTTCTCGTTTAGCCTCAATTTCACTCTCGGAATCACTGAGATCCCCAGCACCGACTGTGCATCTTTGCACTATCTCCATGTCATCGAGTCTAGCTCGTAGATCACACATCTCTCTCTCCATAACCGGGTCTGTCATCTGCTTGCCTTTTCTCCTTGGAATTACCCTATCCTCTGGTGGATCGGGTGTTTGAATGTCCCTTCTCCTTGGCGGCATGGTGTAATTCTCTTCTTCTTCTCTTCTACAAAAAGCAAAGAAATTTTTTGAGATCTGATACCACAATTGATTGCGATGCCCGCAACCTCACAACCCGCAAGTCAGAAGGTTATCATCCACACAAGATATTTCCTTCTTCCACTGGCCCGAAGAACTCCAAACGGTTCTTCTATTTCCCTATTGGGAAATATGCAACCACAGCAATCCTCATGGGATCCCCTCTTTACACTTAGGAGATCGGAATTCGCACTTTCGCGAATCCACGGGTCGATCATTGGTCTCTCGAACCCCCGAAACTCGACAACAGTCAACGTTGACGTTTTCCTTTCGGGATTTCCTCTATCACAATTTCGGCACTCGCGATGTCAAACAACTTTTCTTACCGACTCCTGAACCCCGATATGTCGAAACTCTGATACACTCGTGAGTTTGACTTTTCAACACTTCACCTCATCGGCATTTCGGACTTCGCGGTATCACGAATCCTAATGCATATGTTTTGGAACTTCGCCCCATGAAACTCTGATATAGTCAACTGAATGGACTTCTTGTCAGCAGCGCACCACCTATCCACTTCACTGACTCCTCTGTGGCCCCACTCAAATCCCTTCAGCTCTCGGGATATCGCGTATTGGAATATTGCGATTCCCGTTGAAATGTTATGGAGTTTCAACCCACGAAGCCCCGATATGGTAATCCACCAATAAATATGACGGCCCTTGTGGTTCGGATATACAGTCCTACCCCTCCTGAGCTTTGAACCCTTTGGGAATACTCGGCGTATCTCCCCTGCTTCTCTGTGAGATCTAATGGCTCACGGGAAGCTTGGACTCGTCTGCGCTATGGTCTAGATGGTTTCTTCTTCGCTCAGTGTGGTCCTTTCCTCTACTTCTGTCACTGAGGGAATGGGTTTTGTTCCCCTTTCATGCCTTTGTGTTGCTTGTATCTGCTCTAAGACCTACCTGATATCGGCCAAATCATTATGTATCCTTCCTCTTTGGTTTTTGGCCTCTTCAAATTCCTTTGTTGCGCAATCTTGTACTCTCTCTGTGAGAATATCGGCATCATCCCCAGTGATTGTATACTTTGGCATATGTTTATGGGCCTTGACCTTTTTGCACAGCCCCTCTATATGTATAATTGGTCGCTTGGGTTGTTTCTTGTGGAGTCGTTGACGAAGGGGTTTCATGTGTCATTATGTCCCCCTTCCTTGTTCTTCCTACACTGGGTCAGTTTCCTTCTTTCCTGACTATGCATCCTTCTTTGGAGCACTACCCTTCTTCTGCTACACCAACTTTTGACTAGGCTTCCCCTGTTGTGTTGGATTTTTGGGTGCAACGTTTTCTCCTACATGTGTCTTGGACGATCCTACTTCCACTTCCTTTCCCTTTGGCATGTCCTTGGTGATGACTGGGATCTTCCAGTCATCTTGCCAGTCTCGCATTGCCATTTCAACTTCCTCTGCATTGATGCAGAATCGAAATTGTAGCCATTCTTTCTCTGGATATCTGCACGCTTCCACACATTATGTCATGTATCCCTAAAGTTGGCTACCCCTTGATATTGTGTGACCACTTCTGGAGTGATCCTCCAGGTGTTGGATATGATGTCATGGATGTCACTGAGATACCACGCGAATGTGTTGACATTGCCACTTCTTTGCTTGGGGTCTGAAGTGCTTCCCATGGATGTGTACCGTGTTGTGCCACAACATCCTACTCTATCACAAAAGTAGGAGTAGGGAGGCTCCTTCCACCCGATTAGCGCTATCAGGATCAACAACCATGAGGAGTGGAACTTTTTTCCCAAGTCTCGTACGTCCTTGCAGTGGTCTAGGAATAGGTAGAGTAGATATGGGGCCCATCTGAGCATTACCCCTTTCGCACACTGTGCGGCTACTGTAATAACGCCTGTTGGCGCTTCTTCTTTCTGAAATTTCCTCAATAATTTTCAATTCATAAACTTGTTGGAGAAACTTGTCGCATTATCATTGATATCCTTCATTAAAATTCCCCTATTTCCCTGACTGGTGTCAAATTGCGCTTTGACCATCTCTGTGATTTCCTTCTTGCACGCTTTTTTATCCAAATATTCCTCTGGCTGCAAGATGAATGTAGGGAGTCCTGTGATTTTGGAAATCAGTGCCACATCTATCTGTATCGGCTTGTCCATACATAGGATGCCTCCATGTATGCGGGTGACTAGTTGTTTAATGCAAATCCCGACATTATTACCGCACCCGAAATGTGGTATATCCAGCAGGTTCATGATGCATGAGTTATAGAGCCCCGTTATCCATTGTGCGGGCTCCATTATGGGTTTGATGAGGGGTCCAACTTCCCCTGTGTTTGTTAAATAAGTGTCCTCGATCAAATATGGGAATTTGGCTGCATTGAGCACATCATGGTCTGTGTACTTGAGTTTTGGTACCTTTCCCAGCATATCATCCATAGTAATCACTGCATCTAGGAGATATGGGAGTGTAACATCCATGGCATCTGGAGCCTTTCTTTTATGTCTCGTAGCAGATGGGCCTACCTCTGTTGCATCTACGTCCTATTATTCTCTTTCAGAATTCATTCGATCGGTGATATCTTCGACCAACACTTATTCATGTTCATGGGATTTTTGTGGTCCCATTGTTTCGTCGGGCTTCGTAGGCATCTCAAGGTTAGGGTTCAAAATACCATTTCGGGCCCCAGACATATACCCTATTTCTCCTTGTTGCACTGTCGATGTCTCTTCCTCAACTTGTGTCGAGTTGATTGATTATGTGTCTGAGGTGGTAAAATCTTCCCGCTCAACCATGTTCTTGGGTTGTGGCATTCTTTCCTTACGCCTTTGTCCCTGCTGAGTAACCCGGACGTGTTATCCTGGCGTGTTGAACTTTGGTGGGGTCATTCTCTCTCAAATTCACATGCTTTCTTGCTTCTACATAAAATGATAGCTAGGGCACACACTTTGTTTCTCACTCTGTACTAAAAAATCGCTAAGTGTTGAATAAACGCATGCTTTCCGCCTTTTATAGACCCGGTCATATTCATTTTCCACTTTTTGCGTGCATTTGCATTGAGTGTAATTTTTCCTGCATGATGTCTTCTAACATTTGTCATGGTAATTATTGCGCGCAACTTTTTCCCGCACTTTCTTATGGTTCAGTCAACTTTTGTGTTTTTTTGTGTTTTTCTTCCATTTTCTATTTTTGTATTTATTTTTTCTTCTTTTTCTCCTTTTTATTTCTTTTTATCATTTTTTTGTCTTAATCTCTACTATAGTACATTATATACATGCCTTTCTCACTGCATTGTGCCTTTTAAGTGTTAGGAGGTCGACTGTCCCTGTATAGTTTTAGTCGACTACCATTGATCATTCCTTTCAGTTTTGTGCCTCCCAAATCCTTTAGATGCACAGATCCTCCATATGTGACAATATTTACTTCATATGGCCCTAGCCAATGCATTTTAAACTTACCAGGATGATGAGAAAATTTACTGTCATAGAGCAGGACTAGGTCTCCCTCCTTAAAACTCTTCTTCTTAATATGTCTGTCATCCCAGGATTTGTCTCTTGCTTTCTGCACTTCCTGGTGAAATTCTGCCAGAATCCTATCCTCTTCCATTTCCATTAATTGACTTAACCTTTCCTTTAATGTGCCTCTTTGTGTCATGTTGGTAATTGTTGATACACACAGACTAGGTACCAGAAATGCTAATGGTACTATTGTTTCCTGTCCATACACCAATATGAATGGTGTTTGTCCTATAAACTTCTTACATATGGTCCTATATTCCCATAGTATTGTTGATATTTTCAAGGCCCAATCATCTATGTTGACATTGCAGATCTTTGTCAGAGCACTTTCCAAGATCTTATTGAAAGATTCTACCATTCCATTTTCCTGAGGATGTTATGGTGTACTCTTCTAGTGATATACTTCAAACTTCTCATTCATAGCCCTGATGGTATTGTTGATAAAGTGAGTGCCTTGGTCACGCATCAAAATCTTTGGACATCCAAATATGGTGATCACTTTCTAAAACAAGAAGTGTCATGATGTCTCTACGCTACAGTCTTTGACTGGTGTTGCTTTTTCCCATCTTGTTAAGTATTCAATTGCAGTAATGATATATCTAGCTCCTGACCTTTTTGTTGGTGGATTGATTGGTCCAACAAAGTCTATTTTACATTTTTCAAATGCCTGCAAAGTTACTTGTGGTCTTAGAGGCATCTCATCACTTCTCTTGGGTTTTCTAACCCGCTAACAAACATCACATTTCTGGAAATATTCCTTGGCATATTTATGGTCTATTGGCCACCATAATACTCTACACAATACCTTATGCATGGTATATTTTATTCCATATTGTCCTCTAGCTATCCCTTCATGAGATTCTACCAAAATTTTGGGCCTTTCATGTTCTAATACACACCTTCTCAAAATGTTATTTGTGCCCATCTTGTATAAGTGTCCTGCAATCAGTTGATAATCTACAGCTCTGACTACCATATTTTTCTTCTACACAGTGTTAAACTCGTGTGGCGCAATCCATGTACTTAAGTATTCAATAATATCAACAAAGCATTCATCAGCTACCTGTGCTGAAAATAGTTGCACATCAGGAAAGTTGTCTTCCGAGTTGGTAGGTTATTCTCTATTAGTTACCCTTGACATGTGATCAGGTCCTGCATTCAACTTCCTTGGTTTGAATATCACTTCGAAATCAAACTATTGAAATAAAAATAGCCATCTACAAATCCTCCCCCCCAACATTGGCTTGTTGACTAGATATTTGAGGTCAGAATGGTCTATGAACGTTTTAAAGTGTTTCCCTAGTAAGTAGTGTATGAACTCCTGAAGTGCATATACCATGGCTAGGCCTTCTCTTTATATGGTGTTGTAATTCTAATCTGATTCTAACAATTTTCTTCTTGCAAAGGATATAGGATGGTCTAATTCCCCTACTCCTAGCTATGCCAGAATTGATCCAAGTGCTATGGCTGATGCATCTACATGCATATGAAATGTATTTTCCCAATCTGGGAATACTGGTATAGGTGTTGTGACCATATGTTTTTTAAGGTGTCCAACCCTTGTTGATAGTCCTTATTCCACTGAAATATGATATCCTTCTTTAACAATTTTCCCATTAACGTAGTAATCTACACATACCCCTTTATAAATTTCTTGTAATAGCATGTATGTCCCAGTGTTTCTCTTAACTAGTGCACTGATTTTGGGGGTGGTAAATTTACAATGAATGCAATCTTAGAAGGATCTACTAGTAAGCCTTGTTTACACACTATATGTCCCAAAAATATTCCAAAAGGTGTCCCAAAAATACATTTATTGATATTCAATGATATCTGACATTGTCTGCATCTTTCCAACATTAGTATTAACACTTCTACATGGTCCTTTAATAGACTATATACAATCTAGTCATCCAGATATAATTCTAGAAACTGATGTATGAATTCCTTAAAAGAAGCTATGACTACTCTTGAAAAAATGTCTGGGGCATTCTTAAGCCCAAATGGCATGAATTTATATTGGTAGGATCCCCATTTTGTAGAAAAATAGTCTTATACATGTCCTCTGGAGCTATTTTGATCTGATTGTAACCTGGGAATCCATCTGTAAATGAATATGCTTCCTGGCCTCCCACATTCTCTAATAATTCATTTGTAAAAGCGGTAGGGAAAGGGTCATGTAAGAAAGCATCATTAAGTTTCCTCATATCTACACAAATCCTTATCCCCCCTTGTTTATTTTCTTGGACTACCACTTGGCTTATCCATTCAGATTCCTCTACTGGTTCTATGATACCAGCTTCCAACATTCTGTCAATTTATGCTTTCACTTTCTGCTTATATAATGGATTTAGTCTGTAAGGTCTCTACCTGACAGGTATTGCTTCAGGTTTGAGAGGTATTTTCATCTCTCCTAGCTCTCCTACTATACCTTTCATCTCTGTAAAGGTTGTTGGGAACAGTTCATTGTATTCACGCAATAAATTTGTTATTATTTCTATTATTTGTTCATCCCAATAGTCTCCAATACTTGCCATTTTAGGATTGTCAATTGTCCCAATGTTGACTTTCTTAAATTTGATTGGTGCAGAAAATACTTCCAACTCCATATATGGACCTTCCACCTATATTTCTCCTTCAATTTTTGTAATCCGAATGTTGCACGGATCATTCTCATCTGGTGCTTCTTCTTCAACATGATAGCATGAAATTAGTTCTTTGATTGTCTGTCTGTTTTGTTGTTGATATTCTATCATGAGTTCAACCTTTGGTTCATCAATAAATAGAATTCCATGTATCATCTTTAGCATTGAATCAATGTTGGGGTTCTCATGTTCAAATGATAAAGTTACAACAAAGTTTTGTTGTAATGATGTCCATTATGTAGTGCCTCTGTGCATCTTCTGGTCTATATGTTCCCTGGAATTCCTTCCAATGTATGGATAAAGTAATAAGGCCATTCCTCTGGTGGTTTCAACCGCCACTATGTTATGCACTTCTCTAAGTGTTCAAATGGTGTTCCATGTCCATCATACCTCTGCATTTTATTGTTACCATGTTGCACACCAAATCTAATGCACAGTAATCATTTACATTGGTACCAATCCTGAATTGTTTCTTTGGGTGTGACCCACTGTCTTGCAGGTGTGGCCTTGAGTGCAATATATAGGGCTAAGAGCCTCTGATTTTCTAACACTTATTCTTCATATTGTGTCAGAAATCCCTCCAAGTTATTTACCTCATGAAAACTGGGAGGTTCTCTTATCTCTGTACCAACCCATCTTACTGTGTGGTATATTCTTGCGCACCTTCTTGTGGAAACTTCATGTAATCTCTGTTGCCAATTCTCCAAACCTGTATCTGAGTCAGAAGCACATGACGTAATGCTTCTCTAGCTGATTACCCCATATGCAGTTGGGTTGACATAATATTCTTCATGCACGGTGGTTCTGTACAACTGGTTTATTTCCTCCAAATCTAAACAAGTGGGTTCTACAAACCTTTCTCCTTCTGAAGGATCTAATGGTGCAATGACTCTATATTCACTTGATTCAAACATCATTTTCCTTGTCTTCACGTTGATTATGGAATGGTTATCATATGCCCAATCCAATCCAAGAAATGATGGGTAAGGTGTTGTACCATCTATTGTCTCTATTACTTCAAAATATGTCATAGTGTGCACTCCATCTAAATCTACTGTCACACCTTTAAGCCTTCCAATTGGTAAAAATTTGTGTTGATTTTCTAATTTGAACTGGACAGGTGAATAGGCTAGTGTGGGTTCTCCCATACACTGCCATGTCTTCTTAGGTAAGACATTTATTTCAGAGCCCAAGTCCAGTATAATATCACCCATGTTGAAGTCCCTAATGTTAGCATTTAGTCTGAATTCCATGCTTGTCCTTCTTCTTTTATGGAGATGATTGACTGTTTTCTGCTCTAATTTCTCTTCTACCTCTATGTTACATATTTATAGAAGATTTTGTAAGATCTTGACAAATGATGGATCCTTTAATAACTTAACACGGGATTGGAGAAAAGTTTTTATGTTACTTACTTTCTATAAAGGTTGTGCTTCACTGGTGTGGTCCATTGAGGAGGGAATTTCATACATTGGTACGTTTTGATTGTGCTATGTGGATGATTTAGATGCATCATTTTTCTTGATAAACTCTTTTCTTGCCTCCTTGAATGTTTCCTTTTCTTTTTGTGCATCAAACTGCTTATGTGGTTCAGTATTCTTCTTCACCCATTGGTGTCGCGTTGGATCTTGTCTTACTGCATCAGCTCATGTCTTGGATCCTCCTCATGTGACTATATTGATGTTTCTTCCATCATCCTTAGCTTCTGCATAAATCCATTGTACATTCTGGTTGTTCTGGTTCCTCTTTTCTTGGATCTTTCCCAAGAGTGTTGGACAGTCTTTTGTATCATGGTCTGTCGTGCGGTAGTACATACATGTCACTGGTGGAAGTGGGCACTCCCTTGCATAATGTCCTATCTGTTGGCAGTTTTGGCACACTACTGGACCTCTAACTCGTCTAAATCCTCCTCTACCTCGTCCTCTACCTATGTATCCACCCCAATCTCCTCGCAGTGTGTTGTACTGAGGTACCTGGTTATATTGTGTGTTGTTATATTGTGGTTGTGCATTATTGTATTAGGGTTGTGCATTATTTTATGGAGGTGGTACCTAGTTGAACTGAGGTGCAACTTGTCCTGTTATCATTTCTAATTGCACCCTATAAGTATATGAAGTTCTTTCTCTCATCAGCTCCATCATCCTACAATATTTATCATCATGACCCACTGACTTGCAAAAAATGCAGTATGAAATTTTGGGTATTGTCTTACACTTCTTCATCATTGGACAATGATATGGATCATGCCCATGTGTTTTAAAAATCTCGCACCATGGTCCTCCTATTGGCAAAGGGTTTGGTACTCATGTTGCCATGTACTACGCAAAATTTGGACATTCATTCTTATGGTGTCCTTATGTCCAGCATGTGGTACACTAAACAACTTCTCTTTTATCTTTTCCCTTGTTCTGGTTAAGTTGAAATGTTAGGTTCTTCAGATCCTCCTTTAGCTCCTCTATTGTTGGATATGTCTTCTGATATTGGTTCTCTTTCAGTTGTAAGTTTGCCTGCAAAGCCTCTTCCCGAGTTTGGAACTTTTGTTGTCTTAATGGGTATTTCAAATGTGGTAACAGTGAGTTCACAAATAAGTTCATATTTTGCATGTCACTAATTGCATACTTTAACTTACCTTTCAAATGTTTAAACCTATGATCAATCTCCCAAACAGACTCACCCGGTTTTTTCCTGATTTCAATCATTTCTTTCATAAAATGATCTTTTGAGCTTGGTTTTTGAAATTCATTTATCAGTAGTTTTTTCACATCTGCAATAGTCCTTGTTACTCTTGGTGGACTGTTTACATATAGGCTCATGTACCAGTCCAGTGTGCGGTCTCTTAGCATGATAGATAACTGCACAATTTTTGTATCCTCATATGTGATCTTCTTTGCTTCCTAGATATTTTCACAGATGAATAAATGTTTTTCAGGTTCCTCTAATTCCTCTCCCCGAAATTCTGGTAACCTGATCGTGGGATCATGTCCTGCATTTTGAACTGTGTTGAACTACTACCTCCATGTGTTGTAGATATTTGATTGTTACTTCCTGAACTAGCTCCCCCAGTTGATGCTCCTTGACTAGATCCTTTTCCTATCGTTCTTTTACCACTAAAATTTAGTTGTCTAGACATTAGTGTTCTTTCTGGTGTACTAGTCTCACATGGGGTTATAGTTTCCACACTGACGTTGATCTAGATTGGAGTTATGCCTTATGTTCCTATCCTTGGACCTCTAGTTTTCCTTTCATATGTTTCACGTAGGATTTCCTCAATCTTCTCCAAATCCCAAAGATCCTCCACCTCTTCCTCATTGCTTGCCAAGCCCTCTCTATCAGCTATGGATATCTTCTTGTTATTCATCTTATATTGGCAGGGTGCTCCACTGCGCGTCTTTATAGTTGTTTCCATTATCTTCTTTATCTAGTCTTCCTCCATCATGATTGGTTTCATGGCCTCCTTATTCTTTCCCTTATCCATTTCTTTCTATGTTTCTCCATCGCTTGTCAGTGCTTCCCCCCTTTCCCCCATGCATGCAGGGAAGTTTAGCGGTCTAATTCCATGGTCATCACACCATTGTTATACAGTAAAAACTTGATTGAAGTATACAATGATCTGATATACCTACCTCTAGATCCTTTTAGAAAATCCTACTATGTTGTGTTGTAAGACTTCGCGGTACCTATTGCAAATTCGGTGATAAACCCTGCAACAACACTGTCTAACCAGAAATCTATTGAGCGCGTAAATTTGTTATTAATTTGTTGTAACTACGTGATCTCCACATGATTCCACTCTAGATATCTGATTCGATTTGTAGGGTGGTTGTCTTTTAACCTCAATAGCCAATCCTGCAACAAATGCAGGAAATCACATAAAATACCTCATGAAATTCGCTAAACACGTATTTGTTAAGATATTTGTGCGGTGTTAACTTAGGGTTTCTGTTATCCTTCGACACAAACTCAAATTCCTTTGTTTTTAATCATCTTTCAATCTCTGACTTAGTTGTATTCCATGGCCTGAACATTCCCTCCTATACTTTCATTATCTGCACGTTTCTTCCACAGATCTTGTCCCCTCAATCCTATGCAGTTCTAGCCAGAAATGGAACCATTTTTTGGTTATTTGTGTTTCTCTCTTTCCCTTCTTAGGCTGACCCAGGTTTGTATCTCAACAAGGTTCCAATAAAACCCTCTAAAACTATCATCCCCCCTGGTAAACCAAAAGGAAACATAGTGCACAAAGTGCACTATGCAGTCTCACCCGAGATAGCTTTATGGGTGACTGCAATGCTCAAGTTCTTGCAGTCTAGGAATGAATTGGGATCTAGGGGTGTATTCCATATTCCTCATGCATTACTCTTACTAATGATCTAATTATTCCTAGGATTCATTAATATTTTTCCTCATGCATGCACTCTAATATATCTAGTTAATCATTCATTCATAAGATAACCATTAACAGGAAGTAAGCATTCAATAAACACCACATATAACACATGTTTTATTGTGGTTCACCCCCTCCTAGGATACATCCACAAATATTTGGCTTCTTTTGTCTTTTATTTAGTCTGTTGAAAAATCTAGCGTTGCACGCATTACATCTTCCATCATACAATCATGAAGAGGTTCAAGAACCTCTGTGAAGCGGAATAGATCACACCAAGCTCCTCATCATGTGAACTAACCCTCAAAATCTAGATTACTTGACTCTTCTACTACCTTATCAACTCACCTAATTTCTTCAACAACGATCTTACAACTGCTTAACCCCTAACCTAGACCTCCTAGGTTCTTATTTATACTATTTTACAGGCTTATAGTCGTTACAATATTTGTCAAAAACCCTAACCCTATTGTTGACTCCATGTTTTGCCTAATTTTTTCCTTCTATAAGTCTCTTTTTTAACATAATGATTATACATTTTGAGCTTATTATCAGATTATTATCATCAGATCGATATGGGATGTGAATTAGGTATGTGTTGATCTTATTTGTATCTTAATGTGAAGTTTATGTTTAATTCAATAAATATAAATGCTTAATACTCGTTATTTTTTATTAAACAGGCAAAATGCATTATTTGTACCTTCATCCGGTCCTCATTACGGAACTCGGAGTAAAGCATATTTGGTCGTTAGCATACCTGTGGGCATTTTCATGCGAAACCAGAACATGGGTTTTTTACCCATTATCATCCTCCTCTTATGGCTCCCATTGTATTTCGATTTAGACAATTGAAACTAGCTCCTATATTTGAGCTACGATTTTAAGAACTCATAGTCTATTAATAGCATAGATAAACGATTTTCTGGTTTTGAGAGAGAGTCGACCTCTCAGACTCTATATATACTTGAGCTTGTTAGCATGATGGCATTGACCAAGAGAAACAATTTAAGAAATTTATGTAAAGTTTAGCTATGTTCTTCATTTCAATGCAAATTTATGAATTAAGTTGAGTTTGTGATCAATTCGTGAGTTGGAGTACCACAACTACTCGGGGGGGGGGGGCACTAGTAGTTTGTGTGTCTTATTTCCTTGTTTGTTCATATTTCTAACCTCTATTTTGCATGAATTGTTCTAATTTCCTTCTTACATTCATTTCCTAATTTCCTTGTAATTGTTCTAATCTATCTTTGTTTTTATAATCTCTCTCCTGCATAATTCCTTTGTGCATCTCAGTTGTGTTAATCACTCTTTTATGATTGTACATCTCACTGTATTTATCCACCTTAATTACTTATACTATGCTGTAAACATGTATCTTCTATGTAATTAAATTAGATTAAACTAACCTCTGCAGGGTTGTATAATTATTATTCTTCTTGTTTAAAGTATAGTAGCATAATTTCATCGAAGTATTTCTTGTTCAAGTACAATAGTGTAATTTTTTATTTTAATAGTTGTTCATAGGTTTGATCAAGTCACATGCACATGTATCTCATATTTCCTTAATGTCAAAGACTTCAGTAGACTATCTTGTTCATACTCTACATATCTCTGTAGAAATTAACATTGAATTGATTCCATTTGAATTATCAGTAGTGCTAAGATGCCATCGTGATATAATCCACCATCGTACACACAACCACTATATTTATATGTCATCATGATATAATTTTCCATTGTAGACACGGATAGATGATGTTGTTTTCCTTCTTCAGCAGGATAGTGTGAAATGGATGATGTTGTTTACTTTCAGTCGGTAAGATTAGTTTAATGATGTGGTTTATTTTCTGTAGAATAGAAGTAATTGTGAGTTCCTGATTTAATCTTGAAAAGTTTCTTTAAGAATAGAGTTCACTTCAAAGGATTGCTTTTAAGGAAAGATAGCTTACTTATGTTCAAGGACTGCTTACTTGGAGTAATGAGTTCACCGTTCATAGACATAGACTGCTCTGTACATTTAAAATAAATTTTACTGTCCAAACAGATCTCAGCTTGTTTATAGTCTTTTAAATCATATTTTAAAATAGAATGGTAGATTGAGAATATAGCGTTGATCCTTAGGGTAAACCATTATCTTTCCTATCTAATTCACTTTCCAGACCTCATAAACAGTTAGTTTCCTTTCTATCTTGACACATATTGTGTTACAACTCAAAGTTTACTTACCCAGGTCGATAATTTAATCGAGGGAAATTAAGGTATATATTTTACCCATCATTTTTGGTGTTGTTTTCGGGGAGTTGTCCAAAGGTAGAAAACAATTAGGAAGTAGATTGTTTCTGAACATTAGTGCTAGTTTGGTGGCGAGGGAACGTTAAGACGAGAGGTAAGAACCTGCACATTTGTTATAGCAGGTTCCCCCAAACCCAATGGTAGTTTTCTTTTTGTTTTTCTTTCATGAACAAACCTAGGGATCCAAAGGGTAGATATGTTAAAACCAATCCAAAACTTCCAACCAAATTTCCTTCTAACCTTTTTGGAGGAAGAAATACTCCATCTATAAACTCTGCAAAATGGTATCGAAAAGTACAAGTAGGAGATAGATCAATCCACAAAGCCGAAAATGTTTCAAAAGAGGCAAGAACTGAGGAAACCATAAAATAGAAAACTGAGACACCAACAATAGAAGGACAGGAGGTAAAACCACTCGAACCTTCCAATTTCTCATCATCAAAACCAACCAACACAACTTTTTCCTTTTTACCACCATCAGGCGATTCAAACTTTACAGATATCATTGACCCTGAACAAGTGAATGCCCTCTGTGGAGGTTCAGCAAATTTAGTTGTGTCTCAAGTTGAAACAACAAATTTTGAACCAATAGTTTCAATAGGCTCAAGCAAAGCCCCTAAAATCCAAATAGAAGACAATTTTTCTTATCAGGGAAATATCTCTCCTAAAAAAGAATGTTGGGATGCCTCATTATCTCTAAGAATAAAACCACTAAGGTATTCTCTTTTTGGGAATCATATTAGTATGGATGAACATGAGGACCATAATCATGTGAGACATGATGAGGGAGAAGAAGTAGAAACCAGACAGAAACCACTTTTGGGTTTCCAATTTTGGATACCATGCAAAATGTTAATATGAAGAATATTCCATATTCTTCACTACCTACCTTTTATGGTAAGAGCAGTGAGGACCCTGAAACCTTGTTTGATTTTGACATCTTTTGAAGAAGTTATAACTACTTGCAAGATGCTCAAAAGTTAAAACTATTTCATGCCACTCTTAAAGATTCTACACTTAGAAGGTTCATGGGATTAAAAGAATCTAGTATCATATCTTGGGAAGATATGAAGATAGTATTCCTTAGGAAATACCAGGACTATTGCAATTCTAAATATTCTCAGAATGATATCTTTAAAATCCAACAATTGGAAGACGAGAGTCTTGAATATTACATGGAACGATTTGCCTAAATTTCACAAAAATAAAAATATAATAACCTTCTACACGATGAAATAAGAACCCTTTTTCTTAAAGGGATCTCAGAAGAATATCTAGAAACACTTAATCTTATGGCATCAGGAGATGTCTCCCGTAAACCATTTGTTGAAATTTGTGAGATGTGTAGAAACTACTCGAGAAGCAAGGATAAAACTAGAAGGTTGCTCGATATTCCTATAGTAGAAACTCAAAAGGATTTAGTTTTGGTGGGGTTACAAGGATGGAACTAAGAAACCTGTTAGAAAACTTTAAAACTGATATTTTAAGTACAATAGTTTCCCAATTGGACACTTTAAAGATTAAAGAGAATGATGCGATGTGCATATTTTGTTCGAGGTGCAGGAGGAAGCATTCCTCAAGGTAATTCCCATTAGACAACATTTCAGTCTGTGGCTTATGTATTGAAGATCATCCAACTGAAAAATGTCCATCATTGCCTAGTTTATTAGCCATTTATAAAAGTGGGGATCCTGGGGAATATTCTTATACACCTAGAAGGCCATTGAAGCCTAGGAGTCAGCCTATGTACCAGGATCCACCACCTCAAGCTCCACCTTATTATCAACAACCACAAAAGTGGAACTTACCAAATTGGAAAAACGGGTCTCCACAGTATGCTTCACACCATCCTTGGCTACAAGGATGGAGGGGAGGACATACCCAAGGAAACACTCAGATTCCACCTATTCCTATGCCCACTCATCCTTATCCACAGTTTCCACCAAATATTCAACAAATTTTGCCAGGTTTTGTCCCTCCACCTTTACCTCCTATTCCACAACAACCTCAACAATTTCAAAATGTAAATTCCCCAAGACCAACATTATTACCAGCACAATCGGCGCCTAACCCAAACAATAAACCAACTCAACCTCTTCATAATGTTGAGTTGCAAACTTTTTCAACATATTTTATTTCTCATGTTTCATTACACGAGATTCAACTAAGGTCGTGGAAAGTTTTGGATAAACAGAAACCTTCAGTAGCCATCTGTGAGGAAAATGAAGATGAAACTCCCGACCAGCCAATGGATGACACTAAATGGGAAGATGTTATTATTCCCAAATATCAAGAAAAAAAGCCTCCCCAAAGTGAATCCTTGCAAACTACAAAAGTTCCTCCCTATCCAGAGAGATTAGAAATAAAAAAAACTCACGATTCGACCAGAATTTGACATTATAAACGAATTAAAAATATATATGTGTCAGAATTCCCCTGTTACAAGAAATAAAGGATATCTCGATTTATAGTAAGGTAATTAAGGAATTGTGTATCAAAAAACCAGGTAGGAAATAGAAAGATCCTCCAATAGTGCATTTGGTAGGAGAATTGTTTGAATACATATCATAGCAGCTTAGGGTCACAAAGTATGTTGGACAACTGACAGGGGGGGTGAATCAGTTTTTACTGTGCTTAAACAATTATTCCATTTTAAACTCTTTACAGAACACTAAATGATGATCACAATGATGCAGGGAAGTAAGAAATAGAATATTAAACATCAATCACACACATGAAATATATAGAGACAGATATTTCTTGAGGAAACCCATAAAGGGAAAAACCTCTTCTTCTTGATATGATAAGTAATCTTTATTTTCTTTACATTATCAATCTTATGAGCTCCAACTCCTCTTGAGCCTACAACCTTTATTTTACAAGCAGCAACTTGCTGAGAGCACCAACTCTCTAGTTTCTCTAGCACCAACTCCCTGAGTGTTCCAGCACCAACTGGATGGAATCAACAACTTCTTGTCACACAGGTACCAACCTCTATAACAGAGAACAATAATTCTCCCTTGCACCACCCTGCCACCCTAGTTTTTCTGGCTGCAACTAGATGGAAGCTTCAACTCCCTGTGTTCAAGCACCCACTTGAAACTTTGAGTACACCATTCCTCCCTAGCACCTCCCTTCCACCCTGAAACATAAATCTTTTCCTTTTACAAATTTATCACAGTGATACAGCATTTATCTATGGCTTACCAATCTCATCATTCTTCTACTACACTGCTCTGGTTTGTCTGCATCAATGTCTCTCTCCTTGTGTCTGTTCCGCTTTATGTTCTTCTCTCAGATATGTTTTTTTGTTCCTTGCTTCTTCTGTGCTTCATCTCCTGCACATCGCATGCTTCTATCCACATGAATCATACACAACAACAACCCTCATCTCTTCTATATTCTGTGTTTTTATATTCTCTATGCACCACTGCTTCTTCTGCGCAATGCCTCTACATTCTCTTTACAACATCATTGTTCTACCATATAGGTTGTTCACTGCAGTCTTCCTTTCTCTTGCATCGCTCGACAGCAGAATTACTTCACTTCCCTGTTCTGCATGCATTTCTCACGTCGAGTCATCTCCTAATCATCATGGAAACACTTCATATTCTCTGGTGGTTCTATTGCATGTAAGTTCATCATCAGTGGTCATTATGTTGAGATTCCTTAGCTTCTTTGGCAGTCGAGACTCTTTGTCTTCTCTGTTAGTTACATCCAGTCAACTATGGCTTCTTTGGATTCTATCCCCTTCCTTCGTGTGACCACCAGCAGTGACCAAGCACTTATTCAAAAGGCACTTCCCAATTTATGTCTAGTGAGCGCTAGCTCCATTTCATGATATGACCTTAGGCTATGAGCTTCATGTGACCAAGAAATTTTGGGTGCGTCCAAAGGTGGTTTAGACCAAACTGTTTTTTTCCCCTCAATTCACCACGGGCCTCCACGCGTCCTTTCTCCAAAACCATGGTTTCAATTGCGGCCCGCTCATGAAAAATTAAGGCCCGAGCATGTTCTGGCCCTGCAATAGAGTACAGTTATCGATCTCACGATCTTGACGGTGCTCTTGAAGGGACGGTTCATATATGTCCTCTCTAATCGATGGTTCTACCTTCTTTCCTTTATCCATGCGTGATCCTTAATCTCAGCGATCAAATGACACGTGTCCCTCCAAACCAACAGACGAGATCGATTTCACGATTCGGGCTCCGAGAGACTCAATCCTCAAGTTCTTTTTTGCTCCTGGATCATTTCACCCAGATTCCATGATACAACGACGCGTTTCCCTCTCAGATCAACGGTCGAGATCCCCTTCATGTCTCCAGACTTCGGAGATTTCAATTCTCAAACTCTTGTTCATCCTTCCTTTTCTTGTTCAAACTCTTGTAAATTCCTCACATCTTTATATCCAAAGTGAATGTTGTTCATTTGATCAGGATCTTGGATCGATAGCTCGATCTTTCTGCGATGAAACTTTACTAGCTTATCCTGTCCTTCCACTCAAAATTGATCTGACGGTTGTGATCAAATCGTGACTTCGCATGTCGGGTGTTTGAATGTGAGCCAACTCTGACTCTTCCAACTCTTGATATCTAAAATACTCTAGATCAATGGCCCACAGCCCTCTGTGATCCAACGGTCCAGATCTTATTGGGACTTCACGTTTCGTGAAGTTGGAGGACTACTCACCTCCCTTCTCCTGAATCCCTATTTTTTGAAACTTTCTCCAAATCAACGGCCCACATCTCTCTATGATCCAACGGTCCAGATCTTATCGGGAATTCTCATTTTGAGAAGTTGGAAAACTACTCACCTTTGACTTTTCCAGTTCGCGAGTCAGCGAAATGTTGATCTCTCTCCATGTGTCCTATGGATCCAACGATTCAGATCTCATCGCGATTTTTCATTTCGCGGAGTTGGAGGATGGATCTCGACCATTATCCTCTTTGCAGTTATACTGGATTCGACGGTTGTTGGTCCTCAGTGCTCAGTGCCAATGGATCAAATTTGTACTTCTCCTCTGCGCTTCCTCTGGTCACTGGACTCTGATCTAACAGACATCAGGTATTCAATATTGGTGATCCAACAGCCATTGTCTCTCCTCCTCATGAGCTTTGGCTTTCTCAAATCTGTAAGTGTCAAAGGCCACGACCTTTGATCCTTCTACGAGCCTTGATGTATGGGATCTTATCTGTGCATCTCAGAATGTTATCTCTCCTAAGCTTTGATCTCTGCATACTTTTTTCTTCTTCACCTGAGCTTATAGTGTTCCTATTTTTCCATCGATGCACACTTTGATCTTGCCATCAATGAAAAGCACGCACTTCCTATAAACATGCCAACAATATCCCCCTTTGGAATTGATGGCAACCCTGAAGGACTGCACTGTTCTACTTAGATCTCCAATTGTAGCATACAGAACACATGCATCCAGAACACACCTTTTCTCCCCCTTTGACATCAATGTCAAAGAAAACATGCTCCCCCTGAACTGTTGCAATACTTGTCGAAGGTATCAGATATTCAACCAATAAATACTACCCCTAATAGTATGGACCCTCTTAGGTTGATAATGGGTTCACGCCCAAATTATCGTGTAGATACTCAAACTGATATTTTGCAAGCGGTTTAGTGAAGATATCAGCAATCTGATCTTTGGAAGGAATATAATGTAAAGAAATAACAATGTTGGTCACCTATTTCCTCAAGAAATGATACTTGATGGTTATATGCTTGGTATTGGAGTGAAACAAAGGGTTCTTTGATAGACTGATTGCACTGGTATTATCACAATGAATTGGGATCGGTGCAGTACATATTACGTCCAAGTCGGCAAGTGTCTGAATCATCCACAATAATTGGGTATAGCATGTGGAAACTGCAATGTATTCAGCTTCTGTAGTTGATAAGGATGTGGAACCTTGCTTCTTTCTCAACCATGATACAAGGGAATCTCCTAAGAAGAATGCACCTCCACTCATGTTTTTCCTTTCATCCACGTGGTTAGCCCAATCAGCATCTGAATAGACTGATATTTGAAAATTTTGATTCCTAGGATACCATAGGCCATAGTCCATTGTACCTTTCAAGTACCTAAATATTCTTTTGAAAACTAACAAATGACTCTGTTTAGGTGGGGGTTGATACCTTCCTACCATTCCAACAACATGCATTATGTCTGGATGGGATGTTGTGATGTACAATAGGTTACCTATCATAGACCTATATGAACTATGATCAACATCAGGTGAATCATCATCCTTTCTTAACTTACATCCAGTGACCAAAGGTGTATTCATAGGTTTAGAATCTTCCATTTGAAACCTTTTCAACATTTCTCTTAGATATTTTTCTTGAGAAATAAATATTCCTTCATACCTCTGAGTAATTTGTAGGCCAAGAAAAAATGACAGTTCCCCTATCATAGACATTTCAAATTCAGACTGCATGGAAAAAGAAAAACATTTTACCAATGAAGCATTATTACTACTGAATATGATGTCATCTACATAGACCAACATAATGAGCAGATCATTACCTTTTGTTTTGATATATAGATTGTTGTCAATTGTTCCTCTCTTGAACCCTTTGTCTTGTAGATACGTATCCAGTCTATGATACCATACACGAGGAGCTTGTTTCAACCCATATAAGGCTTTCTTCAGCTTGCAGACAAAATCAGGGTTATCTGATAGTTGGAAACCCTCTGGTTGTTCCATATAGACTTCTTCTTTTAGATCTACATTTAGAAAAGATGACTTGACATCCATTTGATAGAATTTAAATTGTTTATGACAAGCGTAGGAAAGAAACATTCTAATAGCTTCTAATCTTGCTACAGGCACAAATGTTTCATCAAAATCCAATCCTTCTATTTGAGCATACCCTTTACAGACCAATTGAGATTTATTCCTGACAATTTGTCCTTGTTCATTCATTTTATTTTTAAACACCCATTTGGAGCCAATTATATTCTTATCTGTCAGTCTAGGAACAAGCTCCCAAGTATTGCTTTTCTCAATCTGATCCAGTTCCTCGTTCATTGATTTTAACCAATTTACATATTCACTGGCTTCATTGAAGATTTTGGGTTCCACCATGGATATAAAGGCTATAATTGATTGCTCAGTGTTTTTTATTATCCTTCTTCTATTTGTACACCTTTGTCTTTCTCACCAATTATCTGACTTGCGAGATGATTCTTTTGAGTAATTCTAGAGGAAGAATTTGATGTTGTCTGTTGATTTGAGTATGCCTAAGTATTTGCATCTTCATCTGACTCAGAGCCTTCTTGTTCTGATTCTTGGACCTGTTCAACTTCAACTTCACCTATATACTCTATCGTTGATTCAGTATTGTTCACCTTTTTTAATGGGACTCCTTCATCAACATTTAAATCAATGCAATCAACTAATTTATGAAATATTTTATTAAAGCATCTATATCCGTTACTATTGGTAGCATATCCTAAGAAGATGCCTTCATCATCCCTGTCATCATACTTTCCAAGGTTTTCATTATTATTCTTTATGTAGCACTTACTCCCAAAGACTTTGAAGTGTTTGATTGAAGCAGGTCTTCCATACCATAGTTCATAAGGTGTCTTGTCACTATGTGGTCTGAGGTGGCCTTGTTAAGAATATGGATTGTTGTGTGTATTGCTTCTACCTAGTAAGTTTGACCAATGTTCTTCCCATTCATCATTGACCTGGCCATTTGTTGAACTGTTCTATTTTGCCTCTCAACTACTCCATTTTGTCGTGGAGTTCCTGGGATTGTGTATTCTCTCTTGATCCCATGTTTATCATAGAATTCCTTGAAATCGCTTGACATAAATTCTCCTCCTCTGTCTGATCTTACTTCCTTTAACCTCTTGCCTGTTTGATTCTCAAATAAAGCCTTAAATATTTTAAATTTATTAAATGCTTCATCTTTTTCTTTGAGAAAAGCAACCCAAGTAAGTCTAGAGTAATCATCAATGATCAGCATAAAGTAGTTTTTCTTCCCTGTGTCTTCCTGTCTTGATAGTCCACATAGATCCATATGAACTAATTGGATTGGTTTCTCTGTTGAAGTAGAGCTCTTGGATTTAAACTATGTCCTGGTTAGCTTTCCTACTCGGTAGGGTTTACACAAAGAGTCTTGTGGCTTTGATATTCTTTGAAGATCTTTTACTGCCTCAAGTTTTTTTAGCTTGATTAAGTGATCAAAGTTTAGATGTATGAGCCTCCTATGCCATAACCATCTTTCATCATGTTTTCATAGATGACACTCTTCTTTATCTTCTTTCAGCACATATACATTGTTTTGTGTTCTTATGCCTTTATCCACCACTTGTCTTGGGTTTACAAACTTTATCTTACAATCCTTGGAAGTGAACACCACTTCACATCCTCTGTCACACATTTGACTTACACTGAGAAAATTATGTTTCAGGCCATCTATAAGCACAATATCCTGGGCTTTTCCTTGACCATTACTCAAACTCACCATCCCTTTACCTTGGATTTTACTTGGTTCATCATTTCCAAAGGTTACATTTTCTATTTTGCTTTTGCTTATAGACAGAAACTTATCCTTGTCTCTAGTCATGTGCTTGGAACATCCATTGTCTATATACCAGGGGTATTTTTCTTTTTGAGATGAAAGTACTAGACCACATTTTTCACTGTCTTTCTTTTTCCATGTGTTGGCATTTCTAGCTAAAGGATTTATCCTTGGATCTGCCTTGTACTTCTTCAAATGGCAGTTTGCAGCTTTATGGCCGAAGTTATGACAAGTATAACATTCGATCTCATTGTTCAGTAGGTCAAAGTGATTGGTGCTACATTGTCTATTCATCGGCTTCTTATTTCTATGTTGTAAAGATTGTCTATTTTTTGACCTTCTCAGTTGCATGTCTCTAAACTTAATTTGACAGTTTACAATCTTATGACCAAAATTAGAATAGTAAAAATAGTAGCCATGAAAGAAATTTTGGTACCTGAAGGATGGCCTTCTTCTTGGAATTTGTTGGTCCATCTTCTGATCTCTTTGTTTCTGATCAGGGATCATCTTGTCTTTATTAGCTTTAGGTGACAGAGTACTCTCATGGTCTAATTGTCTGTTGACTTGGAACTTGGTCATCTTTACTGGCTCTTTGCTTTCTGGTTGTTTGTTGCTTGAACCATTTACATAACCTAAACCAGTCTTCAACAACGGAGATCTATGTTTTCTCAGAATTTTGTTTAGTTCTGTTGTGGCTTTAATGCTTGGAAGGTTTTGAAGATACAATGTTTTAAACCTTTTCATCTCTTTTATGGTTTTTACTACCTCTTCTTCCAAGGCTTCACATCTTGCCTTATTTTTTGATAATTGTTGTTTCAGAATGTCCTCTATTTTCTTTGTCTCTTCTAATTCCACTTTTATCAAGGAAAAGGCTTCATTAGGTTCTTTATTGTCTTTCTCAAATTGTATCATCAATTTTTTTTTCTTTTTCTTCTTAGATCTGAGTCTAGTAATTTCTTCTAGAGCACTGATCAGTTCTCCTTCCAAGTCAACCACAACTTCTGCATCGTCAACATTACTTCCTGTGATTTTATTATCATAGTCCTCTTGGGCCATAAGCATAAAGTCATCAACCTTATCTTCACATGAGGAGTCACTATCTGTGTCTTCTGAAGAGTCATAATTGTTTACACATAAAATTTTCTTTTTACCAAATCTCTTGGGTTTGAACTTATTTTCACCTTCATAATTTTGATCTTGCTTCTTGTGTGGACACTTAGATGCAAAGTGACCTATATTTATACAGTTAAAACATTTGAAGGGAAATTTTCCTTGGTACTTGCCTGATCCTTTCTTTAGTCTTCTCACAAATTTTGCTTCAATTTCATCAGGCTCAGAATCCTCATTCTTATCAGCTTTAAATGATGCTTCTCTAGAGGTGGATTTATCTTTACCTATCCTCATTTCATATGCATTCAAAGTTCCTACAACTTGATCAAAAGGCAGAGTTTTTAGATCATTAAGTTCTTCTATAACAGAGACCTTTGGTTTGAACCTATCTAGCAAAGATATTAAAATCTTTTGGACTAAAAATACGTCTTCAAACTTCTCACCAAGACTCTTCATGGCATTCACTAGTTCTTCAACTCTCAGAAAGTACTTCCCAACAGTTTAATCCTCTTTCATCTTTAGTTGTTCAAACTGTAATCTATAGGTTTGAAGCTTGGCATCCTTTACCTTCTCGTTACCTTCATAACTGCTAATGAGTTTGTCCCACATTTCTTTGATAGTTTCTAAGTGCATAACTTTTACAAATTCTGCTTTTGTAAGCCCACTCAGAATATCATTCATAGCCTTAGCGTTGAAGCTCAATTCTAGCTTGTCATCCTTATTAGCTAGTACAATTGGTTTTACATAACCAGTGTCTGTCGCATCCCAGACATCAACAACTAAATCCATTATGTAGGTTCTCATCCTAACTTTCCAGAAGGCAAAGTTTGTTCCATTGAACAGAGGGGCCTTATTGGTTGAATCTCCTTCATGGCTTGACATGTTTAAGCTTACTGATCTACCTTTGAATAAAAGGAACCTGCTCTGATACCAATTGTTGGACAATTGAGAGGGGTGGTGAATCAGTTGTTATTGTTCTTAAATGATTATGTCATTTTAAACACTTTACGAAACACTCAATGATGATCACAATGATGAAGTAAGCAATAGAATATTAAACATCAATCACACACATGAAATATATAGAGAGAGATATTTCCTAAGGAAACCCATAAAGGGAAAAAACCTCTTCTTCTTGATATGATAAGTAATCTTTATTTTCTTTACATTATCAATCTTATGAGCTCCAACTCCTCTTGAGGATAAAACCCCTTCTTTACAAGCAGCA
The DNA here is from genome assembly GCA_009831015.1 of Picea engelmannii. Classification (NCBI taxonomy): domain Eukaryota; kingdom Viridiplantae; phylum Streptophyta; class Pinopsida; order Pinales; family Pinaceae; genus Picea; species Picea engelmannii. Next base: position 462,879 of record ML779471.1, read on the forward strand.
ACTTGCTTAGAGCACCAACTCTCTAGTTTCTCTAGCACCCACTAGAAGGAAGCACCAACTCCCTGAGTGTTCCAGCACCAACTGGATGGAAGCACCAACTTCCTATCATAGAGGTACCAACCTTTATAATAGAGAACAATAGTTCTCCCTTGCACCACCCTACCACCCTGGTTTTTTTGGCTACAACCAGAAGGAAGCTTCAACTGCCTGTGTTTAGGCACCCACTTGAAACTTTGAGGACACCAGTCCTCCCTAGCACCTCCCTTCCACCCTAAAATATAAATATTTTCCTTTTAAAACTTTATTACAGTGATACAACATTTATCTATGGCTTACCAGTCTCATCATTGTTCTGCTACACTTCTTTGCTCTGCCTGCATCAGTGTCTCTCTCCTCATGTCTGTTGCACTTTCTGTTCTTCTCTCATATATGTGTTTATGTTCCTTTCTTCTTCTGCGCTTCAGCTCCTGCACACCGCATGCTTCTACCCACATGAATCATACACAACAACAACCCTCATCTCTTCTTTGTTCTACATTTTTATATTCTCTGTGCACCATTGCTTCCTCTGCACAATGCCTCTACATGTTATTTACAGCGTCATTGTTCTTCCCTACAGGTTTTTCACTGCAACTCTTCCTTTCTCCTGCATTTCTCGACAATATAATTACTTCACTTCCCTGTTTTTCATCCATTTCTCACGTCGAGTCATCTCCTGATCATCATGGAAACTATTCATCTTCTCTGGCGGTTTTGTTGCATGTGAATTCATCATCAGTGGTCGTTATGCTAATATTACTTAGCTTCTCTAGTAGTCGAGACTCTTCATCTTCTCTGTCAGTTACAGCCAGTCAACTATGGCTTCTTTGGCTTCTATCCCCTTCCTTCACGTGACCACCAGTGGTGACCAAGCGCTTATTCAAAAGGTGCTTCCCGATTTCTATCTAGTGAGTGTTGGCTCCATTTCACGATATGACCTTGGGCTATGAGATTCATGTGACCAAGCGATTGTGGATGCGTCCAAAGGTGGTTTAGACCAAACTTGTTTTCGCCCCACAATTCACCACAGGCCTCCACGTATCATTTCTCCAAAACCATGGTTTCAATTGCGACAGATCATGAAAAATTAAGGCTCGAGCATGTTCTGGCCCCGCAATGGAGTACGACCGTCGATCTAATGATATTGATGGTGCTCTTGAATGGATGGTTCATATCTGTCCTCTCTAATCGATGGTTCTACCTTCTTTCCTTTATCCATGTAGGATCCTTAGTCTCAGCGATCAAATGACATGTGTCCCTCCAAACCAATGAACGATATTGATTTCATGATCCAAGCTCCGGGAGATTCAATCCTCAAGTTCTTGTTTTCTCCCGGAGAATTTCACTCAGAGTCCACGATCCAACGATGCATTTCCCTCTTGGATCAATGGTCGAGATCTCCTTCGTGTCTCCAGAATTCATAGATTTCAATTCTCAAACTCTTGTTCATCCTTCCTTTTCTTTTTCCCCGAGTTGACAATCCATTGACACGTGTCCTCTTTAATCCAACAACTATCCTCCACTCTAGGACTTTGGCCTTCATGACTTTGAGTCTTTGGGCGAGTACTGGTGGTAAAATCCCAAAGAAAAACTCATGAAGTGACGTAACTCTTGCGTCACTCGATGATGTGTCATGAACCGAGCAGTTGCCACATGTCACTCAGATTTGTGATTTCCACGTACCTGAAATTTTGAATCAACTTGACACTTGTCATTGTCTGATTGTGCCACATGTCATTGCTGAAATAGTCTACCACCTATCCTTGCCGATGTGGTCTTCCATGATCTAACAGTCATTGTCTGATCTCCAGATCCGACAGTTGACAAAACTTTGCATTCCAGAGATTTCAAATCTCAAACTTTCCTGAGTGTAAACGCCTTGCATCTCTATATCCGAAGTGATTTTTTTTCATTTGATCTAGATCTTGGATCGACGGCTTGATCTTTCTCCGATGCAACTTTGCTAGCTTATCATGTCCTTCCACTCAAAATTGATCTAACAGTTGTGATCAAATCACGAATTCGCATGTCGGGTGTTTGAACATGAGGCAACCCTGACTCTTCCAACTCCCAATATCCTAAATACTCTAGATCAATGACCGACAACCCTTTGTGATCCAACGGTCCAAATATTATTGGGACTTCGCATTTCGCGAAGTTGGAGGACTACTCACCTCCCTTCTCCCAACTCCCGATTTTCTGAAACTTTCTCCAGATCAACGACCCACAGCCCTCTATTATCCAACAGTCTGGATCTTATCAGGACTTCACATTTCACGAAGTTGGAGAACTACTCACCTTTGAATTTTCTAGTTCGCAATTCAGAGAAATGATGATCTCTCACCATGTGTCCTTCTGATCCAATGGTTCAAATCTCATCGCGATTTTGAATTTCGCAAAGTTGGAGGATGGATCTCAGCCATTATCCTCTTCGCAGTTGTACTGGATCTGACGGATGTTGGTCCTCGATGCTCAGTTCCAAAGGATCATATCTCTACTTCTCCTCTGCACTTCCTCTGGTCACTGGACTCTAATCTAACAGACATCAGGTATTCAGGATTGGTGATCCAACGGCCACTGTCACTCCTCCTCCTGAGATTTGGCTTTCTCAAATCTCTAAGTGTCAAAGGCCACGACCATTGATCCTTCTATGAGCCTTGATGTATGGGATCTCGTCTGCACATCTCAGAACGTTATTTCTCCTGAGCTTTGATCTTTTCATATTGTTTTCTTCTTCACCTGAGCTTACGTTGTTCCTATTTTTCCATCGATGCACACTTTGATCTTTCCATCAATGACAAGCACACGCTGCCTATAAACATGCCAACAAAGTATGCAAACCGAGGGAATCAAGTAGTAACGATAACCATTAATAATATTCCCATTGGAAATACTCTCATCGACCTAGGGGAAGCCATTAATTTTATGATTGTCACTACATTAGAAGAATTACAATTGAAACACTTCCTTTGACCTACCCCAACTATTTTGGAATTGGCAGATAAAACGAAAGTTATACCCGAGGGCATATTGGATGATATCATAGTCACATTAGAATCATGGGAATATATGGTAGACTTCCTTGTCATTCATTCAAAGGATCATGTTAAAGGCCATCCCATTATCTTAGGAAGACCTTGGTTAGCTACTGCCAATGCATTCATTGGCTGTCAAGAAGGTGAAATGACTATCTCTAATGGAGTTTCTATGAAGAAACTTACAATATATCCACTAGCTCAACCTGTTACAGAAAAAATATGGTGGCTTGAATGTCCATATGAGAACGAAAGATGGGAAGAACCCATATTTCCTAGAGATCACTCATGGGCACTTCAGGAGCAAACGACAGAGAATGTGTTAAATCAATTCATTTTTGCAATCACATGTGTTGATTTTCCTAAATCTTTCCCTCAATTTGATTATATGTTTGGTGAATCATTTCAAGAACATTCGGATTCATCAACTCTTTCTTCAACATATTTTATGTTTGAAATAGGTGAATCTATCGGATCATATACCATGCCTTATGAGATTAGTCCTGGCAAATTCCTACATATCAATTCAGGACTAGATGCAGATCAACAAGAACAATTAATGAACATCCTTAAGGACTAATCAGGATCATTTGCATGGGAATATACCAATATGCGGGGTATACACCCCGACACATGTATCCATCATATATATACCTAGGCAAAAGTAACATCTGTTAGGAAACCTCAGAGAAGGATGAATCTGGCACTAAAAGATATATTGAAAGAGGAAATACAGAAACTATTGAATGTTGGTTTTATTTATCCAATTTTTGACCGCAAATGGGTATCCCCACTTGTAGTGATTCTGAAGAAAGTAACCGAAAAATGGAGAATCTATGTTGACTTCTGGGAACTTAATAAATCCACTCTTAAGGATTATTTTCCTCTTCCATTCATTGACCAAGTCTTGGATACTTTGTCAGGGAAGCGATACTTTTTATTCCTTGATGGATATAGCAGATATAATCAAATTATGATAGCACCTGAGGATTAGGACAAGACTACTTTCACTTTTCCTTAGGGAACTTATGCTTATAGGGTCCTACCATTTGGTCTGTGTAACTCTCATGCCACATTCCAGCGAGCAGTATTAGGGATATTTGTTGATCTCATTCATGAATGTGTGGAACTATATATGGACGATTTTACAATGTATGGTAACGTTTTTCAAGAAGCCCTAGATAACCTGAGGAAATTTCTCATTATATGTCAAGAGATGAATTTATCCTTAATTCATGAGAAGTGTAAAATGTTATTGACTAAAGGAGTAGTATTAGGGCATCATGTTTCATCCGAAGGGATTAAAGTGGATCCTACTAATATTGAGGTAATTTTCAAACTCCCACCTCCAAAGACTCCAAAGGAGTTGAGAAGATTTCTTGGACATGTCGGTTACTACCGGCGATTCATCGAAAATTTTATGAAAATCGTCGCACCAATGTTTGGATTGCTCACAGAATATGTTGACTATCTTTGGAATGACCATTGTCAAACTGCCTTTGAAACTTTAAAAGATAAATTATACACGGCACCAGTTCTTAGAGGACCCAATTGGGCCCTTCCATTCCATATATCTACCGATGCCTCCAATACTACTATAGGAGTGTTAGGACAAAAAGAAGACCAACAATCTTATGCCATTTACTTTGTAAGTAAGAACCTGACTCATGTTGAGATGAACTATACAGTCACTGAGAAAGAATTCTTAGCATTCATCCATGCCATCAATAAGTTTCTCCATTATATCACAGGATATGAGGTATTTTTACATACATATCACTCTGCCATTAGATTTCTCATGAAAAAACCTATTACCAATGGTTGAGTAACTAGATGGCTTCTTTTATTACAAGAGTTCAATATTATTGTCCTTGACCGACCAAGAAAAGAGAACTTAGTAGATGACTTTCTCTCTCACACTAATCATGAAGGTGATAGTATTCTTGTTGATGATAGTTTTCCAAATGAGCATCTCTTTTCCATCTCCGTAAACACTCCATGGTTTGCAGATATGGAAAATTATTTAGCCACTAGAAAATTACAAGCTCATTTGTCACCTCATGAAAAACGTTGAATTATAACACAAAGTGTTAACTAATCATGGGTTGGCCATGATATTTTCCATACTGGACCAGATTTGATCATTCGTAGATGTGTCCGGGAAGACGAGATAGTAGAAATCCTAAAACATTTCCATGATGGACCATGTGGTGGTCATTTTTTCGATAAATGTACAGCATACAAAGTTTTACCTTCAGGATACTATTGGCCTAGCATTTTTAATGTTGCTTCCAAATATGTAAGAAGTTGTGATATTTGTCAGAGGATAGGAAAACCCACATCAACTGATGAAATTCCTTTACATACCCAGGTTATGATAGAATTTTTTGAGAAATGGACCCTTGATTTCATAGGACCAATTTCCCCCATGTCTCGTAAAAAGAACTATATTCTTGTTTGCACAGATTATGTCATTAAGTGGGTAGAGGAAAAAAACTTGTTTAGGGATACTGAAAAATATGTTGTTGAGTTTATTTATGAAGATATTTTTACCCACTTTGGTGTTCCTCGTGAGATTTTCACAGACCAGGGTACACAATTTACTTCTAAGATGATGAAGGAATTAACTTAAAAGTATGGGATAACATATTGTAAGTTCTCTCCATACCACCCACAAGCTAATGGCCAAGTGGAATCAGCAAACAAAGTATTGGAAACTATCTTGACTAAAATTGTCCAACTACACCATAGATATTGGGCTAATAGAATTTTAGATGCTTTGTGGGAATGTCGCACCACATGGAGAAACACCACTGGACATACCCCATGTGAACTGGTTTACAGAAAGAAAGTACTCTTACCTATTGAATTCCAAGTAAGAACTTTTTGTATTGTTTCACAACTGGGATTAGATATAGATGAAGCACAGAAACAACGAGTCTTACAACTGAATGAATTGGATGAAATTAGACAGGATGTTATCCAAAGGACGATCTTAGTTCAAAACCAACGAAGCAAGTGGCATGATAAGTTCATTAAAAAGAATCAATTTTAGCCTAGAGATTGGGCTATGTTGTTTGATTCAAGGTTTAAAACTTTTAAAGGTAAACTCGCCACTTGATGGTTAGGTCCTTATGAAGTGGTTACTATGTTTGATAATGGGGCTTTGAAAATAAAAGAAATTGATGATGAACATGTCTCTTTTGTAGTAAATGGGCATAGACTTCAACTTTACCATAAGCATGTTTCTAAAGAAGACTTTATGCAATTCATGTCAGCCGACAAGGCATTGGCATTAGTGGATGGGGAAGTTTCTTCTCCTTCTCCCTGTTCTTGAAATATTTTGATTTTTTGTTGTACATATGTAAATATTTTTGGTGTAGTTTTTTACAAGCAGTTTTAGAAACTTGTGCAGGTATTCATTTAAGAACAAGTGGAAAATTTAAAGGAGACAAAGAAAAAGGGAAGTATTTTACTTCAAAAGAAGATGTTACTATACTTGAATTTCATCATCTTATTGAGCATCATTTGAGTAATGAATACTTTTATCATGATTAAAAATTGTTTGTTTTAGTTAGTCATTTTTAGTTCTTTGACCAAAATTCTATCTTTTTTTCAAACTAGAGTTTCAGGGAGTCTCTTATAATAGTTTCTTATATCCCTCAACCACTAGAAAATATATTGAAATAAAGTGACATTGATCTCATCAAACCTAGAGGCTACTAGTACAATCCATCCAAATATCTGAGTGGGTGAGTAGAGTATTTTTATAAAAGAGTAGCAAGAAGGTCTACTTGAAGGTTAAGCCATGGAAACATCAATTTAATTTCAATGGAAGAAGATGAGTAGGGACTACATATATCTTTTTGTTATTTTCTAATGGTTCCATCCACTACACATTAAAATTCTCAATTGTGTCATATCTTCGGATTGGTTACACTCACTTAAGTATCCCTTACATCAGGACAATCTGTAAAGGTAATATATATATAAAATAAAAAATCATCCTCCAACCCATATACCATCCCAATCCATAAAAAGGTTTTCAGAGTTGCCTCCCCATATTCTTGCAAAGAAACATTCATATACAAATATTAAAGGTGAGGGTAAGGACTAGTCTCTGATATCAAAAGGGTGGAAGAGGATAACCCGTCAGGATACTGAACAGGTCTACTGGAAGCGGGTACCGACCTATGGTATGACTAGGTAAACATGTCGAAGTACTGAACAGGTTTGTTAGCAGTGGAGCATTCTACCTGGAGAGGATGATGACTTAAAAATAATAAATAATAAGTCTTTGATCTTAAAACTTGTCTTGATGTATGGAACTACTTGTGGGTATGACTGAAAGGAAGTATGCATGGCTAAGTAAAAGTAAATGAACTCCATTCACTTGCCATTGGGGGGCTAACCTGAAGATGATCTTAAGACCCTCTTGTCTAATTCTTCCTAACTATATGTAAGATGTTTTGTCTTACAGGTGGGGCCTTGATTGTAACCGTTTTGTCAGGCTAACATGTGAAATTTACGTATACACTCGGAAGCCATAAATATTAGGATATTGGAAGGATTGATTGGTTTCCTATATGTACGATTGAGAACTATAAAAATTTTTAGATGTGGGGGAGGGGATTAATGTTGTTCATTCATTTAGAAAGTCAATGTGAAAAGGCCATATAATTTATGTCATAAAGAGACACATTATGAAACTGTTTTCTACACAATATTATAGGTTTTCATGTCATCGATTGTTAATACTTGCACATCAACTAATTAACTATATATTATTAGAATAATCTTATGATGACGAGCTTATTTCTTCCATCATAATTTCAGTTTCTAATGAAAAGGAGGATTGATTAAGGCATTTTATTCTTTTTTGCAGTTACATGACAAAGGAAACCAAGAGGAATACTTCATTCCATCCTCTCATCCACCTTGGAATACATGAGCCTTACAATCCAATGACTTTGGAAATTACAGGCTTATTGTTGACTGTTGTGTAATTTTCAAACCAGACGAAGTGTCGGATGAAGTGTCGGATGGAGTGTTGAATGAGGTACTATAACAAAATTTTAACCTATAAGGGTGATTTAAAAAACTTCAGGTAAATATCCACTGGATCCAACATGGTTTAACATATAAATTGGGATCCAACATGATTTAACATATAAATTGGGATCATATGGTTTAAATATAATTTAACACATACAAATTACTTATGCATGATAAATATTTTGATCATAATGTCCAAGTCTTTGACTTGGACATTGATCAAATCATTTCAAGCATCACCATAGTGATTTTAAAGGTAGCATGCATAATCATTAATGATGGTGTTCTTTTTCCCTCATTAATCCCAAGTAACCCACGATTTCAAAACACTTGCTCACATTTCCGATTTAGGGAAACAGGGTACTCTGCATCCTCTTTGTTTTACTTTGCATTTCCTTTGTTTTGCCTTGCCACCATGCCAAACCACCACAAACCCTCCTCATATGACGAATTGTTACCCATCCCTAAGTTTGCATCTTGTAGAGAGATCTTTCTCCATGCGGGATGGGGGAAACTCCTTGCCAATCTGCAGGAGCACGACGATGATGTTTCCCTCTAGTTCTCCCTCGTGTTCGATGGAAATATTCTCACATTGGGTCATTAGTTTTTCCATTCTCTTGAGATTCTATTGTTGTGGCCACAAAACTCCCACGAGTTGAAGACACATGGTTCAAGCATCACTATCTTCCATGACAAAGTTATAATCGGGTTTTTAGACCAGAATATCAAAACATTTCTGGGACTAAAGGATATTCAAAGGGATGGATTAAAGATGAATTGCTTAAACCTCTGATCATCATCGCTAGATTAATTACTTGTGAGGAAAAGTATTCCACCTTCAAAGCCTACCATTTTTGCATCTTGGCTCACTTTCAGTTTGGTAAACCTTTGAATTTTCCATTTTACTTTTAAAATATTCTTGAGAAAATGTACTCCTAGGTTCACAAGAATGTGACAAACCCTCACCATAGCCTATTTCATCATGGCCTTATCAAACTAATGGTTATCTCATAATTAAGAAAACAAGACAGAACCTTGGATGATTTCCTTTACCTATTTTTGAACCCCCATTTGACAGTTAAAACAGCCAAGAAGTTAATTGAGTTTGGGACTACTAATGCATCTAACCCTCATTCTTATAAAAATCCAAACCCTCCAATTAATAATATTCCCTCATCTTCTAAGAAATCCAAGAAGCCTATTGTTGATCCTCAGTTATCTACAACTCCTATTGAATCTAAATAGAAGAAGTTGGAAGACTCGTTTCACCATGATTTTCCTCCAATTCCTACAAGGAGGCGAGGTGCTACTAGGTTCAAAGGACAACCATCTCGTAGGATCACTCGAAGTATGATTAGCAAGTTCAATAAAAATCCTCCAATTACCTCAGATCCTATTCAATTATCCTATGATCATGAGATCCCTCATAAGAATCTTAAAGAAGACTCTAGAGGATATTTTAAGCCTTCCAAAGAAACTAAATCTAAATCTGACATGCTTAGTCTTCCTCAAAATGCCACTATCACACCTTCTCCTCAATTTCATAAACCTTCTACAAAATGTGACATGCCTTCCACATCCACTAAAATCCTAAACCTTCTCTTATTGAAAAGTATGATCAGTCCCCAACTGTTGAACAGTTGCAACAAGAAAACGCTCAGTTGACCCAAAATCTTGGAGAGTATGAAATAGTGGATCGTCATTTACACCATGACAATGATGTCCTACAAGCCAAGGTGAATTATCTACAGTGTTTAGTTGATGATATGACTACTACCAATCACAATTTAAGAATAAAGTTGAAGCATCGAAAGAGGCCTAAGCAGAAGTATCCAGGACATGAGGAGGAATCCCCTAAGGATTAATCCATATTCTATCTCAAGAGTATAGTTATGTTTTGGCAATCCATTTTTATTTGCAAAGGGACCTGCAAAACCTCAGGCGTGGGAGAAATGTTGACTCCATGTTTTGCCTAAATTTTGCCTTCTATAAGTCTCTTTTTGAACATAATGATTATACATTTGGAGCTTATTATCATCGGATCGATATGGGATGTGAATCAAGTATGTGTTGATCTTATTTGTGGCTTAATGTGAATTTTATGTTTAAGTCAATAAATATAAATGCTTAATACTCGTTATTTTTTATTAAACAGGCAAAAGACGTGATTCGGACCTTCATCCATTCCTCATTACGGAACTCGGAGCATGACATATTTGGCCGTTAGCATACTTGTGGGAATTTTCGGGAGAAACTAGATGTTATAACCCTAAAATGCACCATACAGGTTTACCTGGCATCAGGCCAACTCATGCCTCTTCCTAGCCAAAGCCTTGCTGAGTAATTCCTCAAAAACCACTTAAAAACAAGAAACCCGCGCCCTAACTTCTTACTGGGCGCGGGCATCCGCTTGTTGTCCTCTTACTACACGCGGGTATCCGCGGGCTAGCCCAAAACAGCCCGCGAGTACCTAACAATGCAAAAAATCAGGGAAGTTTCCGCCGAGACTCGGGGCTTTTTGTCAGTTAACTGAAACTCTCCGCCATGCA
>ML779471.1:481101-501573 GCA_009831015.1 Picea engelmannii
TTTGATTTTATGTTTTTATCTCTAACCCTATAATAGATCAGTAGCATGCATGCATAGTATTGTTTGATTGCAGGAAGCTTTGTGGAAGGAGCAGCAGCGGCAAAAGGACAAGAAATTCAACGGAGGATCTACTTCAGCCGTCCAGAAAAAGGTTGGTTTATTCTTCTCTTGTATGCATGTGAAGAAAGAGGTTTTAGATTCGGGTAGAAGGTCAAAAGTTAAGTCTTAAGGGTCATTTTCTGCGTATAAGTTTAGAGCCCTAGCTTATTAGTCCATAGGGTAGAAATACCCAACAACACCAGAACATGGGTTTTTTTACCCATTATCATCCTCTTGCTATGGCTCCCACTGCATTTCGATTTAGACAGTTGAAACTAGATCCTATATTCGAGCTACGATTTTAAGAACTCATAGTCTATCAATATCATAGCTAAACGATTTTTTGGTTTTGAGAGAGAGTCGACCCTTTCAGTGGTCGACCTCTCAGAATCTATATGTACTTGAGCTCGTTAGCATGATGGGACTGACCAAGAGAAACAATTTAATAAATATGTGTAAATTTTAGTTATGTTCTTCATTTCAATGCAAGTTTATGAATTAAGTTGAGTTTTTGATCAATTCATGAGTTGGAGTACCACAACTGCTCGAGGGGCCCACCAGTAGTCTGTGTGTCTTATTTCCTTGTCTGTTCATATTTCTAACTCTCTTTTGCAGGAACTGTTCTAAATTCCTTCTTATAGTCATTTCCTATTAATTCCTATGTATATATGATTTCCTTATAATTGTTCTAATCTCTCTTTGATGTTATAATCTCTCTTTGTTAGGAACCAAATATCAATATAGCATAGAAAAGCCTCAGAATAAGTACTCAATGCCTTGAAAAAGAGATAATTTCAGATAACAAACCTCTTCGAGGGGGAAACCTCCTTATACACCACATAAATGTTCAAGTACAAGATGATTCCAAATGAAAATTTCTTCTTGGTATATATAGGAGACTAGGAGGTACAATTACAACTAATGGACTCAAGCCGACATAAATAAAATAACATTACTAATGTAATATGCCCCAATTAAGGGGTAATGAGCCACTATTTAGGGCTTAACATGCCCCTCTCTTTGAGACAAGTGTTGTCCGCAATGCTTGAGTAACTCTGGATGCTTCTGTATAAAAGACTGATCATCTTCCCAAGTGGAATCTTTAGCCGGTAGTTTCCTCCATTTAACGAGATACTCTGAAATGGATTTATTCCTCAGCTAGAGAATTCTTGTGTCAGCGATGGCTTCAGGATTCAATATGATTTTTCCTTCCTTGTCAATTTCTGGCAATATAGTTTGAACTGAGATCTTGTCACCTATAACCTTCTTTAAGCATGAAACATGGAAAACTAGGTGTACTCGTGAAGATGCAGGCAACTCCAATTTGTATGCCATAGTACCAATATTTTGCAACACCTTATAAGGGACATAGTACTTTGGTGATAATTTATTATCCTTCTTGGCTTGCTTGAGGGACATCTGTTTGTATGGTTGTAGTCTTAAAAACACCCAATCCCCTACTTCAAAACTTTTTTCACTACGATGGTGATCTTCTTGTTGTTTCATGTGATTTTGTGCCATGGTCAGGTTGTCCTTTAAGATTTGGAGAACTTGTTGTTGATGCTCAATGTGATCTTCCACTGCTTGAACCTTAGATTTTTCTTTTAGAGAATAAATGATGGAAGGAGGGTGGTATCCATAGAGTGCCATAAATGGTGTCATTTTTGATGCAGTATGAAAGTTAGTGTTATACCACCATTCTACCAAGGGTAACCATTTGAACCATTGTGTTTGTTTATCAGAGACAAAGAAACAAAGGTAGCATTCTAGACATTTGTTCACTATCTCGGTTTGTCCATCAGATTGAGGATGATAGGATGAGCTATGAGTCAATTGAGTACCCAAACAAGAAAATAATTTTGTCCAAAAATGTCCATGGAATATAGTATCTTTGTCACTTACAATAATCTTTGGGTCGCCATGTATCTTTTGAACTATCTCCATGAATGTGGTGGCAATTGTACTGGCTTTGAAGGGATGAGAGAGTGCACAAAAGTGTGTGTACTTGGTGAGTCTATCAACAATCACCATGATGACACTCTTTCCTTCAGAATTTGGTAACCTTGTTATGAAATCCATGGAAACCTCCTCCCAGCGTTGACTTGGGATGGCTAATGGTTGTAAAAGACTTGGGGTCTTAATTGTTTCCACCTTATTTTGTTGGCAAACCAAACATTCTGTGACAAACCTTTGAACATCGGTTTTAAGGCCATCCCAAAAAAAATCCTTCTTGACCCTATGGTAGGTTTTCAAAAATCTTGAGTGTCCTCCTACTGGAGAGGTGTGCAATTCCAATAGTATCTTTTGTTTGAGTTGGGAGTTCTTACATAAATATAAGTGATATGTGTACCATAATGAATCATTTTTCCATGTAAATGTATCTAATGCATTGGAATCTTGTTGCAACCTTTGAATGAGATTCCACACTTTTTCGTCATTCTTCCATTCCTCCCTTGTTTCTATTATCCAATCGGGTTGGATGATCAAGATAGCACAGAGAAAGGCCTCAACATCTTCATCCTTTCTTGAGAGTGCATCTACCACAACATTTTTCTTCCCTTTTTTATAGATGATTTCAAAATCATAACCCAATATCTTGGTCACCCATTTTTGTTGTTCTTCTAAAGATATTCTTCGTTCCAAGAAGTATTTAAGACTATCATGATCTTTTTTACCTTGAAGTGCCTACCTATTAGGTAAGGACGCCATTTCTTCAATGCATGTAGTATTGCCATCATTTCCTTCTCATAAATGGGTGTGTGTAAGTCTTTTCCCTTGAGTGATCGACTTTCAAAAGCTAGGGGCCTTCCTTCTTTCATTAGGACAGCACCAATTCCATTTCCCGAGGCATCACATTCCACAATAAAGGTTTTTGTGAAGTTTGGAGTGGTCAAGACAAGAGCTTTGCACATCACCTCTTTAAGTTGTTCAAAAGCTTTAGTTGTCTTTGGAGTCCATGAAAATGTATCATTCTTAGTTAGTGTTGTTAAAGGTGATACTATTCTTCCATAGTGTCGAACAAACTTGCGGTAGTAACCTGTCAAACCCAAAAATCCTCTAGGATTCTTCAATGTTTTGGGAATCGGCTAGTTCATCATGGCCTTAATCTTGTTAGGGTCTACCTTGACACCTGCATGAGATACAATATGACCCAAATACTCTACCTCCTTCACCCCAAAGAAACATTTGGATGGTTTGGCATATATTTGTTGCTCCTTTAGTAGTTGTAGCACCTTGTCAACATGTTTCACATGATCCTCCCAAGACTTGCTATAGATTAGTATATCATCAAAAATACTAACTCAAATTTTCGAAGGAAGGGCTTGAAAATGTAATTCATCAACCCTTGGAATGTGGAAGGTGCATTTGTAAGGCCAAAAGGCATGACCAAAAATTCATAATGGCCTTCATGAGTTCGGAATGTTGTTTTTGGGATATCTTCTTCCTTCATTCTAATATGATGATACCCTGAACGAAGATACAGATTTGTGAAATAGATTTCTCCATGTAGTTCATCTAACAATTCATCAATGACGGGAATGGGAAAATTATCTTTAATAGTGATTTTGTTGAGCTCTCTATAATCTGGACACATATGCCATGAGCCATCTTTCTTGAATACCATTACCACCGGTGTAGAGTAAGAACTTTGGCTAGGTCTAATAATGTCAGCCTCTAACATTTCTTCAACCATGCGCTCAATTTCACTCTTCTGGGAATAAGGGTATCTATACGGCCTGATGTTAGGAGGAACACTCCCAGGAATTAGGTGAATATCATGATCATAATTTTGAGTGGGTGGAAGAGCTTTGGGAATATCTTCAAATACTTTGGAATTCTTATCAATGATCCCTTCGAGATATAGAGGAATAGATGGATTAGATGTTTGAACATCTAATGAGCATAGTTGTGCAATAACACCTTGATGCCCCTTTTTCAATAATGGTGTCATGCCATTAGAGATTATCACCTTACCGGGTTTCCCTGTGATACCTCTTAACTCAATTTATTTTCCTTCCAATGAAAATTTCATGAAAAGTTCTTGAAAATTAAAATCCATTGTTCCTAATGATTGTTACCATTGGATTCCTAGTACAACATCAGCACCACCCATGGGTATAGCAATAATTGGACTATTCATTACATATTCCCCCATAGTAAGATTGATCTTATTGCATTTTCCTGTGTAATCGATAGGTCCTCCATCTGCAATCATTACTTGAAACTCTAGTGTTGGATATGCAAAGCAATTGAGAGCTTTGGCTAATTTATAGTGAATGAAATTATGAGTACTACCAGAATCAATTAGGACTATTACCTTTTTTCTTTTGATATATCCTTCTATCTTGAGGGTTTGAGGAGTGCTAATTCCATCCAATGCATTACACGATATTGTGGGAGTCAACTCTTCAGACGAAATTGCTTCTACGTTTTCATCTTGAGATGGTTCTTGCTCTTCTTCTTATTCCTCTTCACAATCTATGTAGAATAATTTCTTCTCACCACACTTATGTCCCTTACTATACTTGTTGTCACAATTAAAGCATTAACCTTTTTCTTTTCTTTCCTCTAATTGTTGAGGTGTCGACCTTGTAGGTTGAGGTTTTTTAGAAGAAGGAGCATTATTCTCTCTATAGATGTTAGGATTGGTCCTTCTAGTAGCCATAGCCATATTTTTACTTTCAATATTTCTTGCCACCCTAAATGCATTCTCCAATCATTTTGGTTCCCAAAGGTGAACCTCATGTTGAATGTTATCCTTTAAAGTTCCTATGAATACATCAATAAAGTGCTCATCTGGAATATCTATTACCTTTATATTCAATCTTTGGAAGTTCTCAATGTTCTTTGTAACTAAACCCTTTTGCTTGAGATTTATCAATTGTCTAAAGAAGGTATTGTTCTGTGTATCCTCATAGTTTTCTATCATTTCTTCTGTGAAAATTGTCCAAGTGACGAGTGATTTGCGAGACCAAAGCCATCTATACCATACAAATTGATTGGATTCTAAATATAAAGAAGCAATTTGTACCTTTTGTGTATGTGGCACATTATTTAGATCAAATAATTGCTCCATATGAAGTATCCATGTGATTGGGTCCTTGCCATCAAAATTTCTCATATCAATCTTAAGAACGTGGTTGGTATTCAACCCAAAGTTGGATTTTCTCCATTCTTGATTCATCTTCCTTGTGTCCTCATCATGAATTTCATGGGATACATTTTCCCTTTCAGGTGTCCTCTCTATTAGGAATTTTTTCAATCCTTCCATGCTCTCCCTTTTTAAACCATCCATATTAGTATCCATTATTGCCTCCAATTTAGCTTCAGTTGAATCCATCATCCCTTGTAGTTCATCTTTTGTCACTGTCTTCTTTTGTAATCCATTTATGTCCCTACACATTTCTTCACCTTCATAAAGAGTCCAAGTAGGACTGCTGGAGACTTATTTGGTGTAGAAGTTCTCTTTTTGGATGGCTTGTTGGCCAAGTATCACTTTTGAACCTTGATTTTGAGGTGGCTCTGCTAGACAATCTTTCTTCTGCTATATCTCCAAAGTTTCGGCCCTTCTGGGTATGATATTTTTATTTTTATTTTTTGGTAGTTCTCTGATATTTCTTCTCTACAATTCCATAGGTCTGATCAAAATTGGATGTGCCAAGTGGAATTTATGGTAACTTCCCCACAACTTGTTGATTTTTAACCTTTCTAGGAGATCTCACTTGTATAGCGTTCCCCGCACAAAATAATTGATATAAAATTCTGAAAATCGTACCAGAGATACTATGAATTGTCCATTATCCATTGAAACCTGTCTCACTCAATTTGGATACTCCAGGAAGAAGTTATGATTGTTTTACCCAGAACACGTTCTTGAGACTAGTCAATAGGACTAGTCAGATACCCTATCTTCCACAGGGTGTATCTACAAATGTAAGATGACCCAGAAGCTGAATGTTTTACCATAGACACATTACTAATTTTTGTGAATAGCCTCCATATTTCAGGGTCTAAAACGTTACAGCAAAACTTTTATAGCGAAAATTCCGCAATGACTCAATTCAGGATGATTCCAGAACCCTATCTTACACAGGATGTATCTCTGAAAGTATAAGGCCTCAGGAGCTGACATTTTAAACCAACGTAACTTGATTCATCTAATAAATACCCTGTAAGTCCTTCCTTCTGAAACGTTGTAGACAAAAAGTTATAGCGAAAATGCCAAGGTGTCTTAGATGTAGCAGAGAAACCCCAAGACCTTGAGCTTGAATACCATATGTTAGGAACCAAATATCAATATAGCATAGAAAAATCTCAGAATAAGTACTCAACGCCTTGAAAAAGAGATAATTTGAGATAATAATCCTCTTCGATGGGGAAACCTCCTTATACACCACATAAATGTTCAAGTACAAGATGATTCCAAATGAAAATGTCTCTTTAGTATATATAGGAGACTAGAAGGTACAATTACAACTAATGGACTCAAGCCGACATAAATAAAATAACATTACTAATGTAATATGCCCCAATTAAGGGGTAATGAGCCACTATTTAAGGCTTAACACTCTTTTGCATAATTCCTGTGTGCATCTTAGTTGTGTTAATCAATATTTTCTGATTGTACATATCACTATATTTATCCACCTTAATTATTTATACTATGATGTAAACATGTATCTTCTCTGTAATTAAATTAGATTAAAATAACCTCTGTAGGGATGTATAATTATTATTCTTCTTGTTTAAAGTACAGTAGTATAATTTCATTGAAATATTTCTTGTTCAAGTACAGCAGTGTAATTTCTGATTTTAAGAGTTGTTCATAGGTTTGATCAAGTCACAGGCACATGCATCTCATATTTCATTAATGGAAAAGATTTCAGTAGACGGTCTTGTTCATACTCTGCACATCTCTGTAGAAATTAACATTAAATTGATTCCATTTGAATTATCAGTAGTGCTAAGATGTCATCATGATATAATCTTCCATCGTAGACACAACCACTATATTGAGATGTCATCGTGATATAATTTGTCATTGCGGACACAGATAGATGATGTTGTTTTCCTTCTTCAGCGGGATAGTGTGAATTAGATGATGATGTTTACTTTCAGTTAGTTAGATTAGTGTAATGATGTGGTTTATTTTCTGTAGAATAGAAGTAATTTGAGTTCCTAATTTAATCTTGAAAAGATGCTTTAAGAATAGAGTTCACTTCAAAGGATTGTTTTTAAGGAAAGATAGCTTACTTTTGTTCAAGGACTGCTTACTTGGAGTAATGAGTTCATTGTTCATGGACATAGACTACTTTGTACATTTAAAATAAAGTTTATTGTCCAAACATATCTCAGCTTGTTTATAGTCTTTTAAATCATCTTTTAAAATAGAATTGTAGGTTGAGAATATAGTCTTGATCCTTAGGGTAAACCATTCCCATGCCTATTTAATTCACTGTCCAGACCTCATAAGCAGTTAGTTTCCTTTCTATATTGACACATATTGTGTTACAACTCAAAATTTACTTACCCTGCTTGATAATTTAATCGAGGGAAATTAAGGTATATAGTTTACCCATCACCTATCGTGGTTAGGTTTGGATGCCTTCTCGCCTTGCATGCTTCTCCTTTTGCATGTTGTTTTTCCTCTTGCATGTTTCTTTTCCCCATGCATTTTTATTTTCCTCGTGCATGTTCCTTTTCTTGCCAATTGTTCTTCTTCAAAATTAGGCATGCGCTCAAAATATCTTTCCTTCTCTAAATAGGCATGCACCCAACAGTGTCCCTTTCTTCAAATCATATGGCACTTTGTGTACCTCTAGCTTCAACTGGCCTTGTCATACTTCCCCCCAACCTAATCGGTTCACCAACAGGGAGTACCCAATATTTTGGATTACTAATTAATTAATGGAAATAAATGGGCTTGGAAAAATAATGCATTGAAAACGAAGGTGCAACACACCCTCTACAAAGGCACCCATAAGTGAGACACCACAACCCCTTGTATGTCATGAACCCCATGCCCAACATTCTCCCCCTCATCTGTGACACCTCATCCACAAGACTTAGAAGGAGGTCCCCTTGGGAAACACCCATATACTTGAGGAATGATTCACCCAATAGGTCATTTTGTCAACCCTCCCATACCTAAACTTGGTAAATTGCATAGGGTCTTTGAGCATTAGTTTATTTTGATGAGGTGGTTTGGATGTGCTTGCTTGAATGGATCTTTTATTGATTCGATTGACTCATCATGATTCTTTGAATTGAGATCCTTGGAGGGCGTATCCATTTGTCTTTACAGGACCTAGATGGTGGACAGATTTGGAGGAACAAGGATAGCTTGGGCTTCCATGGGGCTTGAAGCCCACGGGTTGGATGCCAAGGGCCCACTTTCTAGATGATGATGATTTGCCTTTGGAGGCCTAGAGGACACCTTAGAGGACCTTTCCTATCCATGGATGATTTTAGGGGCTAAATTTAGCTCATGGGCTAATTTTCCATGGTTTTTCCAAAAATTAGATTCGCTATTTTAAAAATGATTCGCCCATATTCTATAGGATAAAATTATTTTACCTTAAAAATCGCCAAAATTTTATAAAAACTATATAAAATCCTTAGAAATTTGAATATTTTTACAAAAATATTTCCAAACATTTATAGTTGGCATATGAAGAATTAGTAAGATTCGCCAAGGTTTCTACAATTTAAAATAAATTTCCATCCTTAAAATCATCCTTATTCCTATCCCCCACATGCCAAACTATTGTCTTGGAAGGGATAAAACGCCACCTTCTTGGATTTTAAGTCACCGTTGGGGCTAGGGTTTGGTGGTGATGAAGTTGCTACTTAACACTTGGCATGATTTGGTGGAATGATACTTAAGGAGGCTATAGTGCATGAGGGAGGATTTATGATCCCTAGCGACTTCAACCTTCTACTCCAATGACTTGCTCAAAGGGTCAAAATGTCACCGTTAGAGGGGTGACGTCATTTTAGGGTTTCTATTGTGCACTTTTTAAAAATTAAATTTGAATTAAAGATGAATTACTTATGTAATGGGGAAAATAAGGGTTTTTTCCCCTTATTTTGTGTTTACCCTAACTTAAGTGGAAAAATGTTTTTTAATACATTCTGTATAAATGGAGATCATTTGTATCTCATTTCACCATAGCTCTCTCATGTGGAGAAGGATCCTTGGCTGAAATTTACGCCCTACTTGGGAAATTTTGCATATCTCTCTTGTCACTTGCTCGTGTAATGGTTTATCTTTGTCTATTGGAGGGATGATTATGTAATATCTCTTGTGGAGGCTTATTTCTTTCTTTATGGTGGATATTTATTGGTTAAAGAAGGAATTTATCTTGTTTATGCTTGCACTAGGTAAGGAACCCATTTTGTTGTTTCTTTATTTGGTACAAGTCTAATTTTCTAATATTCTTGGGCAGTATAAGTGCATACAACCCCATTAAGGCCATCATTTTGTCTTGAAATAAGTTGTTGCACAAAGGAATATTAGGAGTAAAATGGTTTACACCCTCCTAGGGTTTTCCTTAGCTAGTTTTGCTTAACTTGGGGAGTAAAAGGGCTTACACCCCCAAGGAGATAGCACAACTATCTATTTATATTTTAAATACTGCATAAGCCAATAGTTAAAGGCACTAATCTCTTGCATTGGAGAAATAAATCATTGCATTGGGATACGTAGAACTACAATATATCGGAATTGTTCAAGTTGGAATTTCTTCTACATGTTATAAACATTATTGTGCCCTAAGGGAGTCCTCTTTTAGCCAAGCAATTTTCTGTTGTGATAAGTTTAATTCTACAACCATTAGGGCTGCAACAAACTCTAAACACTTTCTTGAATAACTCATAATTCAACTGTTAGAAGTTGCTAATAATTTACCCCTGCAATCTATTAGGCCTAACGCATCTTTTTGGTGGATTACTTGTGATTTTTGGTGACTTATTTATTTGTTGTAACAATTTTTTTGCTACAGCCATAAGTCTGCAATTGTATCTCCGAAATACTATTTCATTTCAGCCTCGTTTCATGCTAAAGTATTGATCTTTCATACTTGAGTTAACTAGTCATTGCTAGCTTGTCTCTTGCCATCTTAAACAAACTTTTAGCATATTTATTTGCAACTCTTGTTATCATTTTATTTCTGATATATATTACTTTTTATTGATGAAATTAGGGACAAAAAGATTAATTTATTTTCCAACATAATATTGGGCTTGTATCTTCGCTTTCCTTGTGTCTTAGGCAGGTACAATCACCACTTGGCAAGTCTACTACGTTGTGGCATATATTGTACCATCCACAAGACTCTTTTCAATCCATTTTCACCTTCCATCATTGACCTATAGGGGGGATCTCATTCATATCATTACTTTCCATATCATTTCCCCCATGTTCACCGAGATTCCCCCCTTGAGGTGATTACTTCATGTCTAAAGTGACAAGAATACCTGCCTAAGGTGACAGTGGGTAGGTGTTCTCTTAGTTGTTGCCATTTTGTGGTTGGGTCAGGCTTTGCCCAATCTACAAGTTTTGTGATAGTAGGCCCAATTATGCACATTCATAATGAGAATGGCACATCAATTCCTAGTGAGAGAGGTTCTTGGTACAACAATTTAATCTTGAAGAAAGAAAGTTAGTTAATCGTGGACAATGATTCTTGAAGAAAAAATAATTGCCAAGTTTCCAACCATCAAATCCATCCATTTTATAATATGTTCTCTACATTTTATAATTTAGTGACCTCAATGTTCAATGTATATGGCTATATTAGCAACATGTTTATGTGTTTGAGGTGAATTGAAGAGTTATGGACCATACAACCCTATTCCAACTACAAAGAGTTGTTCATTGGAGAATTTAAAGGTTATAGTTTGTGGCCTATCTAATATAGTGAAAGTTGCTTTGATGTAGGGCCTACGTTGTAGTAGAGAATCTCACCAACAATTGTTGCTAACAATACACCACCAATAGAAATATAATAGCAATTGCAAAAAAGTTATTTATCATTCCAATGGCCTCATGTTCAACATCTCAACCTGGGCATGGAAATTGTGGTGGGAGGAGTGGTCGAGGGAGAGGAAGCGACGACCTTCGAGAAGATCAACAACAAAAATTCCATGTTAATTATCCCCTATGGAAGTACGTGACAAAGATTGGGAAGAAGTAGAAAAACTTGTGTGGAAGCTACTGGTGGAATTGTAACAAGTGAAAACTAAATTTTATAGGCTTATATACAAGGGTTAAGGCCCAAATTGTTTGAATTTCTAATGAAGGAGTTGGACATCACCAAAATATCATCCAAAAGGATGTAGAAGGATTTCAAGTAGTGAAATAAATTGTAGATTTAGATGGAAAAGAAAGGAGGAGCAACAAACAAACAATATTAAAAAGGGAAATGAAGTAACCTTAAACATTGAAGAAGCATGCAAAAGACTAAATAGTGGATCCTTGGCCAAAATGTTTAACATGGGAGGGAGGGATGAAACAAACACCAAGGTAGTAAGAGCCATATTTTCATGTGGAATACCCTTCAATATAGTGTGATATCCATATTTCTAAGATAGTCTTACAGTGTTTAATAAGGCTCCTCAAGGTTATAAGGGGGAAAACTTTGATAAAGTCCACACTATGCCTCTATGGAAGCAGAGATTGATTATGGAGAGTGTTGGATCCAATTCATTCCAGGGGAAGCTGCAATGACATATTTGTTATAATTTTTTATGGTTGGACTAATGTGGCCAATAGGCTATTGGTAGACATTATTGTAATGTCTCATTTAAATCATACTTCTTGAGGGCAATAAATGCTTATGGGGAGGAGAAGAATGTTGGATAGATTGCTAATTAAATTTCAAGGTAAATTGAATTTGTGGGCATTGAAAATATCGTATAGGTCATCACAAATGTTGCATGTTCATGCAAAGTAGTTGGGGTTGTATTCGGTAAAGCTATGACCATATTAATTTTTTGAACCCATGTGTGGTCCATTATTAGTTTTTTCTTTCAAATCCATTGTTGTTGAAGTTCAATGGATGAAAATAATATGTGAAGAAGTGAGAGAAATTCTTAATTTTATCACTAACCACCAACATGCACAAGCTATGTATAAGTAATTTACCAAACTCCAACTTCTAAAGGTTGGAGAACTATATTTACATCCCATTATATAATGAACACGTGGTTAGTAGAAATGTAGGTTGTGAGTTTTAAACCTTTACAATATAGCAATGCACACATAGATTCTTTATAAAATAGAAAGGAAAACAATAGTATTCATACACAGTACTCAAAAATTTACCCTAGAAACCCTTAACTGGGAAAACCGACAAATGTTTAGAGTTGCACCTCTAACTCTAATTTTTTTTAAATTCACCATTTACAATACAATATATATGATTATGCGGCATCCAAAACATGGTTTTGGGTGGTTTTTTCGATCAATTTTAATACAATGTTGGTTAAGGAATCTAATCTGACAACCTGAATTAGGTTCCTTAACCATAATTATATTACAATGGGTCAAAAAATTTCCCAAAACCATGTGTGGGACTAATTGTGAAAATAATATAACACATACCCAACATCGAAAACTTTGTCTTCCAGTGGTTTTTAGTATGCAATGGAAAACATGGAAACAAAGTAGTGATTGAAAAAACAGTCCTAGTTAGAGATACTATTATTGATGAGGCTTGGTGGGGCCAAGTTGAGCTTTGTGTTTCTATAATGCATCCATTAGTTGATTTGCTATGACTTTGTGATTTGGATGTGCCTAAGTTAAGTGACATTTATGAGAGAACTAATCATATGTTAGAAAGAATTCAACAACTTCTTCAAGAGTAGGATCCTCTTTTGTATGGAACCATAAAGGACATAATCATTAATAAACATTGGAATAAATACAATACCCATTTGCATTATTTATCCTATGCCATAAATCCAAAGTACTATGACGAGGTGTACATGTCTGAATTTGGGGTTAAGAGGAGGGTTCCAAACAACAATAATGATATGTCCAATAGTTTAGAGACATTTTCAATTATTTGTTTTGATATGATGGGGCTCTTGGAGCTAAAGAACCGATTTACTTCATTTATCACAAAAAGTGGTGCATTTATAAATGTAAATGCACTCATTGATAGGAGAAAGCCTCTTAATTATGGTCATATTATGGTACCTAAACTCTGGAGTTTCAAACCCTTGCATCTAGAATTATTTAAGAGGTTTGCATTGCTTAAGTGGAAGAGAGAGTTATAGAACCTATGGGTTCACCCATTCGATCAAGATAAACAAACTTCAATGTTCAAAGAAAAATATCTTGTGTGCATTCACTCAAACCTTTGCCTCATATCTCAATTGAAGGTAGATTATGACAAGGGTCATTTTAAGTGATGGGTTGTGAATCTTGAAGGTGGACATGGATGCTCTAGATTGTTTTCTAGCTAACATGTGTTTGGGTGGTTCTTCCAATGATCCATTTTTTATCCTATGGCTTGTATTACCAATCACTAAGTGTTACACATTATTTTGGTCATCATAGTGATCTATTGACAACATGTGTTCATGCTCCAAAAAAGAGCCTTTCTCCATGAGAAATTGATTGGATTTCTCTTCCAAAAAACCCTATTAAGGAAGGTCATCACAGGTTGCACCATAAGCAAGGTGTGACGATGCTTGGTCATTGCACTCTGCCCTAAAACTGGTTTTTGATGTCTCTGCATGCTGCTCTACAACTGGGGTGTGACGATGTCAAAAGGATAAGAAAAGTTAGACCTTCACAAAAGTTCTATAAGGGGATCTTCTAGAAGGTGAGGTGGCATCTATATGGTTGGGATCCTACTCACTTCTCTGATTTGGTGGGATCGTCCTAATCTCTTTAACCATCTGTCTTTCCCCTATATAAGGAGGGATTTCTCATGGAAAAGGTTAAGCAAGAAAGTAATGTGAATGAAGGTTGAATTGGATAAGATTGTATGGAGAATTCGGCATTGGATCATTCTTGAGAACCTCATTTCAGTTCATCAAGTCATTGCAGATCTTCTTCATTAAACATTGGAGCAAGTGTGTGTGTTGGAGCAAAGGGTCATCAGAAGGGGACCTTGCAACATCAAGGCTTTGGTTGTAATCTTCTCTTTCACTTTAATATAATACAGTGATATGTTTATTTCCCATAAAAATTATCTCGTTTTATTGTATGATTCCTTGATCACATACATAGGTTCTCTTTGAGCGTGCTATATTGATTTCACTTTGGTTGGCTTGTGTTCCCTTGCAGATCCAATATCATAGGAGAAATGGAGTGGAGCTAGGACGACAACGGCGAGAGGAAGTGATATTTAAACAGTATGTTGCTCATCTTTTGTTAAATAGTAAACTCAATTATTAGAGCTTAGGGAAAGCGTCATATTTTGTCTTGTTTTGTTCTAGATCTAGGTGGATCTAGGGAGATCTGTTTATGTCCGCATTTACCAATAAGTCCCATAACACTAAGTCTTCTTGTCATATTAAATTGTATTATTCATTCAGGATAATAGTGAATTATCCTCAAGTGATGACTCAATGATTTAGTTAAGATTTCCTAGCCTAGTCACCATACAAGGTATAGGATCTAGATAAAATCTCTCTATGAGGTGGCATCACCCATTGTACTATATATTTATAACTTTGGTGTGAATAATTTAAGAAGATGGTTTGAGGCATTTTCCATCATATCATTAGTTTTGTCTTGCGTGTTCTATTTCTTATCATTGTTGAATACAACAAAATCATACTCAACAATGCAACTCTTCAATATGTTCTAACTTATTTGCAAGTGATGCAAGACAAAGTAGAACTGCTTCAAACTCATACTCATATTTTTCATAATGAACTTCAACGAAAGAATTATCAACATTTTGAACTAGTCCTTGTTTAGAACAATACTCGTTTTGATGATGATGATGATGATGATGATTATTCAGATCAAATTTCAATGCAAGATCAACTCAATGAGCCAAATTCATATACCAGTGAAAATTGATGATGAAGTTGTGCATGAACAAGTTCATATTTCTCTTTCTAAGCCAATCATTAGACCTTGGGAAGAAATACAAGTCAACAAACATTGAAATGGTTTAGGATATGAAAAAGACAATGGATTCTATATCCCAGATTACTCCAAACCGATTAAGTTTGTGAGTGGAGGATTTCTTGATAAAGAGATATTGGAAATCAAAGAAGAAAAACCAAAGTGTTAACATTGCAATTGAATTGGCCACATGAAAGATTAATGTTTTGATATATATCCTTATCAACATTGTAGCAAGAAGAATCATGCAATGAACAAATGCTCCAAGTGAAACAAACCTACAAGATTAAACATTCACTATGAGTGGATCAATCCTTGGCAATGGTCATCAATAGATAAGTGATTATATAAGTCTTAATGAAGAATTCAATCTTGAGTAAAGACGTTTCTTACAACAGATAGTGAAATGAGTATGGTACTAGGCTTGTACCTTATAGGAGGGAGTAAAATGATGAAACTCTCATGCACCTTAAGGGGGGAGTCCACAAATCAAATGGATATGGTTCATGACCAACCGAAAATCACATGTTATCTCTCCTTTCAGCTGAAAAAGGGAGGAATTGATGATGGTTTTCAAACTTAAAGTTTCGACAACAAAACAAATCACCAGATGGGAAACAAAACAAAATTTCCAAATGGGTAAACAAATCGCCATATGGGCAAAAAAAAAATTCACCAGATGGGAAACAAAACAAATCGCCAGATGGGAAACAAACAAAATTGTCAGATGGGAAACAAAACCAACCACTATATGGGAAACAAAACAAATCACCAGATGGGAAACAAAACAAATTTCCAGATGGGAAAACAAATCACTAGATGAGCAACAAAAAATATCACTAGATGGGAAACTAACAAATTGCCAGATGGGAAAGAAAACAAATCCCCATATGGGAAACAAAACAAAATTTCCATATGGGAAACAAAACAAATCACCAAATGGGAAACAAACAAATCACTAGATGGGCATCGATAGTCTATACATGGTAGACTTTGGCAGAATTATGGTTCAATGTCTTACAGTGGAATCATTATATGATTGGGATGTTGATTTTGAGAGCAATGTTGTGGACATTTTTGTTCACTTAGATGGTCATTCAACCTAGCATAGGACAATTATATCCTTCTGCATTGCAACTTGGCATTGATTGGTTTTCAGGTATTTTCAGGGATGTTCCATACCTACAATTGATTCACTTCTCTTGGTTCACTATCATCAAATTGGATTTCAGCATCCAATTTTGACAATTTTTCAAGCAGATTTTTCATTGAAGATCAGAACAAAGGCTTTTGAAAGATCCAGTATGTCAGCTTTTTCATTAGTGTTTATTTCTTAGTTGATACAAAGATATAGTCTTGTGATTGAGGGAGAGAGTGTTATCATATGGCTTACCTTACCAATCACTAAGTATTCTTATCACCGTAAATTGTATTACTCATTTAGGATGATAGTGAATTATCCTCAAGTGATGACTCAATGATTTAGTTAAAATTTTATAGCCTAGTTGTTATAACCCTAAATTGCACCATACATGCATACCTGGCATCAGGCCATCTTACTTTCTATTTTTTCCAAGCCATCACTGAGCAATTCTTCTTATAAACACTATTTTTGAAGATGTATGCGCCCTGCACCATTACTGCCCACGTATGTACGCTAGCTACACCATTATTTCCCACGTATGTATGCTAGTTTCACCATTACAGCCCGTGTATGCCCACAAAAATTGAAAAAAATAAAAAGTTGCAAGGAATTCGTTGGGATTATAGGCTATTGGGTAGTTTCCCAACTGTTCCACCGCCTATAGCTCATCACCCAACCGAATAACCATCCTTTTGTCATATAAAATGAGGTGTTCGGGTCTCATTCAAAAGCTAAGCATAAGAATAGTGAAACTCTGCCCATTTCACTTTCCCCCCTTGCCCCAAGAATTTGCAGCCACATTGTGATTTTTGAGCCATAACTCCTTGTTCTTTCCTTTTTCCTCATTCATAAGCCTATGCCATTTCCATAGAGAGAATTGTGAGAGGATAAAGATACATGGAAGCAGTCAGAGCTTGGTGAAGAGGATCTCAAACCAGGTTCGAGGAGCAATCGTTGATCTCATTATAAGTGACTTTGTGAGATTAATAAAAAGAAGTACTTTTTTTGTCCCTCCATATGATGTGTTCAATATTTATGTTTGATTCATGTTTTATTATGAAATCTAACCCACTAATTCATATATAAGATGCATGCTCATAGTTATTTGTTTTTCTATTTGTGAATGCAGGTCAGCCTTGGGAGGATATTTGCAGTCGAGGAACAACCGAACGCAAAAGGATTGACACCAGACGCGGAGTTTAAGGTAGAGTTACCGGATCTTTTTACTTTGTGTTTTATGCATGAATGTGGGGTATAGTGAGGGTAGTTGTTAAAAAGTAGGAGACTTTAGATGGTTAGCTCTTCCTACATGTTGAACCCTAGTGTATTCCATAGGGGGGTTTTCCCACTATAGAAGAATTGGCGACCATACTGGGGAAGCCTCTAGGGTTTTTAGGGGATATTTTTGGGTGTTTTAATTGGTTTGATTACCTTTTTGAGTTTTCTGTAAGTTGATGAGTCTTCAAGGGATTCTAGTTTTCCATACCAATACTCCCTGCCTTGCCATCCTGACTGTTAGTTTTCTTTTTTGGGGGAAGTTACAGAGGTGTACGCAACATGTAGTGGGTCTGCACGCATACATATGTGCCCTACCTTTGGATAGCTCGCGTACATACGCAGGATGCTGAAGTGTCAGTGGCGTGTCTATGTCAAGAATTTATTTTTTCAAGAAGAGGCAGTCAACCTCTTCCCTGATTGAAGTCATACTTCTCAGGGGTTTTCTTGATCTAGTCCTGGTCTCTGTTGTTATAGTCTTTTGCATGGGTTTGACGTCAGTTAGCTTATTATGTTAAATATTTCTTGTGTTTTCTTTGACAGTGTTTTGAGGTGAGTTTTTGAGTCTTTTTTGATCAGCTTGTTTAGTATTGTTTGTAACTCCCTGTGATCTGTAGTAGACCAGAAGTTAGTTTTTTGTTCTTGTCTTGTCTTCACTTTTCCCTTTTACTTGATTTAGAAGAAAATAAAAAGAATTCATTTTCAAGTTTCTTATTTTGAAGCATAAAATCAAAAAAAAAAAGATTTAATTTCATTGTTTGGTTAAATAGTTAGGTTAGTTATATTGCTTGTCAGGAAAAAAGAGTGTTTTTCTTAAGTTCTTTACTGAACGCTTAGAACATTAAATAGCTCGTAGTCGAGGGAAATATTTTTTCTTGGTTTTCTTTTAAAATATCTTAGAAAAAAATAGTTTGAAAAGTTGGTTAAAGAGTTAAAATCGCAAATCTTTATTTGTCAAAAAGAAGTAGTTTTTTTCTTTCAGTTTCATTTAATGTTCTTCTCTTTCATCTCTTAAAACACACCACTAGTTTCATTACCACTTCCTTGACTTAAAACAAGCCACTTAAAATTAACTCTTAATTAAAATTTATTAGACTTTATGTTTGTAGGGTCCATCAACTAGTATAGGCTAGAGCCTTGATTTAGGTTGGAGAGGAAACTCTTCAAGGCTATAAAACAAACATACGAGTTTGAGATAGGGAGTGTAAAAATTCCAGTAAACGTGAAAGCTATCTGGGACCCCCCTCTAACACAGGGGCTAAACACAAGGTCACGTGCGAAAAATTAGCAGAGATAACCCCTCCAAAGTCAGACCAAGCGTAGTGGGGAACACATATAGAGGACTTGTCTTGGGATTCTGTCGGTCGCATTTGCCACAGAGCTTTGTGGGTCTTGAATCTATTTGAGGTCCTCATTCGTCTTCCAGAACACTTGCTTTTGATACCCTTGATAGGTTTTGGGCTTGATACCCTGCTCATTGCGGTTCACCCGACTGTCGATTGTACCCGCCTAGTGACTGTTCGCTCGCTAGCAACCTAGTTGCCTTCATTTTAGTGACTTACACATGTGACTGTGGGGGTATACCATGGTACCTAGGGAAGACATCGGGACATGCTTTGTAGAGTATACCCAAAGGGTGATTCCATGTTCGATTTTCACTTGCACCGGTAATTTTCTCTATTGTTGGCTGGTGTAACTGTTCTTCCAACTAGTTAGTGGTTTGATTGCTTTATCTCACAGGAACTTTTCTAGTGTGTGTTGGTTTTCAACGTTATTAAAATCCCTAGTGTTTCGTTGATCTTCTCACAAAGTGGAATATCAAGAGCTCTGTCGGTTGTGAAGGCTTCTGGGCCTACCACCAGTTGAATTGGAGCCACCACCGCCACTGCTAAGGCGAAGACTTGACCAGCAAGGGTCATTTGAGAGGACTGGGCCACATGAAACTATACTTGAGCCATCCCTGAGAGGAGAACACTCGAATCTAAAGAAGCCTACCATTTCTGACCTCAGAGTGGAAGCTCTCAAGCCGTATAACTCCTCGATCACTGAATTGTCGTCACCCATCGTGGTACAAGTTGTCCCCCCAAGGGTAACTCATCACGAGCATCAAATAGTATTGCAAGCAGCGATGGAAGAAAATGTTGCTACTTCATTTGGGAGTCCTCATACTCCCTCAATGACTTCCACCACAGGGGGCGTTCCACCTCCTAACTCACCCTCACAGGTCCGAACCACTATGGTCTCGACTGCCTCTACCTCAAGTAGTGGTTTGATTCCGTCTATGGCAGCGATCACTGCTCCATTCACACAAAGTGTGACGGGCCCTCTGTTTTCATACAGGATGCTCGGCTTTGATACAAACTCGATCCTATCCTACTCCACCCTACAGGCCATGGGTCTAGGGGCAAGGAGCTCAAAAACTCCTCTGAAAGGGTCCATGGGGGGCACCTCAACCCCTTATAACGCTTTCCCTTATGGAGGGGGTCATATACCTCAATCGTCTCCCTCGCTCGGTGGTGTTTCTCAGCAGCCCGTCTGGCTGACCATGAACTACAACTTGTTTGGATTAGGTATTCAAGGACCTTCTTCCGACACCATGCAGGTGGGTTCTTTTTTGTTCTCCTTGTTCGACATGTTTGGTAATAATGCATTCTCGTCAGTTGTCATCTCGACCAAGGGAAACCCTAGTTTTGGAAAACAAAATCTTGTGAAGGGTACTTGTTAAGAACCAAACATCAATATAGCATAGAAAAACCTCAGGAAAAGTACTCAACGCCTTGAAAAAGATATAATTTCAGATAATAAGCCTCTTCGAGGGGGCAACCTCCTTTTACCCCACTTAAATGTTCAAGTACAAGAT
>ML779471.1:507153-528331 GCA_009831015.1 Picea engelmannii
AGTACAAGATGATTCAAAATGAAAATGTCTCCTTGGTATATATAGGAGACTAGGAGGTTTAATGGCCTAAAGCCGACATAAATAAAATAACATTACTAATATAAATTACAACTAATGGCCTAAAGCCAACATAAATAAAATAAAATTACTAATCTAATATGCCCCAATTAAGTGGTAATGAGCCAATATTAGGGCTTAACAATACTATTCATGTACAAGGGGAAAACACCTCACAAGGACCTTGGAATTCATGGTAGGGATCAATCCCCTCATTAGGGATGTCGACTGGGGGAAACCCCTTCCATGGTCAATGGAACCTCACTCAAGGCTCTATACCTGTGCACATCGGATCGGCAGGGGAAACCCTTTCTAGAATCTTTGGAACACAACGTTGGGAGAAATCCCTTTCCAGCCCTCAACATCCAATTATGAGAGTCAATCGATGATGTCTCAACAAGCGCAGTATCTGTACATCGGCCACAGCCATGGTATTTACCAGAACCCTGGTTAGCAACCTAACTTTTCCTGGCAACCTGGTGTTAGCCAAAATCCAGGCTCCTTTTTCCATGTACATATTCAACAGCCCAAACTATCGTTTCTGGAAACTCTACATTTTCCAGACTTGACAAGGTTATTAAATGACCCAATCTGTCACGATCCGCGTTGGCCTCCCATTCCGATGAAGTTTCCCTCGGACATTCCAAAGTTCGAAGGTAAGCCTAACTAAGATCCAGGCGATCATGTGACTACCTTTCACCTATGGTTCTCGTCCAACTCATTTAGATACGACTCCATTCAGTTGCATCTGTTTCAACGCACTCTTATCGGGAGTGTCGCGAAATGGTACATCAAGCTCAACCACTCAAGATACTCTACTTTTGGCAAATTGGTAATGGTTTTTCTGAACCATTTTCAATTACCTGTGATATACGATTTTAGCACCAAATTGTTGGCCAACTTTGAGCAAACAAAGGCTAACCATATCTCGAATCACATCCGAGAATGGCAGCGTAGGAAGAGTTTGATAAAGGTACCAATCCCACCGCCTTTCCTATTGGAGTGGTTCATTAAGTATTTGGTCCCTCAGTTATCCAAGGATGTCGTAATGTCATGAGTCTTTTCCGAGGAAGAGGCAATAATGAGATCTCAACAGCTTGAACTAATATACTCTCAGTCTGGTTTACTCTACAAAGTGTTTCCAGATGCACCACGATCTATCCTTGACAAGGCCAAACAGAAGTCTAGATCACATGTTGATGGTATCATTGGTTCATCACAAGTGAAGCTCGCTGATCAACTGTCAAATCAATTGCAACAATTGTCGATACAGTAGACAACGGCCAGCCAAACCACTAGTTTAGTTGCTCCCCCTACTCAAACGTCGGATGTACATAGTGTGCAATCGACAAACCCGAAATCCAACTAGTAGGCTGACAAAAAGAAGAAGCAATGAAAGAAGGGTAAGGGGGATAAGAAACCCACCAACAATGATGTCGGGGGAAACACAGAGAGAACAAATTCAAACTATCAGTGTAACCTTTGCATGGAATACCACCTGAATCACCTGTGCCCTCGACTCGTGGAGGCCCAAAAGTTATTGGCATAGCAGCAGCCTGCAATTTTAACAAACCCATTTCCTCATGGGAAAAATTTAACTCAAGCCTCTGTAAACGTGGATGGGGGAAGTTAGGGAGCCCCTTTGTTATCTAGTAATCCCTCGACCTCAAATGTTTATATGTTGAAAGGTGAGGCTTACATAGCAACTAGGACACACGATTACGAAATGCCAAACACTTCTGAGAAGGGTAAAGAAGTCAAAAACCCATTTGTTCCTCTCCATATCGAGAAGACGATGGGTGAAACAATGACACACATCCCGAAAGGGGTGTTCAAGAAATATTCTCATAATCCAAATGCAAGGGCTAGCCAGAACTACTCTGTGGTGGAGGATTTATCACAAACCCCTTGTGCGATGTCAACTTTGGAAGTCCTCCAGAGCTGCCCTTTGCAGAGAAAGGCTCTGTTAGAGGCCTTAGGATCTGTTGAGACTTATAATTTAGGAATGATCATACTTGATACAACTGACTTGAAACCTCATCTCCCATACCATGTTGCGATTCAGATAGTAGTGGCTTACACCATGAAATATTTTTTGCACTGTCGTTGATGAGGGCGCCTTGACATGCGTGATGGCATTGGTGTGTTGGAACGCCATTAGCTAACCCATTTTGTCTTCGCCACCTACTCTTCTTACCGCTTTTGATGGTCATTCATTCATACCACATGGAATCCTTCCTTCTTTCATCATGCAGCTAGGAGGAAGACCATGTGCGTCAAAGTTGAAGTGGTCGATGCACCTCTCAACTACAATCTCTTGTTAGGAAGGAGTTGGACCTATTCTATGCATGCAGTGGTCACCACAATTTTTCAAGTCTTGTTGTTTCTACATGAGGTTCAGATCATGTCCATTGATCAATTATCCTTCTCCTGTCCTGACCCTTCATCGGGGGAATCCATGGTCCCGATGATTGATAATCCACAGCCCAGCGTTGTCAATGTAGGGGTTGGTTTGTCCTCACCTTTGATTGGTACTTTATATTACCCACCTCCATCCAGCGATGTCAAGTTCATATCAGTTGTCCCCGACTAGCCTAAGGCTAAAATCTTTCAAGTGTCGTCATTCCGCACGACTTACTTTAACGATCTGTGGACTCTTCCTTCCCCATCATCCATGATGGAAGGGACAGGGCACCATGGCATGTCCATGCCCTTATCCATGGTATAAGTTGTGTACTCCATTGTCTAGCAAACTTTAGTCGACCCCCATCTGATTCCCGCACAAGAGTTAGATCAAGTTTTAGAGCCTATTAGGGCTCAAGGTTTCCCCGCCACTATCGATTCCTTAGACTTGGTCTTACCCTCTGACGAGGCGATTATAGAGGCATTGACTAGTCTAGACAAACCCTGGGATGATCTCCATCATAGATCTTATTTTGTCCCGGAGTTAGGAAGAATAGAGGTAGACAAATTTGTGTTGACTATGATTGGAGATAGGTCTTGTCCTCTTAATCCTCTGGCTACGCACGCAGTTTATGCCAAGGGTAACATGGAAACAATCGCTAAAACGATACTTGTTGATATATCCAGAATCCCTGGCATCATGGAGAATGTCTTCATCGAAGAAGACTACTCCCCTGAGGAGATTCGAATCTACACTGATTTATTTAAAGAATTTTGCGACATTTTTTCCTAGTCTTATGAGGAAATGTCAGGCATAGATCCAAGAATCGTTGAACATGAAATAACGATTTACCCTGATGCCAACACATTCTAACAGAAGCTTCATCAAGTTAATCCTTGGAAAGCAGTAGCTATTAAGGCTGAAGTAGAGAAACTTCTCAAAGTTGGTTTCATCTACCCCGTTCAGTTGACGCAATGGGTGTCAAATCTTGTTCTGGTCAACAAAAAGCAAGGAACGATTTGCATATGTACGAACTTCCTTGATTTGAATAAATCTTGTCCAAAGGATAATTACCCCACCCCATTCATTGACTAGATTTTCGATGAATGTGCAGGTTGTGAGGTCTTTTATTTCATGGATGGTTTTTTGGGATACAATCAAATACAGATTAAGCCCAAAGACCAACATAAAACAGCTTTTATATGTCCTTGGGGTACGTTTTCTTATCGGAAGATAACTTTTTGCCTAAATAATGTTGGAGCCACATTTTAGTGGGCCATTTATTTTGATTTCCATGATCTCAAACACATAGTCGAAGCTTATCTCAATGATTTAGCATCATGATCTCGTAAGAGAGATGGTCATCCCACACACCTCCGACTTCTCTTTGAGCGATGTCGCTACTATCGGATTCGGTTGAATCCTAACAAATTCAGTTTTTGCATGACATCAGGTCATATTTTAGGTTTTATAGTTTCGACAACAGGGATCATGGTTGATCCTCTAAAGGTTGAGGTGATAGTTCAATTGCCTCCCCCATTCACAATCCCTCAACTTTAGAGTTTACAGGGAAAAGCCAATTTTCTTCAGTGTTTTATCGCAAAATATGTCGAGATCACTAAAGGGTTTATGTGTTTATTTAAGAAGGGCATCCCTTTCCATTGGGATGAAGCCGCTCAGTGCTCTTTCAAAGCGTTGAAACGCGCCCTCACGTCTGCCCCTCTACTTTGGCCACCCAATTATAATAAAGATTTCTTATTATATTTGGTCGCGGCAGAGTCAACCATTGGTATGGTCTTGGTTCAAGAGGATGATATGCTTGAAGAATATGTCATTTATTACCTAAGCCAAGGCCTGGTTGGACCAAAACTCAACTACTCCCATGTTGAAAATCTTGTGTTGGCAGCAGTACATGTCGTCTAGTGGTTCTGTCATTATATCTTGTTTCACAAGACCACTGTCATTGTCATTGTGAATCCGTTCCAACACGTGTTGACACAATGTGTAATCGGTGGAAAGATCAGTAGATGGATTTTTATCCTCCGGGAATTTGACTTGGATTTTGTTTCTACAAAATCTAAACAGTCGTTGGTCTTTGCAGAACTTATCTCGAAACTTTCGGTCAAGTCAGGTGATGCTACACCCGAAGAATCACCAATTAAAGGAGATCTTTTTCTGATTTCATATTCGGACCCCTGGTATGGAGATATACTAGTCTATCTCTAGAATTTGAAGTGCCCCGCCTCTACTTCTCGCGATGAGAGTCGACATATACGCCATCAGGAAAAAAACTATCTCATATTCGAGGACACTTTGTATCGTCGAGGTGTAGATTGAATTCTTCGTCGGTCTCACTCATGAAGAAGCGGAACTCGTTCTTAATGACTGCCACACTGTAGCATGTGGTGGTCATTTTTTTGGGTTGGAAACAGCCCAAAATATTCTACAAGCTGGTTACTTTTGGCTGACGTTGATCAAAGATTGCGTTCAATCGGTCAAGAAGTGTCACCTGTGTCAGATCTTCTCCCGAAAGATGAGGGCAAACCCTACTCCTATGTTTCCCATCATTACAGTTGGCCCCTTCACCAAGTGGGGGATTGATTATACTACATGCCAGCCCCCTTCATCTAGGGGGTATTGTTATATCATTGTAGCAGTATACTACTTCACAAAGTGGGTCGAAGCTATGCCAATGTTGAAATATGATGGTGAAACAACAGCTCTCTTTTTGTTTAACCAGATAATAGCAAGGTTTGGCATCCCGAAGGAGATTTTCACTGACCATGGAAATCACTTTCAGAACAAAACGATGTATGAGTTAACATCAAATCTTGGGTTGAGGCAATAACATTCATCACCTTACTATCCACAAGCGAATGATAAGGTGGAAGCTATGAATAAGTCTCTCAAGACCATTCTACAGTGAACGATCAATTCAGCCAAGTCTAATTGGAATTTGATGTTGTAGTCGACATTGTGGGCCTACCGAACATCTGTAAAGACTGCCACTGGTTTCTCACCTTTTCAACTCGTATATGGGCTGAAAGAAGTCTTGCCTATAGATTTCCAAATCCCATCTCTAAAGTTGGCAGTACATTTATTGTCAGACACTTCACCGCCTGAGGAACACTTATTATATCTCGAGCAGCTCGATGAGAAATGACATAATGCAGCCTTGGCTAATGAGGCTCACAAGAAAAGAGTCAAGTGTCAGTATGATTGGTTCATTCATCCTCAGATTTTCTCTGAAGGCGACCTTGTCCTAGTCTACGACCAAGATAAGGATCCCCTGGGGGCAAGCAAATTCAAACCCATGTGGTTTAGACCTTTCATTGTGAAGGAAGTATTAAATAAGGGTGCTTATATTACGGTTGAATTTGAGGGGAAAGCTTTGGCGGAGCCTAGAAATGGGCTCTACCTCAAGAAGTATTACTCATAGGTGGGTCACCTGGGGTGACTTCTTGTATATATGTATAGTTCTTATATAGTTTATTTTTTGTCTTTTTTGTTTTATGGACGTGTCACTTTTGATGTCATATTTTTCACTGTAGCATATGTCAAGTGAATCAAAGGTGTTCATTGGGTTCGCGGATATCTCTAGCTGACACACTCGAAGGCTTGCTTCCACAGCTTGGGTGATCTTCACACCTCAAGGCTAGTTGCTATCTTCTGGAGGTATATGTCTAGGTGACACCACAAACAATGTCGTCGAGTACAGCACAGTAATAGAGTTTCTTCGTGGCGCTTTGTCGCATGGTATCTCTCACCTCCGGGTCTACTTAGATGCTAAGCTGGTTATGTCCCAGTTAAATGGGGTTTACTGCATTCATGATCCTACTCTACACCAATGGTTCCTTAGGGTACATCTCTTAGAATGATGCTTTGATTAGATTACGTATATCCATGTTCCTAGGAGATTGAATCAAATCATAGATACTCTAGCTAATCATGTATTAGATTGGCATATTGCACACATGTAAGAAAACTCACACACATACACATGTAAATACATTTGTAAATAAATGTAAACCATAAGACATAAAAAGATGTAAATAAGCATATATATATCGAAAGTCTCAGAGTACATAGGTGGGTGCAAATGCCTCAAAAAATAGCATGTCCAGCATACATCATGGGGCTTATGCCCTCAAAAATATACAAAAGAGTTCCCTCGACATGTAAGTGGTCCATCCTAAGCTAAGAACGATGCATGTTGGCCTTTCCATAGTGAACTACGATGTTTTCCAAATGCCGGAAGAGATGGACTCAGGTCTGTGGCACCCCAACTACATGAGGCTGCATAAATGGCAGGAGATCCTTGATCTCGGCCATGGGCACTGTACAAGTGAGCGCAGTGAGCTTCCACTCCACCCGTCTCAACACTCTCTCAACCTCTTTGGCTGGAGGTCTGGCGGTCGCTGTTGGTGTTGCCTCTAGTCAAGGACATCGCCTGGTCCTCACAAAATCTGTTGGACGCACTGGTCCCACATCGATACATAAATAGATACATAGTTTTCGGATACTTTGATTCACATAAAAAAGATATATATAAAAAGAAACTAAAAAATTAAAAACTTTTAAAAACAAACATACCTATCTCTCCTCCCTCAGCTCCAAGAGGTAAGGGCATGTCCGAGTCCCTGGAAAAGTTGATCCTAATGTAGGGGTAGTCCTCTATCGTCGGAATCTGTCATGCCCACCAGTCAAAAAAGGTATCATCGAAGGCGTCTATGGTCCTTCCACCCCCCTTTCGTGGCAGCAACACTGCCCATCTACACATTGTTGGGATGGAGGACACATGCCCCCGTACTATCTCTCGTGGACTGAGATTGGGTACCCTCTCAAAAAAGAACGAGCATAGAATAGTGTCGAACCCAAAGTTTTTGTTGTTCTACCCGTGACACTCTGTGAGTTGTCTCTTCATGCAATCTAGCATGGTCGTACTCCAGTCAAAGATTTGTGTATTCAAGCACTACACTGCACAATTCATGTACGCCCAGGAGGCCTGATGTAAAGCCACAGATCTAGTGATCTTCCCAATGAGTAAAACTATCACTTTTAGTGATAGGTTGGTGATCTTGTAGATTATCACTTGAGAACCTACTTTCTCAGTGTCAGCCTCGCAATGTAGTTCAATAAACTCAGCAATGTTGTGAGGCCTAGGGGGAAAAGCACACAAGTTTACTGGTTCACCTCTCCTCGAGAGGCCAATCAGAAAGTAAATGTCTTCAATCATTGGAGTTAATGACTACCCCTCACGCATAAACACCTCAGCATCGAGATGCCAATAATCTACCAAGGCATTCAGTAGCCCGGGTTGTGCCCTCATGAATGGACACCATAAGAACTTCCACAACCTGCATTGTCTCAATGCGGCCATAGCTGCAGGGTCCTCATTGACCAAGATATATATATCCTCATGCTCCTTCTCTCTCTAGTGGGCATACATCCTGTCAATGACAAGTTCACAGGGGAGTTAGATCTTGTATTTGCTTTTTTCTTTACCTTTTTTAGGGTGTATGCGGGTTGTAGTGAGCACAGTCGCATATGCACGTGGGCAAAATATTTTCTTCCGCGGGCATACACGGGTTGTTCTTGGACAGCTCGCGTACACATAGGGCCACTCCTTTTTAAGAGTGCACACCCCAAAAAAAACTAAAATAAATGCAATAAAGAAGTATTAAAATGCAGGAGGAGCTAGTTTGTACTTACTTGGTCCGAGCAGAAGTTTGTGTCGTCCTCTGAAGCTCTTAGAATCAACTCTTTTAGAAAAAGGGGTGTTTTGGGATTTTTAGTCAATTCTCAATTTATAATGGTGATAATGCGCTGACGGCTTCTATTTATAGACTTTTTTGGCCCTTTTTGTCATTTTTGGACCCTTTTGTCGTTTTTTCTGGCTTGAAAATCATTTAGTATGGTTCTTGAGTTTCTCATTGGATGTTACGATACACTTTACTTTTGGTTTGGAAAAAATTTCGAGATATGGGTCACTTTTAAAGGTCCTTTGGTAAAAGTCATTTTTCAAACTTTTTGCATTTAATTTAGGATTCCACCTCCACTTTCTGCATCTCATTGTATTTTCCTCTTTGCCATAGGATCGATCCCACCGAATTGCAACACGGAACCATAATTGCTACTTTAGAAGTGTCGTAATTTAGTGGTAGAGCCTTCCTTTACATGGATGCCCTAGGTAGATCCTGGTTTCATTTTGGTGTCCATGTCGTCATTAATGAGTTTAGGCTTGGGAGTCCTTGCTAGTCTTGTCCTAATTATGAGTTTGAGCCTCATATGTCTGATATGTCATCACTCTTGGCCTCACCCTCGGGACTCCCAAAATGAGTCTTCTTTAATCCCTTTTCAAACTCTATAAACATGAAAAGATTGTCGAACGATCTTGTTTCCCTTCACGCTTGCCAAATTAAAACTTGAAGGCACGCCTGTCCGACAGTATTTTACCCCTTTTTCATTCTGGACGATCAATTGTACGAACAAAGGTATACTCTAGGAACTTCGGTTCACTATAAGAGTATTCCCAGGTATAAGTTTAACCCTTTTTTGAGCCTGAGGGACTAACTTTATGAAAAAGGAACCCCCACAGAGTCCATAGTTAAGCTCTTTTCAGACTCCCTAAAATTGAAAATATCGACGAGTGACCTTGTTCCTTCACACTCGTTAAACTGGTCGAGAAGAACATCCCCTACGGAGTCCATAGTTAATCTCTTTTCAAACTCCTTAAAATTGAAAAGATCCTCGAGTGACCTTGTTCTTTCACACTCGTTAATTGGTTCAGAAAAACATCTACTAGCATGAGTTTACCCCCTTTTTTGGCTTGTAGATTAAGGAGGAAAAAGGTACACCTCGGGAGATTCGTCTCGCTGGGAGAGTTCTCCTCAGCAAATTTCACTTTTTCAGGCTAAGGAAACTAAAACTAGAAAAAGGCAGTGAGTCCATAGTTAATCTCTTTTCAAACTCCTTAAAATTGAAGAGATTGTTGAGTGATCTTGTCTTTGTCACACTCGTTAAAATGGTTTTGAACAGACGTATTTTCGGTGCTAGTTTACCCCTTTTTCGAGTCGACTAGACTACCTTCGAAAAAGTTACCCCAGCAGAGTCTTCTTTTATGCTTTTTCAGACTCTCTAAAAATGAAACACCACCGAGCTTACCTTCTCTAGGCTCGTAAAAAATACATTGAAGGGGGTTTCATCGTGTCCTATCATTCGCATTTTCATTCCTGCATTTTTGGCCTAATGTCGGCTCCATGTTTCTCTCAACTGAACCTTTGAAGCATGCCTTATATGCAATCCTTGTAGCACTTTGTCCCTGTGTCTTGACACCTTGAACTATGGAGGAATTTTCCCGAGTGTCCTTTTCCTGCACATGTCTCCTTGCTCTGAGCATTAGTGTGTTCCTTGCGCTTG
Source organism: Picea engelmannii (assembly GCA_009831015.1). Classification (NCBI taxonomy): domain Eukaryota; kingdom Viridiplantae; phylum Streptophyta; class Pinopsida; order Pinales; family Pinaceae; genus Picea; species Picea engelmannii. Next base: position 517,034 of record ML779471.1, read on the forward strand.
GAATTAGTATGCTTGCGACACTCGTTCCTCCTTTGTAACGTAGCATTCTTTTATTCTTTTTCAAGATTTTCAAAATATTGAAAAAGACAAAAAAATCAAATATACCCCAAAAAGAGGATGGGAAAAAGTATTTTCTTTTTATGGCAGCACAATGAGTCGCCCTTGGACAAAGCGCATCCTTTCATTTGTTCATCAAGATCTGGGATTTAATATGACCTTAGTAAGTTGTTCTCATAACATAGAGTTGTGTCCTCCATTTTGTTATTCTTCCAAACACATGGAGAGTTTGTGTTGCCTCCTGCATCATGAACTTATGTCAATGTCATGCTGCCTGAGTCTGATCATCTATCATGCTATTGTCCAAGGGAATTTTTACCCAACTTGAGTCATCCTTTATGTAGTTTGTCTCTTGACCTCATGCCCGGCCATCCCCAAAGTCCAATCAATTCCTTGTTCGAAATCAATGAAGTTCTCTGCCTGATCACCGAGATCCTCTTGTTTGTTCCCCGACGAGCCATCGAAGACCTCTGGGTAGTGAAGTCGTACACTCACATTACACTCCTACCTAACTTATGAAGATCTTGAAGTTGTTTCTCGAGATATAAAGGCCTCATCTCTATCCATCAGGCATCATTGGCTTCTTGAAGATGGATACTATACATGTATATCTTTGATTTTGAGAGGTAGATCCGTTGTGTATTGCTCGAGGATACACTTTATATAGTTATATGACATGGATCTGCAGTGTATTTGATTGGAAGCCATGATTTATTTCATCCCAAGCATGGGTATGCCCGCCTCGATGAGACAATTGTTATTTTTGCAGATGACACCTCCCAAACTCTGTTCTCGGGCTCACTCACTTCGTACATTGGTAAAGATTTGTACAGTATTTCAACCATCAGATGCTCTTATGACCTCACACATTAGGGGGCATATTTTATAACCCTAAATTTCACCATACATGCATACCTGGCATCAGGTCATCTTACTTTCTATTTTTTCCAAGCCATCTGTTGGAGCCGCCCCTGTTTTTTCACCTCGCGCAATTCTCAACAATGGATACTTGCAATCTAAAGTTGTTTTTCTTTCCTTTCCGAAATCATAAGACTCTGAAATCTTGTCACCCAAATAGCGATGCTTTTTCACTTTCAAAAGAAAAGATCCATTTTTCACAAATATGTTTTCCTTTTTGTTTTATTTTGGAATATCGCAAGTCGGACACTTTAATTTTTGAATTCGCAAATCCCGAGTCGTGAAACTGCGAACTCGTTTTTCAGATTTTTTCACCCAAGGCATTAACTATGGTAAAACCTTTAACCCTTGATTAGACATCGTCGGTATTTCGCGCCTCGGCATTCATCGATCCTAAATTTTTGTTTTTACAACCCCGAGAGCCGAGAGCCTGATAACTTTTTCGATAACCTTGGTCAAGAATCAAGGGTAAAAAACTAGTCATGGTTAGTTTTAGTTCTCGGCACATCGCCACTTGGCCCTTTCTTTCATAAAGTTAAAATGTCCAAAACCCCGATTCACTAAGTTGCGACATGATTATGACAGGATCAATTAGTCGCCTAATCTAAGATTTCCTTCTCTTAATTCGAACCTTAATTATCGCTACAACGCGATATCGCGACTCGGCATATCATTTTCCCAAAAATCTGTCCTCAAATTCCCGAATCGCAATATAGCGATTTAGTTAATTATACGATTAAGGATGCTTCAAATCAAGGTTATTATTAAATAAGCTAAATCGGCACTCGCAGTCTCGCGATTTGTAAAGTCAGAATATTAAAGGGAAATTTGTGATGCGGCGAAAAGCGAGGAAATGATTTAAGCCCATAAGATTTGATTTTTATTTAAAATACGTCCCGCGCTTCAAGGTTGGCACATTTCACGAGGTACTTGCTTACTCTCCATAACTCGATTGCCTGTCAAGTCGTCGAGCATTGATGACATTAATCAAGAATTAGGGTAAATCCATGAATAAATCAGATCGGATTTATACAATTAATTTGGTTTTAATTTGCGATTTGACAGACTTGCTTTCAAAGGGTACAAGATTTTCAAATATATACGAAGGTTTCGTTCTGTTCTAAAACATTTTTCTTAAGCGTATAAGAACTCGCTTTTCTTCGAGGAAACTCATTTCCGCATGTATACACAGGTCTACTGCAGAAGAGCAAAAAAGCAAGCTTCAGCTATGGCACCGAGGAGAGCAGCTAAAGCAAATGTCGAAGTTGCAACACAGGGTTCGGACAACATCTCAGATACTTCGCCTCGGACGGACGGCTCAGTATCCACATGGTCATCTATTTCAGATGTCCTGCAATCCGAGTTGGTAAACTGTTCAAACTCTGATGACTATACATATGATATTGTGAAGGACGACCTGAATACTAAGTACAAGACAATTGTTCAGTCGGGAATGCACTTGGTTGCAACCAGACCTCGGTTGCTCCCATACTACGACATGATCTGATGGGCATTAGATCACGTCGACCTGCCTTCCAGAACTATCTTAAATGACCGACAGGCCAGGATTGGGACTTTTAGGCCCGAGCATATCCAGTCTATGTATAATCTCCCAGCAACCTCTGAATGCACATATGGCAAATAATTCCTGGCGGACTTCAAAAAGAAGGAGTGCAAAGAATTTGAAAAAACCATGTCAGGCTTGATAAAAGATTGGGTGTCTCGTTCCTCAACATTCAGAGTGAACGACAAGGGTGTGTATTCGATTTCTTCATTGGAACCAAACTATAGGTATGTGGCGATGATGACTTGTCGGCTTTTCGGATGGGAGGATACCGCGCATTTTTACGTCCAGTGGGTACCTCTCATCTTTCAGGTAGCAGAAGGTTACTCATTCAATTGGGCAAAAATGCTCTCCGATAGTATGTTCAACAGGGTCACCGAGTACCAGGAGCAGAAGGCAGCCGGGAAACCATCCGGATTCTTCATGTCCACGTATATCATGGATGCGATATGCTCCATGACGCCTTTTCCTTTGATGAATTGGGCTTGGAGTCCAACCCAAGAGAAAAATGTTCATGAGTACCACGATAAGATGTGGGAAAATAACGTGAACAAGTTTATTTATGAGATTTTTAACTGGGTGATGGTGCCCCTGCACATCACCATTTTTGGTCTTTTGCCACCCCGCATCTCAGATAGCATTGCTAAGAATCTGAGCCATATCGTGGACTGGTATGTGGAAGAGGAATTCTCCTATTTGAGAGTATTTGGAGCTGTTGTTCCTCCTCTGGAGCTACCACTATTTATCCCTGACAAGCTAGCTTGTCGTGAGATTGCTCGACAAACAGTAATCGGCAGAGTGAGCAAAGAGCTCAAAGCGTCATCAAAGAAGGTATGGCCATTTTTCCCTATTCGGCTAAATTCCTATTCCTTATTAGATTTTGGACATGCTAAGGCTGAAGCTGCAGCCATAGAAAACTTGAGCTTAGTCTCTATCGAGTACAAGAAACATGATCCTCGGGGAATTGTCAACACTCATTTGGGAAATTGTGGATTAAAGAGGTTTGAGCATGAATGTTCGCCCTCGGACGATGTTTTCCGAGGGGCGAGGGCCTATTCGGAGGTGCAATTTCGAATCAGATCCCTAGCATCCGAAGACAGGGCCTCAGTTTTAAAATTTCAGGAGCATAGGAAACGATGTCTTCTCGTGGTGCTAGGAGGTCTGGGACTTTCCAAGGATAAAGGAAAAAAGGCCGAAAGTTCTGGGGGGCAAACCTCTAACCCCAAAAAACGCCAGGAGAAGAATCCTAAGCAGGAGAAGAATCCCGATACGGATAAAAATCCTGAAAGGGAGAAGAGTCCTGAGCAGGAGAAAAATCCAGACAAGGAGAAGAGTCCTGAGCAGGAGGAGAATCCCGAAACAGAAAAAGAGACTACTGACCCTCTTAAGGAGCATAATCCGGAGGTGGAAATAAAAGACACAGACCCACCAGAAACTCAGAATCCGAAAGCGGGGATGAAGACTTCTGATCCCCCGAAAGAACAAGATCCACTCGGCACACCAGGGAAGGCTGCGAAGCAGATCGGGCAGCCCATTACCTCTGTCACACCCTTGTAGTCAGCGCAAGGAAACATATAGAAAGAATGGATTTTTCATGAAGAACTGAGACCTATAAGGGCAGAGGAACTCCCTCCTAATGAATTCTTCTTTGACAAAAAGAGGAAAGTTGTGGTGAAGCGAGAATTTTATCAAGAGGGAGGGTCCATAGTTAAAAAATTCAAAGTGATGACCGATGGGATGAATAAAAGGAAAGATGAATTTTCCACGGAAATTGCAGGAACGCTAGGAGCGTACGCGACGGCAAACCAATGCTTGGTCGAAATGTTAAAAAAGCAGCTCAAAGCAAAGAACCGCCTGATCAAGACTCTTGAGGCTAGAGTGGCTTCGGCAGCAGAAAGCACTAAGAGTCAAGCAAGCGGAGAAATAGAGCTGGCCCGATTAGCCGATAAGAAAGAAATTGAAGTCCTCAAGACCAAACTGGAACAAGTAATTTCTACGATCCGAGATGGTCGGGTACAATCGAGCCAGCAGAGGGATACGATCACACAGCTGCAGGCTCAGTTGGAGGTCGCAGAAAGCAAGGCAATTGACGTCGAGATCGTTAAATCTCGAGCAACCGATATTCGGAGCGGGATCTCTTCTACTCAACAGAGCCTACTAAGCAAAGTAGGAGAGATTCGAGAAGACTGCTTGTTAATATATCAGATCTCTAAGAATCTGATTAACAAATAAAGAAACGCAGAAGCTACTCGGATCACTTTTCAAGAGGCAGTAATAGCGACTAACAACAGGTTTTCAGGGCCTCCTGGGCTCACCATTGCCGAACAAACTAGGGGTAATATCTTGTTAAAGAATTGGGAGCAGGATATTACTTTGTGCAAAGAGCGGGCTCAAAAAGTGACAAATTCGTTAGCAGAAGCCTGCAAAGCCATAAATGGTGGACTGTTAGGGATGGAGATTGAAGGCGACACAGAGGCGCTGAGATAGATTAATATAGATCAGATTTCTCTCGACATGAAGGAGAAGAATGAGAGGAATTTAACAGAAATCTCCAGGATGGACAGGATAGACCCGACTCAAATCGGAAAACATTTGATTCAGCCTAGTGCACAACTCAGCGCTCTTGAATTCGTCAATGTGCAAATAGATGATAAACTTCCACAGAATCATGTATTTATTTATACTATATCAATTATGTCTGTGTTAGTTTCTTCTTCTATGTATGTGCGGGTTTCCTATTGACAGGAACCTTACGTTGTCTTCAGCTACACGTTTTTCTCTCATTCCACATCTTTTTATCGAAAATAACACAGTTACGGGAAAGGGCCTTCAGTTGCGTTTTTATTTCCTTCTTCATGCAAAGGTTTCTCTTTACTTCGACCAAATTGAACAGCGTCGAAATCTCTCGTTAAATCATTTCATACTTATATTGTTCCTCAATGACTGTCCCCGCAGCAATTCAACCAAATATTCAACTCGGGCTAGCTAATCAAATACACATCGCTTTAAATCTTTTTGACACAATTCTTAAAACTGCGAACACCCGGGAGGAATTGGAACGTTCCTGGGCAGCCATCGAACAAGATATTACTACCCAGGAACAGTTGGAAGCTAGACAGCTAGAACGTAGAAACCTTCATTAGTTTCCTATACAGAAGGTGACTTTATCTTAGTATACATCTTTTACACACTTTCGGATGCCTTGACATTGTACTCCAAGCCTTAGTACAGACTCAGGAACAACATCTTTCTGGCGTCGTTACCGGGGACCGAAGTTACGAAATCTTTTCCCTGGGAAAACGACAAACAATTTCGTTGATAGTGCTTCTCTTTGATAGTGAACAAAGAGTGCACACCTTTTTTAAGGCTTGTTTTAATCTTTCACTTAGCGACTCCACTGAAACACAAACTGGTGTCTGGTAGAAGACATACTAGACAGAACTCGGATGGCAAGCCGATTGTGCCTGTAAATAATCCTGAAAAAAATTTAAGAGCGAGAGGCTCGTTTGAGGCAACCGCTTCAGTTAATAAACCCAAAACCCCACTTATCGAAAGCAAATCGCCAAAGTGATGGGTGTTTATGAACCAGAAAGTCACTCTGACGTTATCAATCTAGAAGATGACAGACCTAACATCACCTTTGGTCCTCATTTTGAGGGATTCAAGGACAACGTCGCTCCTTTCTATATCACCCTGAATATACATGACCAGTTACTACATAACTACATGTTAGACTCCGGGGCTTCACATAATGTTATGCCCAAAACTATAATGGAGAGTTTGGGGCTCCAGATCACTAGACCCTATGGAGACCTATACTCGTTTGATTCAAGAAAGGTTAAATGTATGGGAATGATAAAAGATTTGGTAGTTACCTTGGCTCAGGTCCCGGTCAAGAGTATCCTGATGGATGTGGTTATTGCAGATATTCCCCCCAAATATGGTATGTTGTTATCCAGATCATGGGGAGCCAAGTTGGGAGGTTCTCTATAATTAGACATGTCATATGCCACAATCCCAATTTTCGGTGGACAGTTTACCCATTTGTACCGAGAAACAAGATTAGCGTATACTGTCAGTGATCCTCAGAACCCAAATAACTTTCCCATTTACGTTGCATACCAAGATCTAGGGAATTGCATATTGTCTCTTGATGATGGTTTAGATGGAGGTCCAGAAGAACTTGATATGAAGCAAGAAGAGCTTATCCCCTTGACTGAAGAACTATGCGGAAATTGTATCTGGAAAATGTACTTCGATGGCGCTTCATCTTCTGAAGGAGATGGTGTTGGCATACTTTTGATAGCACCTGAAGGTAGGTTTACCGTTCCTTTCTCATATCGCTTACAGTGGGACATAGATTACACAAATAACGTATGCGAATATGAAGCATTAATCTTAGGTTTAGAGGCTGCCAAGAAATTAAACATAAAAAACTTGGAGGTTTACGGTGACGCTGAATTGATAGTAAAACAAGTAAACCGTCAATACCAAGCCAAACATCCTAGACTGAGAACATACAGAAATTGTGCTTGGGATTTGATGGAGAATTTTTTCTCATCTATAAAAATCCATTCTATTCCTCGCACAGAAAATTTACATGCTAACGCATTGGCTAAGGCAGCCTCAACCTTCTCTCCTCCCACGAACGTGAAACTGAAATACCATATTGAAATCAGATATAAACCATCTATACCCAACAATGTCAGACACTGGCAAGTTTTTGAAGATGACGAACAAATTCAGAAATTTCTTATAGCAATAGGTGAGTTCTCTGAAACCCATCCATACCAAGAAAACCAAAATGACCCGAGGTGGATTATGCGAGAAGATGAAAATCCTGTAACCTTCCGAGAAAAAATAGCAGATCACCGCATGCTGGTCCTCAAAAATAACCAAATCCCGAAAGGCTTAATTCCTTTGGAAAGACTTTTCGATCAGAACGACATACCTGTGAAGTCTACTTTGCAGCCCCAACATAAGAAATGGAGGATTGCAACATAGGAACTGAAAAAGATTCCAGGGTGGTAAAGATATCTAAATTTCTCCCTCCTAAGGTAAAAGACCAGTATAGAGACTTACTTAGACAGTATAAAGATGTTTTTGCCTGGTCCTATGATGAGCTTCGAACATACGATACTTCTATAATTGAGCACAAGATACCTTTGAAGCCCGGAGTCAAGCCTTTTAGGCAGAAGCTCAGGCAGTTTAACCCCATTTTGTTGCCTGTTATTGAAAAGGAATTTAAGAAGCTTTTAAACGCGAAAATAATTGTACCCCTAAGATACTCAGACTAGATAGCAAATTTGGTCCCTGTCAGAAAAAAGAACGGAGAAATCAGACTGTGTGTAGATTTCCGGAACTTGAACAGGTCCTCTCTTAAAGATAATTATCCACTTCCTAAAATGGACCACGTCCTAGAAAGGGTAGTTGGGGAAAATCGTATGTCTATGATAGATGGGTTTTATGGGTACAACCAAATCGCTATGAACGAGCAAGACAGAGAAAAAACTGCCTTCACCACACCGTGGGGTACATTCATGTACGATAAAATTCCTTTTGGTTTAATGAATGCAGGGGCTACCTTCCAACGCGCCATGGATATCACTTTCGTTGGAGAAAGAGATAAGTTCATAGTAATCTACCTCGACAATTTGACGGTTTTTTCTAAAACCGATGAAGAACATTTGATTCATTTAAAACAAACTTTCGAAAAATGCCGCAGGTATGGTCTGTCTTTGAACCCAAAGAAATCACATTTCGCTATGCATGAAGGTAAGCTTCTAGGGCATATCGTATTTAAAGATGGGATCAAGATTGATCCTAAGAGGGTTGAAGCGATACAAACTATCAGTATTCCTAGAAACGTTAAAGAAATTCAATCTTTCTTAGGTACAATAAATTTCTTAAGAAGATTTATACCAAATTTCGTTGAGATTGTCAAATTGATCACAGGAATGCTAAAAAAGGATAGCAGAGTAAAGTGGACGACGGAGGCCAAAGCGTCGTTCGAGCGTATTAAAAAAGTCATCAGTGAGGCACCTGTGTTAACAAACCCAGATTACTTGAAAGATTTCCTCATCTTCTCATTCGCTTCTCAACATACGATCGTCGCGGTGTTGCTGCAAAAAGATGATGAAGGCTTTGAACGCCCGATCGCATTTTTTAGCAAAATCCTAAGAGACGCGGAGATAAAGTATGATATAATAGAAAAACAGGCATATGCAATGGTGAAAGCGCTAAAAGCATTCAGAACTTACGTTTTGCATTCAAAAATTATCGCATACGTACCAACCAGTGTTGTTAAAGATATATTGGTGCAGCCTGACAGTGACGGAAAACGAGGGCGTTGGCTCGCTAAAATACAAGAATTTGATCTGGAAATCAAGCCAAAAAAATTGATAAAAGGAAAGGGTCTGGCTAAACTCTTGGACGAGTCGAACCTTAAAGCTCTTGACATCAATTTCCTACAAGGGGAAGATGAAGATACACATTTTCAAGAGCTAGATGACCAGACATATCCAAACAAGGTTGAGGAAAAATTCATATCGTCGGGTTGGTACAAAGATATAGTCTTCTACTTATTAAACCTGAAATGTCCAGATGGACTAACACCAGCCAAATACAGAACTTTAAAACTCCATGCTGTAAAATATTGCATCTCTGAAAATCAACTATAATGGAAAGATCCACTCGGGTTTTTACTGGTCTGTCTGGTTGAGTCAGAAACTCTGCGATTTATAGAATAATTTCATGAAGGAATCTATGGGGGACACCATGCATGGAGAGCTATAGCCTACAAGATCCTGAGGGCCGGATACTATTGGCCAAAACTATTTTCGGACGTTAATGCTAAAGTACGTGCATGTTACTCGTGTCAAATATTTGCTGGTAAGCAAAAACTCCCTGCACTACCACTCGTTCCAGTTAAAACCGAAGCCCCATTTCAACAATGGGGGTTAGACTTCATAGGATAAATCAATCCCCATTCCAGTGCTCAGCATAAGTGGATTTTGACAGCCACAGATTACTTTACCAAGTGGGTGGAAGCAATTCCAACCAAAAGAGCAACAGACTCGGTAGTGATCGACTTCTTGGAAGATAACATCTTATCAAGATTCGGGTGTCCCCGAAAGATTGTTACTGACAACGCCCAGGCCTTCAAGTTAATGGCTATGATCGACTTTTGCCAAAAGTACAGTATTGTCCTCGGCCATTCCACCGCTTATTACCCTCAAGGAAATGGGCTGGCTGAATCTTCAAATAAGAGCCTGGTAAACGCAATCAAAAAGGTACTGAATGATAACAAGAGATCCTGGCATATATATTTGAAGCATGCATTATGGGCAAACCGCATTAGCACTAAAAGGTCTATTGGCATTTCACCGTTCTAGATGGTATATGGGATCGAGGCGGCTCTGCCTATAAACTTAGCTTTACCAGTGATGAAATTATGGCAGGATCAAAAAGAAGAACCCAATCATATAACCAAAAGAATTAACCAACTGATTGAGGTTCAACAACTCAGAGTGGAGGTTGATGAGAAAATGCAGAAGTACCAGGACGATATGAAAACATTGTTCGATCTCAAGGCTAAAGACAGAGAGTTCCTCCCAGGTGACTTAGTATTAAGATGGGATGCGAGAAGGGAAGAAGCCGCGAAACATGGAAAATTTGACCATCTTTGGTATGGACCATTCAGGGTCTCGGCTCCAGAAGGAAAAAATTCCTTTCTCCTGGAAAATATTGATGGAGAATTTCTCAGCGCCCCTATCAACAGGCGATATCTAAAGCACTACATGACTTGACAGTCGTCGGATGAAAAAGGAAATAAAATAAAATGAGAAATAAGAAATTGTATATATATAATTGTAAATAAATAAATTTTATTATGATTGTTTGTACAAAGTTATATTTTTTTTGCTCAAGCATTTATTTTCAATTTTTGGTTTTCCTTCCTAAATCCTCAACACATTTTTCAAATTCGTATTTGTTTTTGCAAGAGTCCAGCTGCAGATGAAACTAGCTGAAGAAATAAGGTGCAGATCGGTGTGGGAAATAGGACGACATAAAACAGGTGATACATAAGATAATCCGTAGCTCACAAAGAAATTGAAAGGAAAGACAGAGGTAAGTTTTTTAAATAACTCTGGTCATGAAAGGTTGTTTTAGCAATCTAAGGTAATATTGTTCAAATTACAATATAAATGGTTAGATAACAGGATTATTTTTGGCTTTGATCTTCAAACTAAAATTTGAATGAATATGTTAAATCCGAAACGGTCAGTCATAATTTTTGTTCCTAAAAGTATCCGAAAACCAGTCCCAAACTGTTGTCACCTTTTGGTATTTCAGGCCATTGAATTGCTACCTTGTTTTCTGTCTATATTTGGAGCCTGATTCTAGTAAGTCATTATCTCCCCGAGTTTTCGCAAAGGATTAAAAGTTTTTTGTTTTAAAACCTCAGGGATTTAGGAACAGATCTTAATAAGAAAGTTGGTCCTCGCAACTACTTGACCTTCTGCTTAGTTAAGGAACGTGTATAGTGGTCTTAACTTTCCTAGGTTTTTTAACAGCGTCGAAAAAATCAAGGCTTGCTTGAACAGGATGTTCCTTAAAAAAATTATTATTCTCCCCTGTCTCCCTAAGGAACTAAAGGTCTTGTGAGGGTCAAAGGAGGGTTGATACCGAGTAATCAAAATAAGTTGACAGACCTCTGATAAAAAATATTTTACAGATCTCAGCCCTGATATAAACTG
>ML779471.1:541944-555428 GCA_009831015.1 Picea engelmannii
TTGACTTGACCTTATCCTTTGACCTTCCTTTATCCAGATTGACATTAGGGACGTCTCCCTTGGACTTGCCCTCCAGAATAGAAAGAGCTCCCCATTGAGGTGACATTGGGTGGGGAAGCTCCTGTTACGCCGGTTTTCTACCCTTGACTCAAGCTATTTAACCTTTCCTACAAACCGTGCGATAACAGACACTGTACCCTAAATCGCTACTACAAAATCTTCTTCATCCTCTATTATTCTCTCAAATCCCACTCCTAGATACTCTACTCAACTATGGAACAAGAACAATGCTAAAGAATGGAACCCCCTCTTCGCCTAGAGGCCTAGTATTTAACATATCTTGATAGCTCTCTAGGGTTAGGGTTTATACATGCCTTAACCCTCAATTAGTGATAAGGTTTGGACCTTCTAGAATCTTCTTGAAAGTTCCATGTGACTAGCCCCACATGTGTGAGTAATGTAGTTGACATGGCATCCACGGTGTACGATGGTGGTCAACAAGGTTGGTCAACGTGCAGGAGGCATAACTTTCGCATACAAGATCTGATTGAGGTGATTTTTGCACCATTAGAAGGTCTTGGCATGTAGAACAAGATCAAGGGGATATGAGCTATGATCACAAATTTTTGACCAAAAAAAGTGTCATTTTATGCCTCAAAATGGATCCAAAAGGTTTTGGACCCCAAATCTTCAAATTGAGACCTGATGCTAAAATGGGCCCCGCAAGCCAATTCCTATGATTTTTCCACCCGTAAAGTACCAAGATAGATGAAAAATTAAATGATGATCCAATTTGGGTCATACCTCCCCATTTTGGGAGGCTTTTGGTCCCAAAACTCTTTTATTGAATGAAGTGAGGAAATTGTTCCTCTACATTTTCCCTATATTACCATTTTTTCTTACCTAAAAGTTGTCCTTTCAACCTGATCTTCCAAAGGTCTTGCAGCCCCTTGTTTGGTAGTTATGGACTTCTTCTGAAACAATGTATATTCTACCAACTCTGAATAACTTTCTAGTGTTAAGTCCTCTATATCATAGGTAGGACATGCTCCTTAGTTTCCTAATCCAACATGGAAGGATCATAGAGTTTTAGATTTTCCACATTCACTACTGATTAACTGCACATATATGTGGGTAGAATGAGTCTATAGGAATTATCATCCACCTTCGATAATACCTTAAAAGGACTATACCATAGAGCCTTGATATTCTTAACAAGACCATGTAACCTTTCTTTATTTAGTTGCAACCATACTTTTCCTCCCACCTTGAATTTATTTTTCATTTTTTTCTTGATCATGTCTAGCCTTGTATCATTCTTGTGACTTCTTTAGTGTCTCATGTCCTTGCAAATGGATCTACCTAATATTTTCAACAAATTTATCATCTTTCAATGCTTCTCATTTGATGTCTTCCCTCGCTCCTCCTTAATTTTCATAGGAAACTTCCAAGGGAAAAGGAAACAAATACCCAAAACAAGTTTCGAAATGAGACTTACCAGTGGAAGTATGGAATACTTTGTTATAAGAGTGTTGAATATGGATCAAATTTTCATCTTAGGTATTTGTATGATTTTAATTGTAAACCTTAAAAAGTTGAACCAAAGTCTTGGTGACTACTTCTATATGCCCAGTTGTTTTTGGATGGAATTTTGTAGATCTTTTCAACTTTGTGTCCATATTCTCCCAAAGTGTAGTCCAAAAGGCACTATGAAATGTAGTATCCATGTCTGATATGATGCTCCTTAGTGTCCCAAAGTGCACCCAAACCTATTTAAATAACATGTTTGTTGTTTCTTGTCCTTCGATGGTCTTTTCACAAGGCACAAGAATGCACACCTTGTTGAACCTATCAACTACCACAAACAAATAGTCATGTCCCTTCTTGGTTGTTGGAAAACCACCCACAAAATCCATGGAAATGATTTCCTAGGGTCGAGTCGGTATAGGTAAGGGATGGTATAAACATTTCTTTCTATTACTAGGCTTGTTGGTACAACAAAGCATGCATCCTATATTATATGGAGCTACATCTTCTCGCATTTGGGGCCAATACACATACCTTTCTAAGTTAGCAACTATCTTCCCAACACCAAAATTTCCTACAACCTTGGAGGTGTGGGCATCTCTAATTAATTGTAATATTTCACCTTTAGAGACACAGAGCTTGTATAACTTTTAGAGTAACCCATTTTGGAGATGATAATCAGCCTTACAATCACCTTCTTATACATGAATTTGGTCATATAGTTGTTTAAACACCTCTTTGAAGTCTTCATCTTTAGTGTATGCCTCTTTGTATGCATCAGGGGTAAAAGGCTCCATGTGCATAAGAGTTCCCAAAGTTGTAATCTTAGATGTAGGTGGCCTTGAAATCATTTCAATCAACTTATTATTGTTTCCCTTCTTATATTTGATGATTAGATGAAATTGTTTCAAAAACCCCATCTACTTGTAATGTCTATTTTGTTGAAGCTTACTCTAGGCCTGCAAATACTGCAGTGGTTGGTGATTAGTGTGGATATTGGTTTCATTGTCAATCAAAGAGTGCTTCCACTTCTTAACAAAATGAACCAAGGCATAAAGTTCCTTATCATATGTAGTTTATTTCATGACTCCCCCATGAAACATCTCAGAATGATAGTATATCGGCTTACCTTCGTGCATCAAGAATGCTCCCATAGAATATCCACTTGCATCTATGTCCACTTCAAAAGACTTATGCAAGTTAGGAAATACAAGAACTATTTCTTGATTGATCTTTTATTTAAGCTCATTGAAATATTTATGTTGATTCTTTCCCCAATGGAAACTCTTACCACTAGCTATTATGGCATGGAGTGGTGCATCTACCACTGAAAAAGATGATATGAACTTTTTTAGGTACTGGGTTGCCCCAATAAACCTCCTAAATTCAATGACATTAGTAGGAATTGACAACTTTATGATGGCCTCCATATTTGTGGGATCTATCTTGAGTTCCGCTCCACTAATCATGTATCCTAAATACATCAATGATTATTGAGAAAACTCACATTTATTAAGGTTATCTAGTAGTTGATGATTTTTCAAAGTCTCTAAAACCTACATAAGATGAGAGATGTGCTCTTCCCAAGTAGAACTATAAACCAATATCTCATCCAAATACACTATTACAAATGAATCTAAATAGGGAGGCAATATATCATTCATCAATCGCATAAATGTAGCTAGTGCATTACATAAACCAAAAGGCATGAACAACCATTCATACAGACCTTCCCTTGTCTTGAGGGTAGTTTCCCATGTGTCTTCTTCTTTAACGCACACATAGTGGTATCCCCATTTGAGATCCAACATAGTGAAGTACTTGGCATGTTTCCACTGGTCTAACAAATCATCAATCCTAGGAAAAGGGTATTGATTATTGAGTGTGATCTTGTTCAAAGCTTTGTATTTGATACACATCCCCCAAGTCCCATCCTTGTTGGGTACTATGATGATAGGTGACCCACAAGGTGAGATTCTTGGTTGAATTACTCCTTACTCCAGTAGTTATTGCAATTGTTTCTTCACTTCATTTGGTTCCATAACAGACTATCTATACAACCCAATATTTGGAAATGGGGAGTTAGGAAACAATTGTATCTCATGCCCCACTTTCCTATTAGGTGGCATCCCTTTAAGCTTATGGAACACCCCTCTTTATGCCTGCAACAACTCCTCCAACTATTATTTATTCTATTTGGTACATCCCTCCAGGGATGCCTTTACTCTTATTCTATTCCTCCCCTTATTAATTCTCTCTTAAGAAAAGTAATACATACTTATTACAATAATTGATCAATGTTTTGGCTTGATTGGCACTTACCAGAGAGATATTCAATTTACTTTTGTGTGCATTAATGATGTAAGACTTCCCATCCTTGATCAAGTGGTATTAGTTTTCTCTCCTCATAATGATCGCATCCTTCATATACATGTAGGGGATTCCAAACACTACACCACATACATCAAGGGATACTACATATAACTCCACTACACTTATAGCAAAATCGATCTTACACTATCTAGTGACTTTGATCTCTACATCCTTATTCACTCATCCCAATGGATATGGGATTGAATGATCATGAACCTCCAACCCAATCTTGTTGACAAAATCATCTACTATGAGGTTGTCCTTTGAAACAAAATTGAATAGAGCATCTACCATGGTCTTTTTGACCTAGATCTTAGCATGGAAGAGTTTTTTCATCTCCACATATAAGTTGTTGTCTACCTATTTTCCCAAATCCATTCCTAGTAGGTTCTTCTTATTGTCATCCCTCTTACAGTTCTTTGGATTCAGATGTGGATGTAGTTTCCAACACTTATACTCAGTGTGACCATTAATATTGCAGTGGTTGGAGTGGTTGTTTGGATCCTTGCACTGATGTGCAGTGGATATCATATTTATTTCTTGTACTTTCCACTTTTTCTTCCCCACTTGGAAGCATCTTGGTGGTCTTTCTATTTAGAACCACTTAGTTCCCCTTTCTTATCACCTATGTTCTCTAAGTATTGTGCTTGTACACAAACCTTATCAATGGTCATAGGTTTGAGAAACATCTCTTGCTTTTGCAAATAACTATGTAGACCCCCTAAATACTTGAGGAGTATGTCTAGGTTCTTGGGAGAGATACCCAAGATGATCACCATCTTCTTGAATTTGGTGATTTACTCTTGTACACACTGCCCTTTCCTCTACCTAAAGTGATGCCAACAGATCCATTGGCCCTTTACACACCCAATATGGTAGAACTGGGACTTGATGAGGGTTTAAAATCCTCCCACTTGGTTACTGGTGGATCACCCTATAGCTTAAGTGTCTTTGTGTGGCTTTCCCACTAGGTTAGTGCATGGCCCTCTAGTTTCAGTCAGGAAAATAAAATTTTGTGTTCTTCATCTATATTATGGACACTAAAATACACGTCTAATTGTTACAACCAATTATTCAACTTAAGAGCATCGATATCACCTTGATAGTTCTTAATATCCACTTTTACTTCCATTTTAAATACAGTATATGAAGGAGTGATGGTATTGGAACTTGGATTATCTTTCTAGATATATTTTCTAACTCATTTTTTGGGTCTTCACTATCTCTTGATTTCCCCATCTAATCCAACTTTTGAGTTAGAGCAACCAACCTCCACAAAAAGTCAAAAAATATTTGCTAGAGCCACCATGAGGAGGTCTATGTTACGAGAGATATCAACGACTTGCTCTTCCATCCTCACAATTCTCTCGTTTGATGCATCTTGAAGGTTGTTATGAATATACTAATTTACAATGGCTAGGGTTCTACAACTTCCTTCTTAATTCAATTCCTAGATCCTAAAACTTTCAACGAATACCCCAAAAAAAATTGTTCTTGTACCAATATGATCTATAAAGTGCCATGGATATTCCAATGGAACATTTCTTCACAAAAAATCTTGTATTATGCTAAAATATTTTACTATGCAAGTTTATTTCCTTAGATGTTAGATTTATTATCATTGACTTATTACTCAAATTAATGAAATAACTTAAATACAAAAATGAAAGACTAAGCAAATAAACGCACCATTCACACAAATGAACACAAGATGTATCCTGAGAAACCCAATATGGGAGAAAACCTAGCTAGAAGGTGAGGCCTATGCTCTACTATATTTTCTTCGATTATGAAATGCAAGTACAAAGAAAGGGGGAACTCACTATGGAGTTGTCTTTGAAATTGTGGCCTGAATGGCTGCTACATAATATTCTTCCTCCTTTATTATGCTCTCAAATCCCACTCCTAGATTCTCTACTCAAATATGGAACAAGTGTAATGCTAAAGAAAGGAACCCCCTAGCCCCTGGGGGCAGCTCAATTGGAAAGTGGTGTGATATGAAGTGTTATGTCCAATGAGGTTTCGAGTTCAAACCTCCCTGACTTACCTATGCCTGCGAAAGGGGCATACGTATGGCACATGGAGGTTATAGTGGTAGCAGTCGGAATCGACCATGTGTCACGCGAGTACGAGACCGCTCAATTGTTGATTCTGCCAGATACAAAAAAAAAAAGGAACCCCCTCTTCTCTTAGTTGCCCAGTATTTAACATAGCCTAATAGCCCTATAGGGTTAGGTTTTTTGCATGATTTAACCCTCAATTAGTGATAAGTCTTGGACCTTCTAGGAAATTTCCATGTGACTATCCCCACATGTGATGTGGCATCCACCCGATACCATGGTGGTCAACGAGGTAGGCCAACTTGTCAAGGACATAACTTCCACATACGAGGTTTGATTGAGGTAATTTTCACCTCGTTGCAAAAGTCTCAATGTGTATAAAAACTTCAAGGGAAAAGGAGCTATTCTCACAAAGTTTTGACCCCAAAAATTGTTGTTTGATCCCTCAAAATGGATCTGGAATGTTCCAAACCCCAAATCTCCAAACTGGGACCTGCGGCTAAAATGAGCCCTACAAGCCAATTCCTCTGCTTTTTCCACCCAAAAAGTACCAAGATAAATGAAAAATTATATGATGATCCAATCCATATCAGCACCCCACTTTTTCATTATTAACCACAACTACAATTCATTCTTGCCAAAAGTTGAACGTTCCACTTGAGGACACTTATCTTCAATTTTGACTTATCTAGTTTCACTTATATTCCAAAAAAGTGAATAGTTTCATGTGAGGATGGAAAGAGTATTTTTGGAAATAGTATTTCAAGTAAGTTTCTTCTATTCTATGCAAAAGGAAGGAAAAAAACCTTGTATTTCATATGCCTTGTCCATTTTGTTAACATTGAATTTCCCCATACAAATTCAAGTGTTAAACTGAGCATGTTTGTGATTTGGTACCATAGTTTATAATTCAATATTTGGCTAAGTTTTCCTTAGATTGGTTCAAAGATATCACTTTCATTGCTTCCATTCAACCTTTATTTCTACTTTTATCAAGGTTACATGCATACATGTTACATGCAATACTTGGATCAGTCATGGGGAATGATTGCTTCAACTAGGTTATTTCTGGTTTTGAGATCTATTTTGTTGGGAAAGTTTCCATTTTCAAAATTTTGTTGTTTTATAAACGAGATCAAATTTTCAATACACATATGGTGGTTTTCCAAAAGGATATCCTTTGATTTTCTAATTTTCTATTTTCAGAAATTTTCTATTTTTAGAAGCTTATTATTTTGGCAAATCAATGAGGTTTTTGGATACCTGTTTTTGGAGGATAGCATGTGTGAAAATTTTGGTGATGATCAAAGAATGTATTATTTTAGGTTTATATTTTTAGAAATCCTTATACATGGATGGGTTCATGCAATAATGGACAAGAAAACCCATAATTTTCAAATAATTTCAAGAAAATGAAAAATTAGATCAAAATTAGGGCATCTTGTCTAAAAATGGCAACGACATGTTGAATTAGTTGTACATGGAGCAGAGAGTTATGTTTACCTATGAGTATATAACCATGACCGAGTGGAGCACATGAATCAATCCATGGGTAATATATTTGACATGCTTTTATGAAGATGGGATCATGTAAGATTTGGAGCTATTTTGAGGTCATTATTTTTAGGACAAAAGCACATTTGTATTTTATATTCATAGGGTGCTTGACCAACAAGCAAGTGTGAACATGCATACAATATTATTCTTAGAGTTTGTGTTATTTGAATGGATGAGGTTTCTTATCTTATCCTTAAGTGTATACTTGTGACATATTAATATAAGTTATTACATGAATTTGACTTGTTAAAGGAGGTTGGAGATGGTTTTATTCTTTGAGAGGAGCACTTCACTTGGACTCATCTTTATCTCCTTATTTCATTTTTTTTTAATCTAAGATTACATGGGAAATATAGTGGTATTGCATGTTACTTATTATTGGTTCTAGGGATATTGTTGAGTTTTTTTATGTAAAGTTTCATCCTTGACAATAAAAGGACGAGAGGGTTTGGTAGACAAATCATCAGTACTATAAGGCATGTTGAAGGCCAATATTCAAATCGAACAAATATATCCATGAACTTTATGGAGATTCTTGTGAGCTATATGTTGGTCCCGCTCTACCTTTGACTAGTTTGTGGCTCTCATGGTAGAAGTCTAAATGTCATGCCCTACCAACACACCAATTCCCCACATGTAGTCATCCCCTTATCCTCCCTAATTTCACCCTCAACCTCCTCTACCATTTCCCTCATCCTATTTCTTGTGTGCCGTATCTATGGTTGCAATTTGATACAATCCTACACCAACTGCCTCACTTGTGACACCCTATCCTTCATTCACCTTGCCTTCTCCCATTTCCATCACCCATATACTCTCCATCCCCTATTTCCCCTATTATCTATGGGTCCCCTTTACCCCACATCCCATCTCTCTTCACAAACCACACAATCATACATACATGTGATCTCCCTTATGTAGGTCCCTTTAGTTCCACGGACCACTTGCAGGAATTAACATCCTCACCACCTCTATGAAGTGTGTACAAATTTATAAGGAATTTGCAAAAATTGGCCAAGTTTTCATTGAAAGAAACATTTCATATTATGGACAACATAATAAGAAACATAGCAAAGATACTCTCAAATGAGAGTCTTGTAATAGGTTCAACATCAATAACTTGGTAATTCTCTCTATATCCCAAATTTGTAATTTTTCTAAATTGATGCAAAATTTACAAGAATATATACATACTCTCTCAAATAGAGTTTATAGGGTGGAATCCAAGAATTCGATTCTCAACCAAATGTTGGCCAAAAACAGAGTTCAATAATCTCTCCACCACCGAGTGATACATGATATGGGTTATTTTGTGCTAGTAAGAAATAAACAACTTCTATTAATAGGTTGGAACTATTGATGCAAACAAAATGTTAAAAGCATGTTTTAATGAGAGTAGTTGAGGCACTATCAACTCTTTCCACTAATATGCAATGATTAAAAGTTTGGAAAAGGGAAAAGTGAAACCTTGATAGAATCACTTTGTATGTAGCTTGTTGGAGATAGATCAGGATAAGCAGGAACCTTCACACTAGAGCCTTGTCTTTGGTTCTACACGAGATATCAACAACAAAAAATAATTCCAAACTTCCACATTGTCAATAGTTTATAAATTATTCTAATGCAAAGATGAAACAACTAATACAAAGCATATTTTTTATGGGGAAATAACATCCCAAAATTTATATTAACAAAAATTAGGGAAGAAATTTACAAAATGTAAGAATGATTTCACCTAGTAGTAGCCATGAAGATGAACTTCAAGCTTCCTCTTTGAGTGGGTCCTATGTTGTTTTAGGCTTTCTCTCAAAACTGGAGCTGTAACTAAAAGAGGGTTTCTTTCAAGTGGTGGAAGACAAGACTCAATATCAATATCAGTGAGAATCAATGAATCCATAACTTAGCTAGGGATTAAATTCCTAATTATACCTTTATATAATAACATTACATTCATTGAACTCTTGGAACTCTTGGGAGATCCTTGTATTTTGTTTGATAAACAGGGTATTTTCACATAGGTCGAACAACATAAAGAAACCACTGACATAATCAGATCAAAGATCAATATGACAATGTATTATGTGGTTTAAACCCTCAAAAAGGGAAATAGTCCATGGCCCAAACCAACCCAACCACTTGAGGCAATATATTAATGTAAAAGGAAAATAAGTTACATATGAGTTTCTCGCAATTGATCATCGGTAAATGACACTCTATGCTCTTTAAATAGAGATCATGGACTAAGAGGGTGTTAATCCACCTATCAATATAGTCAATTTGTCCATGATCTCTATTAAAAGAGCGTAGAGGGTCATTTGTTGATGATCAATTGTGAGAAACTCATATGTAAATTATTTCCCTTTTGCATTAATATATTGCCATAGGTGGCCATGTTGGTTTGGGTTGTGGATTGTTTCCATATTTGAAGATTTTAACCACATAATACACTAGTGTATTGATATTTGATATGATTGTATGAACAATTTTTTGGACACACTGACCACACTTAGAGGGGGGTTGAATGAGTGTGGTGCTCTTTTTCAAACTTTTCCCCTTCACAAAAATCCTTAGTTAGCAATCACCACTTACTCATTACTTATTGTTGTCATTTATAACTAGTTAAATGTGAACATGCATCAACAACATATATCATCAATAAGTCATCATCACAAGGAACACAAAGAACACAAGATGTATGTACAATTTTCTTTTTATTACGAACTACAATCCTTGGGTTATCAGCAACAACTGAATAGAGTTACAACTCTACAAGAGAAACAGCTCTATAATGCAAGACTCAGCTTATACAACTCAGCACCAACTGAGAAGAGGAATCAATCCTCAACATATACCAATCTGTCAATAGGTACGTGACATGTCAGTAGTGCAGCACGCGTATGTACGTTGTCACATACCCACTACCTCAATCAGATTTTTCGTTGATTTCTGCATAATCCAAGCCCCCAAATTACCTACGGAGGCCTAGCGCAAGCTATCTCTTTCTCTCATGTGATCGCAGGTAGTGATCACAGGTCAAATAATCATGGTGCCTCTTTGTATTTCGCGCCTCAGCGCTACAGGAGTGTCGAATCGTTCGACTCTGCAACCGCCGAACCCCGACAAGGCTAGTGACTGGCCAATAGGGATGAATCCCTACAGGGTTAGAAAATGGCCAATAGGAACAAATCCCAACAGGTCTAGAGAACAGCCAATGAGAACAGGCCCCGTCGCATGGTTAAGTGGAGTACAGGTGGCAGAGGGGAAATGCGACACGGTAGTCGATAGGACAGGAGGGGGGCCCACTTCACACACCACACTATTCCAGACCCCCCCATTAAAGGCAGAATGGCAAGGGGGGTCCGGAATTCACCTGAGCATCATTGATCAAGGTGAATTAATCTCAACCGTTCGAGAGTTGCACGTCTGATTATGGACCCCCCCCCACCACTAAAGGCAGAATAGCAAGGGGGCTTCGGAATGAAACCTCAGTCGTAGATATAGGCGGGTGGACTCTGGTCGTCCAGATCTGCTCGTTACTTACCTTAATGCGCATTCATGCCCTAGATTAAAGCCAAAATCTCTTCCTCACATCTGACGGTCATTACAGACCCTGAGATCCTCCAAAAGAATCTTGTCCTTTCATCAGGATTTATCATCACGAGAGTCCGAACTCTCGATCATGGGACTCCTGAATTCTCGATCCCCAGTTTCTCGATGTGGTTAATCTTTCGAAACGTAGCCTCCGTAAATCGGACGGTCCAGGTCTGTCCTAGGATTTCCACCATGGAAAGTCCTGATCTCTCGTCACCAGGACTCCCAATTCCGTGATTCCTGATTTCCCGAAATGGGAGATCTCAGGACACGTGGCCTCCTTAAATCGGACAGTCCATATCTGTCTCAGGGTTTCCACCATGGAAATTCTCGATCTCTCGTCACCAGGACTCCTGATCCTGTGATTCCCGATTTCCTGAAATGGGAGATCTCACGACACGTAGCCTCCCAAGATCGGACGGTCCAAAACCGCTTCAGGGTTTTCACCATGGAACATCTCGATCTCTCATCACCAGAACTCCCGATCCCGCAATTCCATATTTCCCGAAATGGAAAATCTTACAACACATGGCCTCCGTCGTTCGGACGGTCTAGATCTATTTCGGGGCTTTCGCCCCTATTCACTGGGGGTTTAACCCACGAGTAACTCATGACAGATCCAATGGTTGTCGAGTTTTCCAACTGATATCTAATGGCTCAGATTGGTTCCTACCTGTGCATTCTTCCACGACTCCCTGGACGTAGAAAAATCAACGATCCAGATATTCCCATGGACCTTGGGGATCTACGGTTTGATTTCTTCGCTACCCACGAAGACACAAAGAAACCAAGTGGTAAGACCGTAGGCTCGTTTCCACCCAACTGGTAAGACATTTAACCCCCTACTTTCTCCTACCAATCTAACGGTCGTGTGTGACCGCAGATTTCCCGACGGAATCTCGGTCGTCGTTCAACACCTATTTAGGGTTAAGGTACTTAACCTTCCAACTTCTTCTTCCAATTTGACAGTTGTGAGTGACCACAGATCTCCCGACGGGATCTCATCCGTCGATTCGATACTTATCAGGGATAAGGCACTTAACACTCCATCTTCTTCCATCGATCCGACGGTCGTGAGTGACCACAGATCTCCCGATGGGATCTCGTCCATTGATTCGATACTTCATCCTTATGCTGCCATCTCGGGTTTTCAATAGGATCATTCCTTCTCATGCAGGGTTACTAAGGCCTTGCGCCTTCACATTCTTTTTCCCGGTTCTTGATGGGGTTTTCAAGGAGGGTATCTCTATGGGGAGGTTTTTACCCAGGGTACTATCTGAGGCATATACATAGCGTCAGACATGCAGTTTGAATCACACATGCAGTCTGAATTAGGTCAGTAAGCATATAAATAGCGATTTAAGAAGACATAAGCCATACATAGTCTTTCCATTATAAACATGCATCTACCAGTATTGATCAAAACACCATACAAACATTCTTACTTTGGAATCGTTCACCATTTCACAGTTTATAAACATAAATGTCAGAATAAATATATATTTCAAGATGTCAGAGGAAAACCACTTATTAGAAATAACACCAGGGGTTATGCAACTGCTAAGAGGGGTGCTCGTTTCCACCCAACCGTAGGCTCAGCGACTCCAAGCGGATTTACCACTAGCCACCCCCGAGTTGAGACCACGATGTTGTGAGACTGTGTATTTGTTTACCAGTGACCAGGAGCGAAGGTTACTCTCCTTCCTCTCTGCTATCACTCACTTTGCATATCACCAGAGTTCTCTTCCTCCCCTCGCGTCTGCCCCCAATCGCTTCTCCCCCACACCTTATCCTCTTACGAGGTTGCGTGTGGCACGATTTTCCTCACGTTGGTCAGGCCTGACGACTCTACGAATGGGAGGTTCACCTCCCCATCCCTCATAATTTATTAGGATCCATCTACCTACCAGTCGGCGAGACATTTAATTCGGGGCCAGCGAGTTGCTTTTGGTTCTCCAGGCCAGTGAAGTCCAAATACGGTATTAATTCTCGGTGGAAGTTAACGCCACCTTTCCAGGTGCCTTCCACCGCCATCATGGTCTCTTTTTCAGCACATCCCCTCTCAGCAATCCTGCAATATAAATTCATAATTTTATTCACATTCATTGACCTTTTCCATAAGATCCATTCACATCACATATTCACATTCATGAGTTTGCCACAGTTCTGGCCAGTCCAGTTATTTTTACAAAATGGGGGAAACAGGGTGTTACAATTCCCTACCCCTTAAAGTAACATTGTCCTCGATGTTCTTATCTTTTAACATGAATTGCATGTACAGAAGTAAACAAAATCAGATATGCCTGTCTCATGGCATCCTCCATTTCCCATGTAGCCTCATCTGGGCCAAAATGTCTCCACTGCACCTTTACCTGT
>ML779471.1:555478-614356 GCA_009831015.1 Picea engelmannii
GCATTGGGGTTCTGGTAGAAATTCTCCCTCCGGTTCCACCTGGATCACAGACCAGTCAATTATATGATTAGCATCATGTACATATTTCTTCAATAATGAAACATGGAAAACATTATGTTCTTTTACTGTGGGAGGAAGTGTTATCTGATAGGCTATAGGTCCCACTCTATCTAGAACCTCAAAGGGTCCACAATACCAGGGTGCCAACTTGGCACAAGCTCCCATTTTCAGGGAACTCCTTCTGGGCTTAATTCTGAGATATACATGATCTCCCCTTTTGAACTCTCTTGGAGTTCTCTTTTGATCAGCATAAATTTTCTGTCGGTTCTAAGCGACCTTTAGATTTTGTTTTATCTGAGTCACTTGTTGTTCCATTTCTTTCAACATGTCGGGTCCAAAATAATCCTATTTACAGGATTACTCCAGCTGACTGGAGTATTACATGGCCTACCATAGAGGACCTCGAAGGGACTCATCTTTAAGGATGCTTGGTAGCCGTTGTTGTAGGCGAATTCTACCAATGGCAGGTAGTCTTCCCATTTTCTGCGTTGATGCATTACATGCATCCTTAACGTATCCTCTAATATCCAATTCACTCTTTCTATTTGTCCGTCGGTTTGAGGGTGATAGGCGGTGCTAAACAACAATTTGGTCTCTAAACCATCCATCAGTGATTTCCAAAAATTGGAAGTAAATTTTGTGTCTCTATCAAACACTATCTCTTTCGGCATACCGTGCAATCTGAATACCTCTTTCATGAACACCTGGGCGATATCTATCGCCTTGCAGGTTGATTTGATGGGGATGAAATGAGCAGACTTTCTCATTTTATCCACCACTACCATAATGGCATCGTTCTGTTTGGTTGAAGTTGGAAATCCAGTGATAAAATCCATGGAGATGGTTTCCCACTTCCATTCTGGGATGGGTAAAGGGTGTAATAGTCCTGCTAGGTGTCGATGTTTTGATTTAACCTGTTGGCACTCTATGCATTGGGACAAATATTTGGCTATGTATTTCTTCAATCTAGGCCAATAAAATTGTCTCTGGGGGGCAGTGATCATTTTCTGGTATCCTGGGTGACCAGTATATGGTCTTTTATGTAGTTCATCCATAATGAACCTCTTCAAGTCGTCACAATTTGGAACATACAATTTATCTTTGTAAGTGAGCAGACCTCCTTCGGTCATCTGGTAGCCTTCATATTTTACTCTAGCGGGTTCTTGCTGTAGGTACAGGGTCACCGTCTTAACGAAGGGATCTGTCTCTTGTGCATTTCTGACTTTGTTCTTGACATCTATCTCACAGGTACTCACCGCTGTCAGGTGAATTATTTTCATGCTTCTGCTAAGGGCATCGGCCACCCTATTTTCCTTCCCTTTAATGTGTTTGATTTCAAAATAAAATTTGCTAAGGAGGGCCATCCATATAGCTTGTCTATCATTGAGCTTTGGTTGGTCAAACAAATACCGCAATCCACAGTGATCTGTCATAAGTACAAATTTTCTTCCCAGGAGGTAATGCCTCCACATTTTCAAGGCATGCACTATGGACGCCAGTTATAGATCATGAGTCACGTAGTTGACTTCATGTTCGTTCAATTTTCGGGATTCATAGCAGATCACACTTCCTTTCTGCATAAGGACTCCTTCGAGCCCTTCCTTACAGGCATCTATGCACACAAGGAAGTCAGCTTCTGGGTCAGCGATTTTCAACACGGGTGCATGGGTCAGTAGATGTTTCAGGGTTTGGAATCTTTCTTCACATTGTTGTGTCCACAAGAATTTTGTCCCCTTCTTCTGGAGGGTAGTGATTGGACAACCAATATTGGAGAATCCTTTTATAAATCTCCTATAGTATCCTTCTAATCCCATAAAGGATCTGATGTCTGAAACATCCTTTGGGGTAGGCCATTCCATGATAGACCTGATCTTGTCAGGATCTACTGCTACCCCTTCCTCAGATAGAACATGTCCCAAGTAATGTATTTGCTTCTGAAAGAAGTCACATTTGTTGAATTTAGCATAGATTTGATGCTCTCTTAGCACTTGCAGCACAATTCTAAGATGCTCTTCATGTTTTTCTCTATTCTTAGAGTAGATTAATATGTCATCAATAAAAACTAGTACAAATTTATCTAAAATTTTACTGAGTACATTGTTCATTAAGCACATGAAAGTGGCAGGGGCATTGGTTAACCCAAATGGCACTACCACAAACTCATAGTGACCATACCTTATCTGGAAAGCGGTTTTATGGATGTCTTCACCCTTGATTCGGACTTGATGGTATCCCGACCTCAAGTCAATCTCTGAGAAAATAGACGCACCCCCCAACTGATCGAATAGATCATCGATCCTGGGCAAGGGGTACTTGTTATTTATGGTTACTTTATTGAGTTGTCTATAATATATACACAGTCTAAGGGTGCCATCCTTCTTTTTCACAAACATGACTGGTGCTCCCCATGGGGACACGCTGGGTCAAATATAACCCTTATCCATCATTTCTTTCAATTACAATTTGAGTTCAACTAACTCAGGTGTGCTCATCTGGTAGGGTGTCTTAGACACCGGCACCACTCCTGGTGCGAGCTCTATCGAGAAGTCAATGTCTCTTCTCGGAGGTAGACCCGGTACCTCTTCTAGAAACACATCTCTATATTCTCTCAGGACAGGGTGATCATCAGGGCTTGGTTTATCACCTTCGATTGTTTTCAACACCTGTATTGCATATAGGGGACACCCTTTTCGGCAATACTTTCTCATTTGCAGGGCTGATATTTGCCTCACCGAGACCAGTTTTCGGATCCCTTGGAGGGTTATCCTTTTTCCTTCTTTGCTCACACATTCTACGGTTTTAAGGTAACAGTCCAGTCTAGCTTTATGGGTGGCCAGCCAGTCCATACCAATCAACAGATCGTATGATCCCATGGGTAATACGTTAAGGGTTACTTGGGTGGGGAAGTCACCCAACATTAATTGGCAGGCTGGTATGACCTCTACTACCCTTCTTTTGGTGCAAGTGGCTAACTGTACCAACCATGGCTTGGTTTGTTTTCGTGGTTGTAGCTTACACTTATCAACAGCTCTAGGGGCTATATAACTCAAATTTGAACCAGCGTCAATCAAAACAGACACTAGATGGTTGAAAATCATACCTTCTATTTCCACCACTGAAGCTTGGTGGTCATCTTGGTTATTATCCAAGGCTGCATAAATCTGTGGCACACTCCTTGCCACATCATTGACTGTGGTAACTTCTTGAATGTTATAAACTTTCCAACTATTTTGTTGTCAGTGTGGACAGTCTCTCAGGAGATGATCTTCTCTGCAACCCTGGCATTTCAGAGGTTCTTTCTTTGGGTTATTAGTCTTCACTGGTATAGGTCCAGAAGTTTTACTTCCATCCACAGAGGGAAAGTTTTGCTGGAGTACACTCCGGGTTGGAAAGTTCATTCTGGGGTTCTTCTTGTAGTTCTTAAATCCTGAGGATTTGATCCCCTTTTTCTGAAATCTCGAACCGCTCTTCTGGTTCCAGTCTCTGCGAGACTCTGCCCGATGTCCATATTGTTCATGACAATATGTTGCCTTTTGAATAGTGTCTTCTAAGGTCTTTGGCTCATCGAATTCAATTCAGTTCCGATATTCCTTGGGTAGCCCACTGATGAAGCGTTGCGCCTTCTCCTTCTCTACTTTGATGTAGGGTACATATATCAATAAGTCGAGGAATTTGTTGACACATTCCTCTATAGTGAGTTGCCCCAGTTTGAGTTCATAAAACTCTTTAGCTTTCTCGTCGAAATATTTTTCCGACAAATACTTCTTCCAGAAGTACTTCTCAAACTGTTTCCAGGATAGGTCCTCCTCGTGGACCCCTTTCATATTCTTAAGATCTTCCCACCATATGGAAGCTTTTCCATTCAGATTGAAAGTGGCCACTCGGGCCTTCAAATTCTCTGAAAAATCATGGACTCTGAAATATTTATTCAGTCCAAGTAGCCAGGCCTCGACTTCCTCTCCCTTCTTTATCTCACCGTCAAAGGAGTGAGGTTTGGCCTTTCTGAATTCCTCAAATTTATGACCCTTGGAAGTCTTTTGCTTCTTCTGTTTTCTTCGAGAATAGGAACTAGTCCTGCTGCTGGAAGATCCTTTTGAATCGCCATCTTCCTTCTCAGAGGAATCGTCTGGCACTGGTCCTTTACCTCTGGGGTGGACCTTCCTTGAGGTGCTTCTCTCAGTATGGCGACTGATACGACCATGTTTCTGCATCTCGGGTTCATGCTGCATTTGTCGTTGTAGGTCAGATAAGCTCTGCAGTAAAAATGCATTAATTTCAGTTTGTTTTTCTTGTTCTTTCATCATTCTTTCATTGTCAGCCTTGCAGCTTTGCAATTCAACCATGAGACTCCTCACAGTCTCGTCTAGATCTGGAGGGGTTCCCATTTCTCTTCTTTCGTCAGACTCTTCGTCTCTATTGTGGGAGCCTTCTCCCACCTCTGGGTGAGTCACCATTCTCTGCATCTATAAATTCCCACGGTTGATCGTCCTCTTGGGTGAAAAGACAAACGTTGGTTATTAGTCAAGAGTTAAATACATTTTATAACCTACGCATAAATTTATAACTCTTTCACATGCATACATAGTCAGGTTCTCATTTCCAAGTTTTAATCCTGGACAAGAGAGTTAAGTTAGGGGGTTACTCCTCGTAGGAGTGCTTCGAAAGGAGCTTATGCGCAACTCATTCATGAGTCCAATCAGGCCGAGTGTTGTAACCATGATCTGATACCACTTTGTCACATACCCACTACCTCAATCAGATTTTTCGTTGATTTCTGCAGAATCCAAGCCCTCGAATTACCTACGGAGGCCTAGCGCAAGCTAGCTCTTTCTCTCATGTGATCGCGGGCCATGATCACAGGTCAAATAATCATGGCACCTCTTTGTATTTCGTGCCTCGACGCTATAGGAGTGTCGAATCGTTCGACTCTGCAACCATCGAATCCCGACAGGGCTAGTGACTGGCCAATAGGGATGAATCCCTACAGGGTTAGCAAATGGCCAATAGGAACAAATCCCAATAGGACTAGAGAACATCCAATGAGAATAGGCCCCGTCGCACGGTTAAGTGGAGTACAGGTGGCAGAGGGGAAATGCGACACGGTAGTCGACAGGACAGGAGGGGGCCCCACTTCACACGCCACACTATTCCAGAACCCCCCCCATTAAAGGCAGAATGGCAAGGGGGGTCTAGAATTCACTTGAGCACCATTGATCAAGGTGAATTAATCTCAACTGTTCGAGAGTTGCACATTCGATTCCAGACCCCCCCCCACCGCTAAAGGCAAAATAGCAAGGGGGCTCCGGAATGAAACTTTAGCTGTATATCTAAGTGGGTGGACTCTGGTCGTCCAGATCTGCTCGTTACTTACCTTAATGTGCATTCACACCCCAGCTTAAAGCCGGCATCTCTTCCTCACATCTGACGGTCGTTACAGACCCTAATATCCTCCGAAAGAATCCCGTCCTTTCATAGGGATTTATCATCACGAGAGTCTGAACTCTCGATCACGGGACTCCTGAATTCTCGATCCTCAATTTCCCTATGTGGTTAATCTTTCAACACATAGCCTCCGTAAATCGGACAGTCCAGATCTGTCCTAGGATTTCCACCATGGAAATTCTCAATCTCTCGTCACCAGGACTCTCGATTCTGCAATTCTCAATTTCCCAAAATGGGAGATCTCACGACACGTGGCCTCCTTAAATCGGACAGTCCAGATCTGTCTCGGGGTTTCCACCATGGAAAGTCCCGATCTCTTGTCACCAGGACTCTCGATCCTGCGATTCCCGATTTCCCGAAATGGGAGATCTCACGACACGTAGCCTCCCGAGATCGGACGGTCCAAAACCGCTTCAGGGTTTTCACCATGGAACATCCCGATCTCTCGTCACCAGAACTCCCAATCCCGCGATTCCTGATTTCCTGAAATGGGAAATATTACAACACGTGGCCTCCGTCGTTCGGACGGTCTAGATCTATTTCGGGGCTTTCGCCCCTATTCACTGGGGGTTTAACCCACGGGTAACTCCTGACAGATCCAATGGCTATCGGGTTTTCCAACCGAGATCTGACAGCTTAGATTGGTTCCTACCTCTGCATTCTTCCACAACTCCCTAGACGTAGAAAAATCAACGGTCCAGATACTCCCATGGACCTTGGGGATCTACAGTCTGATTTCTTCTCTACCCACGAGGACACAGAGAAACCAAGTGGTAAGGCGTTTAACCCCCTACTTTCTCCTACCAATCTAATGGTCGTGTGTGACCGCAGATTTCCCGATGAAATCTCGTCCGTCGTTCAACACCTATTTAGGGTTAAGGTACTTAACCTTCCATCTTCTTCTTCCGATATGACGGTCGTGAGTGACCACAGATCTCCTGACAGGATCTCATCCATCGATTCGATACTTATCAGGGATAAGGCACTTAACACTCCATCTTCTTCCTCCGATCTGACGGTTGTGAGTGACCACAGATCTCCCGACGGGATCTCGTCCGTTGATTCGATACTTCATCCTTATGCTGCCATCTCGGGTTTTCAAGAGGATCATTCCTCCTCGTGTAAGGTTACTAAGGCCTTGCGCCTTCACATTCTTTTTCTCGGTTCTTGATGGGATTTTCAAGGAGGGTATCTCTATGGGGAGGTTTTTACCCAGGGTACTATCTGAGGCATATACGGGTACCTTTCTCCCACGAATCAAACATGCAGTCTGACTTAGGTCGGTAACCATATAAATAGCAATTTAAGAAGACATAATCCATACGTAGTCTTTCCATTATAAACATGCATCTACCAGTATTGATCAAAACACCATACAGACATTCTTACTCTGGAATCGTTCACCATTTCACAGCTTATAAACATAAATGTCAGAATAAATATATATTTCAAGATGTCAGAGGAAAAACACTTATCAGAAATAACACCAGGGGTTATGCAACTGCTGAGAGGGGTGCTCATTTCCACCCAACCGTAGGCTCAGCGAATCCCAGTGGATTTACCACTAGCCACCCCCGATTTGAGACCACGATGCTGTCAGATTGTGTCTTTGTTTACCAATGACCAGGAACAAAGGTTACTCTCCTTCCTCTCTGCTATCACTCACTCTGCATATCGCTAGATTTCTCTTCATCCACTCGCGTCTACCCCCAATCACTTCTCCCCCACACCTTATCCTCTTGCGAGGTTGTGTGTGGCGCAATTTTCCTCGCGCTGGTTAGGCCTAATGGCTCTATGGATGGGCGGTTCACCTCCCCATCCCTCATAATTTCTTAGGAGCCATCTACCTACCAACCGGCGAGACATTTAATTCGGGGCTAGCGAGCCGCTTTTGGTTCTCCGGGCCAGTGAAGTCCAAATATGGTATTAATTCTCGGTGGAAGTTAACGCCACCTTTCCACGTGCCTTCCACCACCATCATGGTCTCTTTTTCAGCACATCCCCTCTCAGCAATCCTGCAATATAAATTCATAATGTTGTTCACATTCATTGACCTTTTCCATAAGGTCCATTCACATCACATATTCACATTCGTGATTTTGCCACAGTTTTGGCCAATCCAGTTATTTTTACAAAATGGGGGAAACAGGGTGTTACATACGCACCCTACCAATAGTACAGCTCGCGTATGTACGCAGCCTGTCTGTACTACATCCTGTGTGTGCCTTCTGAAGAACTAGGGTTTTATCTCCAAGGAAAACTCATATCCTTTGCATCCTACTATCACATTCACTTCTGTCTATCAATATCCAATCTGAACCATCACCAATCACAACACATCCATACTCTCCAACAAATTGCTCATGCTCCTCAACCATACAATATGAATGCTACTCAAACATAAGTAATCAATATACTATGGCAATCATATCAGTATTGAAACATAAGAGTGTTACTCACTCTATCAATCAATCAACATAACCATATCACCACAATCATACCAATAATTCCTTAATCATTCACCATACAATATGCAAGAGTATCCATCAAGATCTAATCCCATAGAATGCAAATCTGAAACTTGCTTCAGCCGTCAAGAACTTGGCTCCAGCTCACACTCAAATCTTCATGACTTCGTCAACTGTATGTGTTATGTCTTCCTTCAGCCCATGTGTGTGCGTGCTTTGGCTCACTGCAGCCCGCGTATGTACACTCTCTAGCCCACTGTTGCTCACGTACTCCTTCATAAACTAGGGTTTCTAAACTTTCAAAACTTTCATTGTCAAGATCTCAGACTTGCAGAAACTTTGATGCGTCCATGAGATCCTTCAGTCAATATCTCTCTCACAATAGATCTTCAATATATGCTCAAGAGATAA
This sequence comes from Picea engelmannii, assembly GCA_009831015.1. NCBI lineage: Eukaryota > Viridiplantae > Streptophyta > Pinopsida > Pinales > Pinaceae > Picea > Picea engelmannii. The sequence continues at coordinate 563,860 of ML779471.1, forward strand.
TTTCACAAGAGACCCTTGCCTCTTATTTATACTCTCAAAGTAGCTTCCTTAGAAGCATCTTCTAGGCCACTTTGTCCACATAACCACTTTGTCCACATAGTAACCTATGTCCAACTTTGCCCAATTTTCCACTTGTCCATGTATTCAATAGCCACTTGACCACTTAACCCATTTTCCTCATTTTAGGGTTAACCTTCTTATAACCACTTTCCATAATTATAAAGTTCTTCATTTACTTTATTATTTAAATAATCCTCCTTGACTTTGTCACTTCACTTTATTATTTAAATAATCCTCTTTGATTTTGTCACTTCACTTTATTATTTAATTAATCCTCCTTCTTTGCAAGCACTTTGACTTCTTTGACCTTTTGGGGATTCAAGCCAACATATGAGGGTCCTCCAACTTCGTAAGACCATAACTCTCAAATCGTGAGGAGTTATTTGATGTTTCACATACCACCGGAAATGGCATGACAATAACTATCCATGTAGGATAGTATCACTGACAAATTCACTGGTCTTCATCTTATTATTCCATACTTAATCATGGGTTCTCTAACCATACTTCTAGGATAACTTAACCGCAGAGCGTCTTCCCGTGAGGGATTTCACCATAAGGGGACCACTTTGGATTTCATCCATTTGGACTTATTATCAAGACAATAATAATTCATCTTTAAATCAATATATCACTATGACAATATATCACTTATGACATTGTCACTTTGTCATTGATTCCATGCATGATCACATGATCCAACGATCAATACATGAATGCATCAAACAATCAATGACAACATAGCAATCCATCTTCATCTATGCAACATATATCAATGACAAATCATTGATCCATATTCATATATGCATTGTATATCAATGACAACTCATTGATCCATATTCATCTATGCATCATATATCAATGACTATGATTCCACTTGACATCAATCCATTCACATCAAGGATAATACATATTACATCAATATGTTATGACAATACATTGTTCCTTTGACATTAATCAATCCCTTGACATCAATTAATCAATCCTTTGGCATCAATGACAACATGATCCAACAATCTCCCCCTTTGGCATTGATGGCAATACCAATATTGATGCCAACACCAATCATTGATGTCAACATGTATACAATGCATTGCTCTACATCAATAGTCATTTCAATCATATCAATGTGACTATATCTCCCCCTTTGACATCAATGGAAAAGGGTAGTTCTCTCCTTGGGGATGCTCCCCTACCTGAACTCTCCTTGGGGATGATCCCCCTGCCTGAATTCCTTTGGTCTTCCTCTCAATAATATCTCCCCTTTTGAACAAGAGATATCACTCTAATGTAATGTTGAGGATATATAGCTCATGCATCCTCGGGAACCATTCCTGCCTTTCTGTGACCAACAATCCCCCTGGAACCATGTGTCTTTCCTTTGCATCTGATAAATCTCTCCTCCTGGAAACATGGGAAGAAGAATGACTCCCCCTATGGGTATGTCTCCCCCTATCTTCTCTGCAATATGAACAATATGCTTCTGCTGCAAATGCTACTGCTCAACCGGAACATAGATCAATTGCTCTTTTTATGGCGATCCTTGGACCTATCCATGCATCAAACTCGTGCCATACCATACATCATGAATCAAAATATATGTCAACAATGAAATAGAGAATCGTGAACAAAAAATAAACCAAGTGCATTATGTATCAAATTGTGTGCCAACAATGCACAACACCCATGTACATCAACTGTGTACTTCAACACCATACAATGTGCCAACCATGTATCATCCATATGCTCCTACCTATGTGCCAAAAACAAGTGTCATATCATTCATGGTATGCCTCCACCATGAACCAAGTGCCACAACCATGTATCTCAATCAATCAGGTGTCTCAACTATATCATCCCATATATCATGTACCAAAGTATATGCTAAACAAGTAACACCAATAGTGTACTTTAGCCAAGTACCATCATCCACAAACATAAACCATCCATGAGTGTATCAACATGCACTAAACATGTATCACCACCTGTACCAAGCAAGTGCATCAACCATGCACCAATACCACAACAAGATCAAGATGTGTCCTCATACATGTATGTCATATCCACCATAGAACATGTGCCAATCAAACTGCTAGTAGGTGCTTCTAACAATGTACCAAAAGTGTACCAATCATGCATCAACTATAGATCAAGTTATGACTCATCAATGATGTATAACATGACCATCTCAACAAATCATCAACTACATGTCCCAAAATGTAGCTCAACCATATGCCAAATGCATGCACCAAGATATCAACAAATATGCTTCCAATAATACATCATAAGATATATTAATGAAACTCAATTATGTACCAACCACGTACCCCAACGGATTAGCATCAACCTCCATTCACTACAACAAATACTAAGCATCCAATAATACATGTACTAGAAGTGTGCCTCAATAGATCAGTGACATCTCTAACTAGCATCATCATGATAAATCTCATAACCAAAGTGCCATAACTTCATTGTCACAACTAGCCTTGTTCCTCAAAAAAAAAAATGTCTCAATCCACACTCTAGGGTTAGTACCATGCATCCAAGATAGTCTTTCAACACTCAACCATATGTCACCACCATACATACATCAATTATGTATTCCAACATGTAATCATGAAAACCTACAGCAAACAATGTCAGACCATGCAACAAACCATGTCAGACCCTGCAACACAGAGTTATACCATTACACCATGCTGCAACTCATGTGCATAGCCTTTTTCCCAAGGCTCTTACCACAGATACACGGCCTGTTGCACAGACATATCACGTATGTACATGACCTATTCATAGGTAATCTTGTGTATGTATGTGACTGTTACCATTGTAACCCACGTATGCTTCTGAAGATGACAAACTTGATCTTCCCTTAAGGCTGTCATTCTGTTTTGACTATTCAGTTTTCTTCACCCACTTCTGAAGGTGTCCTAGCTTCTCAGAACTTGAGCTCTGAGATTCCATATTTTCAAAAATGTCTTCCTTCTTAACTTCATGCCTTCTTCTATTCATGCTATATGAATTCCTCATCATGTACTTTCTTCTTGTGTTCCAGCGATCCTAGGATTTGTGACCAAATCCACTACAACTCTAGCATCTCATGGTGTGACAATGAACAGCAATATGTCCTACTTGATTACATCTCCAACACCTTAGGGTGTTATGAAATATTTCACTATCTTTCCTTCCATAATATCTACATTACAAAGCTTTGTGACCATATTCATTACATGAGTAACATTGACCATGAAAAACATTTTCATACCTTTTCTTTGGTGTCCATCTTGAAGGTGTCTTGAATTTGCTTTGAGATGTAAGGATGGCTTCTTGATTTCTTCCTTGCTTTGTTCTTTTGGAACTTTCCTTGCCTTGTGTATATGGTTGACTTGCAACATTATTTCCATCCTTTGAGAGTGAGGGACTTACCTCATGCTTCTTTGAGGTGCTTGCTTCAACATGTGTAGCTACTTTGTTGTATCCAAGACCTGATTTATCATTTGGTGATCTTTGACTATCCAAGATCTCATTCAAGATTGTTGAGCTATTCAAAAATTTGGTTGACTTCTCTACTTTCTTTCTAATATCAACAACTTCAGCTTCCAACTTATGACATGAATCTTCCTTTTCATTTACTTGATTCTTTAATAGTTCCTCTATCCTTTTGGCTTCTTCAATTGGGTCTTGAGATGGACATTAACTTCAAGACTTTTGCTAATCTCATCATCTAGCTTCTTATTATCTTCTATTTCATTCTTTAGTCTTTTGATCTCTTCTTCTTTTTCTTCTAATTGAGTCTTTTTACTTTTTTTTGTTCCTTGAGTATTTCCTTTAACTTCAAGATATGCCTTTGATTCTTTCTAAGAAAATTTTTAGTGTTATCAGAAAGATAGCTATATTCTATGTAACAATGGTCATAGTTGTATTCAAATAGACCCCGTTCAACTTTCCTTTTAAGTTCTGATAGTTCTTCTTCTACTTCTTCCATATGATAACTATCATTTGAATCTACACAAACTATCTCTAGATTTTCTTCTTCACTTGTAGAGAAATATTCAACATCATCACATTTTGAAATATTGCAATCGGGGGTTTTTGAAGATTCTTTACCTTCATTGATCTTGATGGAATTGTCTTCAAGATTTTCCTTTTTGCCAACATCATCACACTTAGAATCATTGTAAATAGAGGATTTTGGAGATTATTTACCTTCATTGTTCTTGATGGAGTTGTCTTTAGTGTCTTCCTTCTTGCTTTGGTATGTCTTCTCTAGCTTTAGCCATAGATCCTTGGCGGTAGTGCATTGTCCCATGCTATTTTTCATAGAACTTGAGATTCCACTAAGAATGGTCTTGAGAGCCAATGCATCATTCTTCTTTTCTTGCCTTTAGCTACCAACTTTGATTTGTTCTTCAAAGGAACTGATCCACCAATAGTTGTCTTCCAAATACCCGCTCTTATTTCCTTCAAGTGCACTTTCATTTCTATTCTCCATGTAGAATAATTTTCCTCATAAAGGATTGGAACTTCATCATCCATTTGTGTGTCCATGGATCTCGTCCAAGATTGTTAAGGCTTATAGTGAAGGCTTTCTCTAATACCAATTGTTGGACACACCGACCATACTTAGAGGGGGGGTGAATGAGTGTGGTGCTCTTTTTCAAACTTTTCCCCTTCACAAAACTCCTTAGTTAGCAATCACCATTTACTCATTACTTATTTTTGTCATTTATAACCAGTGAAATGTGAACATGCATCAGCAACATATATCATCAATAAGTCATCATCACAAGGAACACAAAGAACACAAGATGTATGTACAATTTTCTTTTTATTACAGACTACAATCCTTGGGTTATCAGCAACAACTGAATAGATTTACAACTCCACAAGAGAAACATCTCTATAATGAAAGACTCAGCTTACACAACTCAACACCAAATGAGAAGAGGAATCAATCCTCAATAGATACCAATCTGTCAACAGGTATGCAACATGTCAATAGTGTAGCACGAGTATGTAACTTTTAAACCTATGAAGTAAATCAATGCATATATATTCTTAAGCAAAACAGAAATTAATCAATGGCTCATACACATAGTACACAGAGATTTATACCGGAAACCCTTAACCGGGAGAAAACCTTTCAATGCTTCATTGTATTAATTTCACCATTCACCAAACAATATATACAATGTTTTTAGGTATTCTGTAGATACCAAAACCCTAATCCCTTAATCCGGGATTAATTTAGAAAACCGCTAAAAATAGAAAAATCCGCTAAAATAGAAAAAATGCCCCCCAAAAAAAAAACCAGGGCGTTGCCCTGGAGCTGAACGCTATGCATAACTAGGGGGGGAATACATGGGCCCCCCTAGGAAGCGTCCAGTGCACACAACACAAAGAGTGAAGGAAGTTGGGATCATCAGACGTAGTTGTCGAATCTGACACGCCCACACACACACATGCAAAGAATATAACACATACCCAACATTCTCCCACTTGTTTTTTCTTTGCATCCAGGGGTCCACAGGATTATATAGTCAACAATCCAGGGCAACGATGCCCATTGTTACTCTACACCAGGAGAACTTTTCTATGCTCACAGAATTTTTCAATGAATCTGCAACATTCTTCAAAGTGTCAACCTTTTCTAGAAACACCTTATTTTCTTCAACCATGTCTCTCACAAAGTGATATTGAACATCAATATGCTTCGTCTTCAAATGATAAGTTGGGTTCTTTGCCAGGAAGATTGCACTATGACTGTCACAATCTAATCTTACTGCTTGTTGTACCAACCCAATACCTGAACACAATGTCTCTAACCATATTGCTTCCTTGCGTGCATGAGTGGTTGTCATGTATTCAGCTTATGTAGTTGAGAGTGTCACTATAGTCTGTCTTTTGCTCATCCAACTGATTGCTCCTCCAAATAGGTTAAACACATACCCACTTGTAGATCTTCTGCGATCCATATCTCCAGCCCAGTCTGCATAACCAAAGCCATGTATGTCCACCACTCTATCTAATCCTGGTCTTCCTTGGTAGCACAATCCATAACTGGTAGTGCCACAAAGATACCTGAAGACCCTCTTTATTGTTTTCCAATGCTCCTTCCCTGGTTTTGACATATACCTGCTCAAAACTCCCACTACATGTGCAATGTCTGGTATAGTACAGACCATTGCATACATCAAACTACCAACTGCATTGACATACGGAACATGGGACATGTCCTCTTCTTCTTCCTGTGTCTTGGGACACTGATCTGCAGATAACTTTACACCTATAGGAATAGGAACCTTGACCAGTTCACTTCCATGCATATTAAACCTCTGTAATATCATCTCAACATATTTTCTCTGATTCAACCAGAGTTTCTTGTTTGCATGATCTCTTTTAATCTCCATTCCCAAAATGAAGTTAGCAACACTGAGATCCTTCATGTCAAATTTGGAGGATAGTTGTGATTTCACCTCCTTGATAACATCCATGTTATTTCCTACCAAAAACATGTCATCAACATACAACACTACATAAATGAAGTGATTACCAACCTGCTTGGAATATACACAGTGATCATCCCTGCTTCTCACAAATCCCAATCCAAGGATGTATGTGTCAAACTTTTGGTACCACATCCTAGGTGATTTCTTCAGACCATATAGTGACTTATTCAGCTTACATACCATCTCTTTCTTTCCCTTCACTACAAAGCCTTCTGGTTGCTTCATGTAGATTTCTTCTTCCAGATCCCCATGTAGGAATGTTGTCTTCACATCCATCTATTCCACTTCAATATCAAAAGAAGTAGCAATAGATAAAAGAAATATAATAGAAGTTAACTTAGCAACAGGAGAAAAAATCTCACCAAAGTCAATTCCCTCTACCTGGGAATAACCTTTTGCTAGTAACCAAGCTTTGTATTTCTCCACTTCTCCTTCTTCATTAAACTTATTCTTAAACAACCATTTTCTACCAACAAGTTTTCTTCCAGTTGGAAACTCAACTATATCCCATGCCTCATTCTTATCCAAGGCATCCATTTTTTCAACCATGGCCTTCTTCCGGAGTTTATTATCCTCTGAATTCACTGCTTCCCTGACAGTTTTGGGATCATCATCAGTAATAGATAAAGAAAAATTGGAATGGAAATCAGGTGGACTATACCTTTCTGGTTTCCTTCTTTCTCTCACTGATCTCCTCAATACTGGGGTATGAGGTTCTTCTTCTTCTACTTCATATTCTTCAGATGATTCAGATTTTGCATCATCCAACTCAAACTCTATTTTCTCAGGTTCTTCTGGCCTTGGTAGGAATTCCTATTTGTAAACATCTTTTACCTCTTTGAAAACAACATCTCGACTACAAACAGTCTTCTTAGTTTCTAGGTTCCAAAGCTTATAACCTTTCACACCATCTTTATAACCAATAAAGATACACTTTTCATCTTTTTTATCTATCTTACTCCTATTTTCCTTTGGAACATGTACATAAGCATCACAACCAAACACTCTAAGATGTTCAAGAGAGGGTTTCTTTCCAATCCATACCTCATGTGGAGTTTTATCATCCAGCACTGATGAGGGTGATTGATTGACCAGGTAACATATTGTACCCACTGCCTCCGCCCAGAATTCTTGTCCTAACTCGGCATCGCTAAGCATGCTCCTTTCTTTTTCCATCAGTGTCATGTTCATCCTTTTTGCAACTCCATTATTCTGAGGTGTGTATGGATTAGTCTTTTGCCTTGATATACCACACTTCTTACAGAATTCTTCGAATTCATTTCCGCATAATTCTCAATCATTATCTGTCCTCAATACCTTTATTTTCTTCTCTATTTGATTTCTACCAGAGCCTTAAACTCTTTAAATTTATCAAATACCTCAGACTTGTTTCTAAGAAAATGAATCCATGTGTTCCTTGAGAAATCATCTATGAATGAAACATAATACATAGATTTACCTAGTGATGGAACAGGCACGGGTCCAAACACATCACTGTGTATCAACTCTAAGATTCCCTTTGCTCTTGTAGCACCAGATGGAAATATTACTCAATTTTGTTTTCCATATATGTAATGTTCACTGAAATCAAAATCCAGAGTGCAATTAGACATACCTTCAACCATACCTTTACCGTGTTACAGTGTTCGAAGGCCCTTTTCTCTAATATGCCCCAGTCTTTGATGCCACAACATGGTCTTCTTTTCAAGGAAAGTATTGGTCTTGTCTTCTTTATTTGTCTGCTTAGGGACAACAGAACTGTTACACCCATTAGTATAAGTGCTTCCCAACAACTTATATAGAGTTCCACAATGAACTCCCCTCATCAACACCATTGCTCCTCGTATCATATTGCAAGTGCCCTTTCCCAATACAGTATCCCCTTGGGGTTCTGCACATTCTGCAATACTCAAGTGTTTAGAGCCTGGGAATGAGTGGAGAAATGTGGTTGTACCTTGTAATATTTTTTTATTCGGTCTAACATCTGATTAGGGAAGTCATTCTATTCATGCATGTGAAATATCAGATCTAACTAGTTACTTCATTCATTCATCGAACATTCAACACTTAGCAACAATAGAGATGCATACATTCAGTCACATAACATAAGTGTTACCGTGGTTCACCCGTCCTGGGCTACGTCCACTAAGATCTATCTCTCAGGTTCTTTATTATGGTTTAGTAATATGTCACGCTACGCGTGTTTACAATCTTGGATCTTACACTCTCAACAGGCTTCCTGATCCCTGCGAGGTTGACTAGATCTCACCAGGCTCCTTAGCCTGCGATCTAACCCTCGGGATCAAGTCACTCTAGCTCACCAACTTACAGAATACTATAGTTCTTACCATTCTTACACTTCTGGACTCTCCCTTTGTCCTTCTCTATTTATGTTTCTCTACATATATCCTCTCCCTCTGTCTTCTAAGTACTACTTATTTATATTCTTGGCTCATCATCCATTACAATACATTCCAAAAACCCTAAACCTGCTGTCGTTATGTCTTCCTTGCATGTGCACCTCACATGCTTCTCTCACACGTGCTGCTTTTCCTTCCAACGTTCCTTTCTTCCTTTCATGCTTCTCTTCCCAAAAATAGCCTTTTCCCCTGATTGGGTCTGCATCCAACAGGCCCCCAACACTGACATGTGGCTCATCCCGAGCCACCTAAGCTTTGTGCGCTTCTTCAACAGCTCCTGCAATAGTATGGAACCTATATGTGAGTTCCCTTGCTTGTCTTTGAGCCTGCACGGTTATTTCTCTGAGCGCGTCCTACACTTGCACTGTAATCTCCTCGTTGATCATTTTTGCACACTCTGCCTAAGTTTGCGCCATGTTCTTCTTTGCCTCTTCTGCCTGAGCAATGACCTCCACTGCTAGCTCTTGGAGAGGTTCCATTTGAGTTTTTTGATCCTTCTTCTATGTCTGCGCAACTATGAGCTCTTCTTGTAGCTTCTTCATGTCCTGTACTCCTTTGAGACACTTACTGATCTTCATCATTTTCTGCCTCTACTTGAGGTCCTGGATAGTTGCGCTTATCTTTTCCTCTTCCTGGTCCCACTTCTAGACCTATTGATCCTCCTCCAGCTTTTTCCATAGTTGTGTTTCTCTATCGAACAAGTCGACATCTACGTTGACTTGTCGTTCCATTTCCTCCATCTGTCGTGTTGCTTCCTCCTTCCTTTTCTCCTTCACCTCCAGGGGAGTGGTAGGGGTGAGTTGTTCCCAGATCGAGCCTATCCACGCGATCCTTCTCATCTTTGGTATCGAGCTTGACTTGCTCGAGCACCAACTCCAACCCCTCTTTTTTGTCCTTTGTGTGTTGCAATTCTGTTGCATTTTTGCATGCGCGCGATTGTACCTCCTACGCGACACTAACTTGCAGTTTATATAGTGCCTTGGTTGGTATCCACCCCATTACCAACTGTATCTCCGCCATATATTTCAAGGGTGTCTGGCCTACAATCTCATCCATGTGCAACATGTTGGGTGTAACGTGGAAAGTCGATCTCACATGTGTTATTGTTTAGATCATATCATGTTCGCTTGGCGTAGACTTGGCTCTTGCTTCTAATGTTGTGGGGAATGACTATGTTCCTTTGCCCACCCTCTGTGCTTCTCTGATATGTTCTAGGAACTGCCTCATGTCAGCCATCTCATCCTAAATTCTATCCCTTTGGTGTTGGTCGTCTTCAAACTCCTCAACTTCCCAGTTGTGGACTCTTTCATCCATGAGATCCACGTCATCCTCGATGATTGTATATTCCGACGGTGTCTTGTGCGCCTTGGCCTTCTTGTGTGCACCCCCAGTGTGTACAATCGGCCTCTTGGCCTAGCCTTGTTCCTGTCAGGTAGCACTTGATGTGGTTCCTTGTTTTGTCTCATCCCCTTTTTCATGTTCTTTTGGTGTCTGGGTGGTATCCTTTTTCCCCGACTCGGTACCTTTATTTGGCACACCCCATTTATTTTGTTGTGTCAACTTCTGACTTGGATTTGGCTTCTTGGGCACAGTTTTATCTCTGAAAAGTGTATGTTCTTTCCCTGCATCAGCCTCCTTGTCCGTGGGCATCTCTTGAATCAGATATGGAACTCTCCAGTCATCTTGCCAATCCTTGATGGCCATCTCTACGTCCTCTTCCTTGATGCAGTATCGCAGTTGTAGCCATTCCTTCTCGGGATCCCTTCATTCTTGGATCCATATTGTATGCATGGTCTCTTTGAAGTTGGCGATGTCTCAATATTGCGTGACCACTTCTGGAATAATCTGTCAGGTGTTGGAAATGATTTCTTGCAGGTCATTGTAATACCCCGCGAACATCCCTACATTTGTGATTCGGTTTTTGGAGTCTGAAGTGCTCCCCAACGATATGTATCGCATTGTGTGGCACCGATTGATTCGTTCACAAAAGTGTGTATACTTGGGCTCCCTCCATCCAACCAAGGCGATCAAGATGAGTAACCAAGAGTAGTTAAACTTTGTCCCCAGGTCCTTCGCGTATTTTCAGCTCTCAAGGAATAGGTTTAATAAGTATGAGGCCCAGCTAAGCATAGTGCCCTCTGCGCACTGTGCTGCAGCCGTGACGACCCCGGCAGTGACTTCCTCCTTTTGGAATTTTCTGAGCAACTTGCACGCCATGAGTTTGGTGGCCATCCTTGTTCCTATGTCACTTATGTGCTTAATGATGATTCTACATGACCTTCTTTCTGTGCCATACGTCTTCTTCATCTCCTCTGTCAGCGCCTTCTCCTTTGTCTTGTCATCAAGGAACTGCGCGAGACTCTCCCCCCGATATGGCAGCCCTGTAATAAATGCAATGAGCTATATGTCTATCAAGATAGGCTCTTCTACCCATAGGTACCCTCCATGGGTGACTTCCATCAGCTGCTTGATGTAGTTTTTTATATCATGACCCCTTCCAAAGTGTGGGATATCCAACAAGTTTAGAATCTCGGAGTTAGCCAGTCCAGTTGCCCACTATTTCGGTTGGAAAATTGGATCGTCGAAGGGTCCTGTACCCACGTTGTCCAAGTAAACTTGCTTTGCAAATTAAGGAAACTTGTCAATGTCGTCCACATCGTGGTCCAAGTACCATAATTTTTCCATGCATCCTAATAGGTTAGCCGTGATACGCACCCCTTCTGGAATGCGTAGTAAGACTATGGTTGTTGCAGCTTGTCTACACAATGATCTTGCTATTGGTTGCTTTCTCTTCCGATGTGGTGGATGACTTGAAGTTCCAACAACCATTGTTCTATCTTTTGTATATGCCTCTGGTCGGCCAGTGACATATTCTACTATACCCTCTTGTTTATGCTCCGACGTTGTTGTGTGTGATCTTCCTAGAACGGTCACTTCTGTCTGGTTTGGGACATTCCCATTAACTCTCGGGGCCTCTTCAGGGTTTTCAAAGTGCGAAGGATTGACTCTACCCTTGGCTTGTTGGTTTTGTCCCACTTCTGGCATATCAATTTCCATGCCCATTGTTGTTGTTTGTTGGGTTTCCTCCACCATGAGTGTGGGGCTTGCTGGTTTCATATTGGGTGAAGTTGTTTCATCCAAGTTGACGAATTCGATAGTTCTTGCAGGTTCCTATTCAATTACTTGTGGCTAGTGTTATTGGATAAATTGGTATATGCAGACACTAACAGATCTCCTTAGATCCACCTGGATCTAGAACAAAACAGGACAGGACATGACGCTTTCCCTAAGTAACTATCATTGAATTTGTCATCAAAGAAGGAATAAATGACATACCTTTAGATATCACTTCCTTATGTCTTTGTTGTCCCTGCTTCACTTCGTTGGCCTTGTAATGTCAGATCTACAATGACACAAATTGACCAAAGTGAAAGCAACAATAATACATTCAATGAAGACTTAAACATGTGATCAAGGAGTCATGTAATAAATTAAGAGTGATTTTATGGGAAAGGGACATGCCACTGTATTATACTAAATGAAAGTAGAAGATACAACCAGATTGCCTTGATGTCGCAATTTCCCTTTCGGTGGTCCTTTGATCCAACACACACACACTTGTTTCAAACTTGCATGAAGAAGATCCACTATGGCTTGATGGACAAATAAAGGCCTCAAGCATCAATTCAAACAGGATTCCTCACACAATTCTGAACCTATTATTTCATCAATTCATTGTTCAATCTTTCTTAACCTCTTCCATGAGAAACCTTTCAATATATAGGAGAAGGACAGATGGTTAAAGGGATGAGGATGATCCCACTAAATCTGAGAAGTCAGTAGGATTCCAACCATGCGAATGCCAACTCATTTTCTAGAAGATTCTCTTCTAGAACCTTCGTAACCTCTTCTTCCTTTTTTATCTTTGAAACAGGTTCGCACCCTGTCTATAGAGAAAACTACGAACCCCTCGCAATCGAGGTATAGTGCAGCCTGCGAGAATCGGATTTTTCACACCCTGCAACATATGCAGCCTGTGAACTCACTATAAAAATATGTTTTGTAGAGGAAGACAACAATCTTTTCTCAGGTAAAAATTATTTATCAGAGCCAGAACACATCACTGTAGAGACATCACTAGAATGACCAAAATAATGTGTAACAGAATGCCCCCCAAAGTATGAGGATGGAACTTGTGACAGCCGAAATACTTTGTAAAATGCATGTGTGTGTCAAAAACAAGGATCGCACCTAATTGAAAACCTACAAACAATCAAATATCTGCAGAATATAATACCAGTTCTGAGGTAGGCATTCCCATGCTCAAACTACAAGTGAATGAAATCACAAATGTAGGCCATGGCCACCAATCATACACCGTGGATCCATGTCATCAAAATGCTACATAGCCACCAGGAATACACTATGGATCTATGTGTTTAGAAGACTCAGATTAGGACATAGCCACGCGACATACAAAGTGGATCTATGTGTCAATACAAATCATAAATACTCCATCGCAACCTGGACCAAAAAGATGAGACCCAAGGTCTTCAATCCCGTCGTCTGAAAGTACGAATCTAGTCATGTGATTACATGTGTCGAATTTGAACATGATAGAAACCACTTGATTACCAGTCATTGATGAAAATCGTTAACAAGTGCGAGGAAAATCGCCATTGATGTCAATGACTCCCAAGGTACCTAAGTAAAATTCGAACGAATGTGAATAAATGAGTTGAAGTCTAACACTTGGCGGAATCTTGCGATCTGGGACCAATGATGTGAATCCACTGTCGAAAGTGAAGAGACCTTCCATTAAGGCATGCAGGTTATAAGGTACTAAATGATTTCTAAGTCTTATTCCCGGATAATGAATTGAAGTGGACGAAAAAATACTTGTCACAGGGGGGCCTTGATGTATCCCCCATCAATGACACAAAATAAGTAACAGATTTAGGGTAAGTCAAAGTACGAATATGATTTGAAACTGACACTGGAAAGGTCAACATGGTAAAGATGAACAACTGCAGATGGCCAACTCAATAGAGGGCTAGTTTGGACTTCTCTTGAACATATGAATGACACGACAATAACCTTGGCAGGATTGACTCAAAGACAACCCAAGATATGACCTTGCAGAAAGTTAGATGAGAGACAAATGGATTTCCCAACCCGGATTCAAATGACGAACAGGGGATTTCATGTTCAAGAGCAACGCTTACTGCCATTAATACAAATACGAAGGCACATCCCTTTCCCAAAATTTCCCCCACCATTTCTGGCGAGTACCTCTTTATTTTTACACAAGCTTGAGGAGGATAACATATGCTTGTTGATGTAAGCTCATTCTTCGAATGAGTCCCTCAGAGTATATTTAGCAAACCCTAGGAAGGAGTGGTTCGGTCCCATAAGGGCCTTTCAATGTTTTTTTAACGAGTCCAAAGATATAAAACTCGGGGGTTTTTCATGTTTTGAGAGTCTGAAAATCACTTAAAGAGAACTCTCCCAGTTCCTTTTTCGTAAATTAGTTCGACAAGACCGAAAAAGTGATAAACTATCGCCCATCGAACGTTTTCTTCAAATAATTTTACGAGTGTGAAAAGAACAAGATTGCTCGGCAATCTTTTTGTTTTTATGGAGCGTGAAAAGAGCTTAAAGGATAGTCCTTAATTTTTGTTGTTTTCGTGTTACCATGACGAGTACGAAAAGACGACAAAAGTATATTCAGTTGCATTCTCATGTATTTTCAAGCAAGAGAACGAACGAATACTGAGCTCGATGATTTCCCTGCAAAACCCTAAAAAGGTATCCATACATGTGATGGATAAAAAGGAAAAAATGATCGTACACCGTCGTTCGGGCTTCTAGGTCATCTATCTGTGAAAAACCATACTCACAAAGCTATTAGGGTATTAGGTTTTTAGGTTTTTAGGAAAAATAATAAAAATAATATAGAAATCAATGAAAAATAGTAAAAAGTGAATAAATATGGGTGAAAATCCCTTTTTACCATTTCATTGTTAGTTTGTCAAAAACTTGTCCAACACACCCCCCTTTTTCCAAATTTTTTCGGTCGATTGCGGGAGGTACAAGAAATCATTCAGCAAACGGTTTTGGCCAACGAGGTAATCTCCTAATTCTTCAACTTTTCCATGGATTAAATTCGATTTTTATTGGCAATTTTTAGTGTTTTAGTCCATTTTGGGGCCAGTAGGTGCGCGCAGGCATTCTCACACTATGCAAAAGCTTCACCTGCGGGGGCCAAAAAATCGATTTTTGTGTATGTTTTTGCTCAATGAAAAATATTCAGGAGGTAAAATCGAGTTGTTAACTTCCTTCTCATGGCTCCATTGTAGGTATTGATCATCATGATGTTGGAATGGAGGGAAAGAGAACATGAGGAGGAGGATGCCATTGTCAGAAATGATCTGGGTACAGTTGTTGCCCTCCGAAAATGTGGGATCTTAAAAAATTTCAAGATCCAGGGCATGAGAGCCCAACTCAGGTTGCTAGAGTACCTTTTCCACATGTGGGATGTGGATCAACAGGTATTTCATCTAGGGGTCCACACACTTACACTAGATATCGAGGATATCTATTTTTTGACGGGATTGTCACGACGTGGATCCAGTGCGACTTTGACCGGAGGTAGAGGTGGTGTTCTTCCTATGAGAGAGTATGTTCGCCAATATTGTGTTCCCGAGGTAGAGAGAAGCAAGGGAAAAGTTTTCATATTGGGAGTCCGAGATCTGACCCTACAAACTATCTTTTTTACCATTGCATGCATGGTCAGTAGCGCGGCTCCGCACATGGCTCTCCAGAGCTATTTCCAGTATGCAATAGAGTGCACAGAGCCTTGGGTTTTTAACTAGTCAGACACGGTTCTTCGCAGCATGAAGAGGCAATCCGTTGGACAACTGAGAGGGGGGGTGAATCAGTTGTTACCATGATTAAACAAGTATGCTTATTTTAACTCTTTATAAAGCACTCAATGATAATCACAATAATTCAGGGAAATAAGTAATAGCACATTCAGCATCAGTCACACATATGAGATACACAGAGACAGATATTTCATGAGGAAACTCATAAGGGGTAAAAACCTCTTCTTCTTTATATGATAAGTAATCTTTACAATCTTTACATTATCATACATATGAGCACCAACTCATAATGAGGTTGCAACCTCTGTTTTCCAAGATGCTACTTGCTGAGAGCACCAACTCTCTGGTTTCTCTAGCACCAACTAGAAGGAAGCACCAACTCCCTGGTTTCTCTAGCACCAACTAGAGGGAATCACCAACTCCCTGGTGTTCCAGCACCAACTGGATGGAAGCAACAACTTCCAATCATACAGGTACCAACCTGTAAAATAGAGAACAGCAGTTCTCCCTTGCACCACCCTACCACCCTGGTTTCTCTGGCTGCAATCAAATGGAATCTACAACTCCCTTTGTTCAAGCACCCACTTGAACCTTTGAGGACAACAGTCCTCCCTAGCACCTCCCTTCCACCCTAAAATATAAATCTTTGCTAATGAAACTTATCACAGTGATACAATATTTATCATTGGTTTACCAGGCTTATCATTGTTTTGTTATGCTTCTCTACTCTCTTGTATCAGTGTCTCTCTTTCTGCATCTTCCTAGGATTTTTGACCTTCTATTTTTCTCTACAGGAGCACCTCATCCTTCCTTTAGTGTCTCACTGTCTTGCTGCACACTTCCTTGTGCTTTCTTTGCTTCTGCCTTTCATACTATGTGTGCCAACTCCATGCCATGCACCATTCCTCTTCACTCCATTTCAGTTGTTGCACACTCCTCCTTCTACACTCTTGAATCCCTCACCACAACAGAAACCCATCTCTTCTTTGTTCTGCATACTTAGAGTCTATGTGCACCTTCTGCATGCTCTCTCCATGTCAAGTGCTATGACTGATCATCATCACAACTCTTCAGCTTCTCTAGCAGTTAGATCTATCTGTCAATTGCCTCTACGAATAGTCTTCATTCCACTGGCAGATAACTTGAGACTCTTCAGCTTCTCTGGAAATCACTCAGAAGTCTCTTCGAGTCCTCTGGCAAAAACTATCAGTCGTTTCTAGCAATTACACTCTGAAGTGCAACAGTAGCCCTCCGATCTTATTCAAATTCATCTGCACCGTTGTGTTGGGTCCATTGAATCTTGCGTTCATTTCGCTATTTTGCACTTCGGCATTTTGGGATCCCCGTGGTGAATATTTTTTTATTCTCCATGTCATGATCCCCAAAACTCTGAAATGGATCTTTTCTGAACTAGCTCCTTTCTCCATATTCCACTGATGTAAAAAATGGTTGTGACCACAGGCTGAGCCAAAACATGTTTCACATTTCGGCATTTCGGCAATTCAGCAATCCTATTGTGAGACTTCTCGACTCTCCAAGTCGCGATCCTCGAAACTCTAAAAAAGGAGCTTGTTGCTTCAATCTTTTCTCTACAATTCTTCTACCATGTGACTACTAGAGGTGACCGAGCGCTTATCCATATATTTCTTTCGTGATTTCGCTTTTTGGCACTTCAACATTCCTATGGCGATGTGTTCTTGATGATCCGTGTCCCGGTATCTGAAGCTCCGAAATGGAGCTTGCTTGCACTAGCTCCGATCATTTCGGCATTTCGCATTTTGGCCTTTCACGATTCTTGCGATGAAGAGTCTCGTCACTTGACTCTTCCAACTCCCGGTATCTGAAGCTCTAAAATGGATTCGGATCAACGGTCCACACCCTAGATGATTTGATAGTTATTCTCTGCCTCGGGACTTCATCCTTCGGGACTTTGGGGGAGTGATGGTATTAAAACTCCCGGAATGAGGTCAGTCTTGCGTAACTTGATGATGTGTCATGACCCGAGTGGCTGCCACATGTCACTCAAAATTGTGAATTCTAGTGGCCTGAAATGCCAAAACAACTTGACACTTGTCGTGTTTGATCATGCCACATGTCATGATATTCCACCTATCCTTTCTGACATGGTCTGCCACATTCACCTTCTGGATCTATCAGCCCAGATCACTTCGTGATTTCACATATCGTGATTTCAACATTCTTGAAGTGAAAGTTATCGACACCTTCAAGTTTCGATCTATGAAACTTTGAAATGGAGTTAGGTCACCTTTTCAGATTTTCGCACTTTGCAACTTTGGGACTCTTGTGAGGAGTCTCGACACTTGACTTCTCCATCTCTCGGTATTCGAAACTCCCTAATGAAGTCAGATCAGCGGTCCAGATCAACCCTCAATCTGACGGCTAAGGTTATTTTGCAATTACGCATATCACAAGTTCGAGACTCCTATTGTGAGGTTCCTTGACATTTCCATCTCCCAGTATCCGATATTTTGAAATGGAGTCATATGAACATCACATCGACGTTTCGCATTTCGCAATTTCGAGACTCCTGTAGTGAGAGTCCTTGACATCTCCATCTCCCGGTATCCAAAATTCCGGTATCCAATACTCCGAAATGGAGTCTAATTAACATCACATTGGTGTTTCGCATTTCGCAACTTCGGGACTCCTATAGTGAGATTCCTTGACATCTCCATCTCCCAGTATCAGAAATCCTGGTAGCCAAAACTCTGAAATGGATTTTGACCAACACTTCGATCTTTCCATTCGATCATCGTTGCACTGCTGGTCTTCCTTGCCTGCTTATTTGTCATCAAATGAACAAGCACACCTTCGCACTGCGTTCGAATCTACGCTGATTCCTCCTGAGCTTACTTTGTTCATGTTTTTCCATCGATGCATACTCTGATCTTGCCATCAATGGCAAGCACACCTGCCTTATAAACATGCCAACAATCTTCCCCTTTGGCATTGATGGAAACCCTGAACAACTGCACTAATATGTTTGGACCTCCAACTGTAGCATCCGGTCCAGACCACTTCTTTTCTTCCCCTTTGACATCAATGTCAAAGAAAACATGCTCCCCTTAAGCTGTTGCAGTAGTTTTAGGAGGTATTAGATATTCAATTAATACAAAACTCCCCCTAACATGATGGACTCTCTTAGGTGTGAGATGGGATGACACCCAGCTTCTGTCGGAGATATTTTTTGGTTGAAATGTAATGGACCTGAACAACTTGATTGGTGACCTGCTCTCTCAGAAAATGGTATTTTATGGGAATATGCTTGGTATTGGAGTGGAGTACAGGATTCTTAGACACACTGATGGCACTAGTGTTATCACAATGAATTGGGATCAGTGCTGCGTATTTTACCTCCAAGTCTGCAAGTGTATGAATCATCCATAATACCTAAGTGTAACAGGTAGCAGCAGCAATGTACTTTGCCTCTGTAGTCGATAAAGAAATGGAACTTTTCTTTTTACTAAGCCATGCTACTAATGAGTCACCCAAGAAGAATGCTCCTCCACTGGTGTTTTTTCTCTCATCAACACAATTTGCCCAATCTGCATCTGAATAAGCAGTTAACTGAAAATTCTGATTTATGGGATACCACAGACCATAAGTCATTGTTTCTTTCAAATACCTTAATATCCTTTTGACAGCTAGTAAATGACTATGTTTAGGTGCAGACTAGTATCTTCCTACCATTCCTATAGCATGCATTATGTATGGGCGAGATGTTGTGATGTACAGCAGGCTTCCTATCATTGACCTATATGAAATCTGATCAACATCAGATGAGTCATCATCCTTGCTTAATTTTCATCTAGTAACCATAGGTGTGCCCACAGGTTTAGAATCTTCCATTTGAAACCTTTTCAACATTTATCTTAGATATTTTTCTTGAGAAATGAACATCCCTTCATACCTCTGAGTAATTTGTAGACCAAGAAAAAATGGCAATTCACCTATCATGGACATTTCAAACTCAGACTCCATGGCAGCAGCAAACCATTTTACCAATGAATCTTTATTACATCAGAAGATGATGTCATCTACATAGACCAACACAATGAGCAAATCATCACCCTCTATTTTGATATATAGATTGTTGTCAATTGTTCCTCTCTTGAACCCTTTGTCTTTGAGATATGTATCCAGTCTGTGATACCAAGCACGAGGAGATTTTTTTAATCCATATAAATCTTTCTTCAGCTTGCATACTAAGTCAGGGTCATCAGACAGTTTGAAACCCTCTAGTTGTTCCATATAGACTTCTTCATTTGAATCTCTATTTAGAAAAGTTGACTTGACATCCATTTGATAGACTTTAAACCTTTTATGACAAGCATAGGCAAGAAATATTCTGATAGCTTCCAACCTTGCTACAAGTGCAAATGTTTCATCAAAATCCATTCCTTCTATTTGAGCATAGCCTTTACAGACCAATCTTTCTTTGTTCCTGACAACTTGTCCCTGCTCATTCAACTTATTTTTAAAGATCCATTTGGAAGCAATGGTATTTTTACCTTCCGGTCTCTGAACCCAATGTTCATCTTTGCTAGCTTCATTAAAATTCTTGGGTCTAGCATGGATATGAAAGCTATATGTGATTGTTTGGTGTTTTTTATTAGCTTTCTCCTTGTTTTTACACCTTTGTCTTTTTCACCAATTATCTGACTTGCGGGATGATTCTTTTGAGTGATTCTAGAGGAGGAATTTGATGTTGTCTATCGATTTGAGTCTGTCTAAGTGTTTGTGTCTTCATCTGATTCAGAGTCTTCATTTTCTGATTCTTGGACCTGTTCATCTTCGTCTCTATTTGAGTCTTCTGTAGAAGACTCATTTATGTACACCTCTCTTGTTGGGATTCCTTCATCAACTTTTACGTCAATACAGTCAACCATTTTATGCAGCCTCTTATTATAGGATCTATATCCTTTACTGTTTGTAGCATACCCCAAGAAGATACCTTCATTAGCCTTGTCATCATATTTGCCAAGGTTCTCATCATTATTCTTTATGTAGCATTTACTCCCAAAGACCTTGAAGTGTTTAATTGAAGTAGGCCTCCCAAACCACAGTTCATAAGGTGTCTTGTCACTTTGTGGTCTAAGGTGGGCTTTGTTAAGAACATGGATTGTTGTGTGTATTGCTTCTACCAAGTAGGTTTGACCAATGTTCTTCTCATTCATCATTGACCTGGCCATTTCCTGTAATGTTTTGTTTTGCCTCTCAACTACTCCATTTTGTTGTGGAGTTCTTGGAATTGTGTATTCTCTCTTGATTCCATGCTTATCACAGAATTCCTTGAAGTCACTTGAAATAAACTCTCCTCCTCGGTCTGATCTTACTGCCTTTAACCTCTTGTCTTTTTGAGTCTCAGTTAAAGCCTTAAATATTTTAAACTTCTCAAATGCTTCATCTTTTTCTTTGAGAAAGGAAACCCAAGTAAGTCTGGAGTAATCATCAATAATCAGCATGAAGTAGTTTTCTTTCCATGTGCCTTCCTATCTTGATGGTCCACATAAATCCATATGAACTAGTTGGAGTGGTTTCTCTATTGAATTAAAGCTCTTGGACTTAAACTGTGTCCTGTTTAGCTTTTCTACTTAGCAGGGTTTACACATTGACTCTTGGGGCTTTGATATTCTCGGAAGATATTTTATTGCCTCGAGATTTCCGAGTTTGATTAAGTGGTCAAATTTTATATGTCCAAGTCTTCTATGCCATAACCAACTTTCATCATGTTTGCTTAGATGGCATTCTTTTCTATTTTCTTTCAACACATATACATTATTTTATGTCCTTATGTCTTTGGCCACCACTTGTCCTGAGTTTATAGACTTTATCTTGCAGTCCTTGGACGTGAACACCACTTCACATCCTCTGTCACACATTTGACTTACACTGAGCAGATTATGTTTCAGCCCATCCACAAGTAGAACATCTTGGGCTTTTCCTTTTCCATTACTTAAACTCACCATCCCTTTACCCTTTATTTTACCTGGAGAATCATTTCCAAAGGTTACATTTCTTGATTTTCTTTCACTTAGAGATAGAAACTTACCTTTGTCTCTCGTCATATGTTTGGAGCATCCATTGTCTATGTACCAAGGGTTCATTTTTCTTTGAGTTGAGAACACTAATTCACACTTGTCACTTTCTTTCTTCTTCCAAAACTTGACATTTTCAACAGGGGAATTCAAATCTGGTTCATAGTTCTTTAATCGACAGTCAACATATTTATGTCCATAGTTATGAAAGATGTAGCATTCAATCTCATTGTTCAACAGGTCAAACTTATTGTTGCAGCGTTGTCTACCCATTGACTGTTGATTATTTCTTGACCTACTTAGTTGCATGTCCCTAGACTTAATTTGGCAATTTGCAATCTGTGAAGGTTTGTTACTTGGTTGCATCATTCTTTGTTGTGGCAAGTATTTATTCCTTTGAAATCTTACTTGCTCATGTCTAAGTCTTAAGGAACAATTTACAACTTTGTGACCAAAGTTAGAACAGTAGAAACAATAGCCATAGAAAAATTCTTTGTACCTGGAAAATTGTTGTCTTCTTTGAGAAAATCGATTTCTTCCATGCTAATGACGTCTTTCAGCAGGGAGCGCATTATTTATTTGTTCTACAGATTCATCCCTGACACTTTTTTTCTTACTCATCTTGGGTGGCTGATTGTCTTCCTTTGTTTCCACTGGTTTATTTTTGTCATAGGTTGTACATTTGACAAACTTGATGGGTTCTTCGTTTCTTGGCTTCCCACTACTTGATCCCTCTTCAAAACCCAAACCAGTTTTCAGCTTTGGATTCCTTTGTTGATTCAAAATGGTGGCTAATCCTTCTGAGGCTTTGATACTTGACATATTCTGATTATACAAGGCTTGAAACTTCTCTGTCTCTTTCCTAGTTTTCACTACTTCTTGTTCTAATGCTTCACATCTTGCCTTCTTTTCCGATAGTTGTCGTTTTAGAATGTCTTCGATTTTCTTTGCCTCTTCTAATTCTACTTTTAGTAGGACAAGGTCATCATCAGGTTCTTTACTGTCTTTCTAGAACTGTATCAACAATTGTCTTTGCTTTCTATTCTTGATTCTTAGTCTGTCAATCTCTTCCAGTGCACTGATCAGTTCTCCTTCCATGTCAACCACAACTTCTTCTTCATTAACATCACTCCTTGTGTTGTTATTATCATAATCCTCTTTGGCCATAAGTATGAAGTCATTTATTTTATCTTCAATAGAGGAGTCATTGTCTTCATCATCTGAAGGATCATCATCATTGTTTACGCACAGAATTTTCTTCTTAAAGTTATTCTCTTTAAAGAAATTTATGTGTTTGTACTTCTCCTCATCATCACATGTTTGATCCTTTTCTTTGTGGGGACATTTATTTGCAAAATGACCTATCCTACCACAGTTGAAACATTTGAAAGGCAGTTTACCTTTGTATTTTCCTGATCCCTTCTTCAGTCTCTTCACAAATTTTGCTTCATTTTCATCGGGCTTAGTATCCTCATTCTTGTCTTCTTTAAATGATGCTTCTCTGGAGGTGGGTTTATCTTTAACTATTCTCGTTTCATATGCAGACAATGTTCCTAGAAGTTGATCAAACTCCAAGGTTTTTAGATCATTAAGTTCTTCTATAGAAAAGACCTTAGGGTTGAACCTATCTGGGAGAGATCTCAATATTTTCTAAACTAAAGAAGGTTCCTCAATTGTTTCACCAAGTGATTTCATTGCATTTACCATTTCTTCTACTCTCAGAAAGTATTTTCCAATAGTTTTATCCTCCTTCATCTTCAGTTGTTCAAACTGTATTCTATAGGTTTGAAGCTTGGAGTCCTTTACCTTTTCATTACCTTCATAGCTGCTAATGAGTTTGTCCCACATTTCTTTGGCAGTTCCTAGGTGCATAACTTTTACAAATTTTGCTTCTGCAAGCCCACTCAAGATAGCATTCATAGCCTTAGCATTGAAGCTAAATTCTAACTTTCCATCCTTATTAGCTAGTACATATGGCTTTACATAACCAGTGTCTACCACATCCTAGACATCTGCACCTAAATCCATTATGTAGGTTCTCATTCTAACTTTCCATAAGGTAAAGTTTGTTCCATTGAATAGAGGGGCCTTATTGGTTGAATTTCCTTCATGGCTTGACATGTTTAAGCTCTAGGATCTGCCCTTAGATAAAAGGGGCCAGCTCTGATACCAATTGTTGGACAACTGAGAGGGGGGGTGAATCAGTTGTTACCATGCTTAAACAATTGTGATTATTTTAACTCTTTATAAAGCACTCAATGATAATCACAATAATTCAGGGAAATAAGTAATAGCATACTCAGCATCAGTCACACATATGAAATACACAGAGACAGATATTTCCTGAGGAAACCCATAAGGGGTAAAAACCTCTTCTTCTTTATATGATAAGTAATCTTTACAATCTTTACATTATCATACATATGAGAACCAACTCATAATGAGGTTGCTACCTCTGTTTTGCAAGCTGCTACTTACTGAGAGCACCAACTCTCTAGTTTCTCTAGCACCAACTAGAAGGAAGCACCAACTCCCTAGTTTCTCTAGCACCAAATAGAGGGAAGCACCAACTCCCTGGTGTTCCAGCACCAACTGAATGGAAGCACCAACTTCCAATAATACATGAACCAACCTGTAAAACAGAGAACAGCAGTTCTCCCTTGCACCACCTTGCCACCCTGGTTTCTCTGGCTATAATCAGATGGAAGCTACAACTCCCTTTTTTCAAGAACCCACTTGAACCTTTGAGGAAAACAGTCCTCCCTAGCACCTCCCTTCCACCCTAAAATATAAATCTTTGCTAATGAAACTTATCACAGTGATTCAATATTTATCATTGGCTTACCAGGCTTATCATTGTTCTGCTATGTTGCTCTGCTCTCTTGTATCAGTGTCTCTCTATCTGCATCTTCCTGGGATTTTTGACCTTCTGTTTTTCTCTACAAGAGCACCTCAACCTTTTTTTAGTGTCTCATTGTCTTTCTGCACACTTCCTTGCACTTTCTTTGCTTCTACCTTTCATGCTATGTGTGCCAACTCCATGCCATGCACCATTCCTCTTCACTCCATTTCAGCTATTGCACACTCCTCCTTCTACACTCCTAAATCCCTCACCACAACAGAAACACATCTCTTCTTTGTTATGCATACCTATAGTCTATGTGCACCTTCTGCATGCTCTCTCCATGTCAAGTGCTCTGCCTGATCATCATCACAACTCTTCATCTTCTCTAGCAGTTAGATCTATCTGTCAATTGCCTCTACGAACATTCTTCATTCCACTGGCAGATACCTTGAGACTCTTCAGCTTCTCTGGCAATCACTCAGAAATCTCTTCGAGTCCTCTGGTAGAAACTATCAATTGTTTCTAGCAATTACACTCTAAAGTGAAACAGTAGCCCTCCGATCTTATTCAAATTCATCTGCACCATTGTGTTGGATCCATTGAATCTTGCGTTCATTTCTCTATTTCGCACTTCGGCATTTCGGGATCCCCGTGGTGAAGATTTTGTTACTCTCCATGTCCCGATCCCCGAAAATCCAAAATGGAGCTTGTCTGCACTAGCTCCTTTCTCCATCTTCCATCGATGTGACCAATGGTTGTGACCACAGGCTGAGCCAAAACATATTTTGCATTTCGGCATTTCGGCAATTCGGAAATCCTGTTGTGAGGCTTCTCGACTCTCCAAGTCACGATCCTCAAAACTCTGAAAAAGGAGCTTGTCACTTCAATCTTTTCTCTATAGTTCTTCGACCATGTGACTACTAGAGGTGACCAAGCGCTTATCCATATAGTGCTTTCATGATTTCATTTTTCGGCACTTCGGCATTTCTGTGGCGATGTGTTCTTGATGATCCGTGTCCCGGTATCCAAAGCTCCGAAATGGAGCTTGGTTGCACTATCTCTGATCATTTCGCATTTCGGCCTTTCGTGATTCTTGTGATGAAGAGTCTCGTTACTTGACTCTTCCAACTCCTAGTATCCGAAGCTCCGAAATAGAGTCGGATCAACGGTCCACACCCTAGATGATTCAACGGTTATTCGCTACCCCGAGACTTCATCCTTCGGGACTTTGGGGGAGTGATGGTGTTAAAACTCTCGTAGTGAGTTCAGTCTTGCGTCACTCGATGACATGTCGTGACCCAAGTGGCTGCCACATGTCACTTAGAATCATGAATTCCAGTGGCCTAAAATGTCAAAATAACTCGACATTTGTCGTTGTCTGATCGTGCCACGTGTCATGATCTTCCACCTGTCCTTTATGACATGGTCTGCCACATTCACCTTCTAGATCTATCGGCCCAGATCACTTTGCGATTTTTCATATCATGATTTCAACATTCTTGATGTGAAAGTTCTCGACACCTTCAAGTCTCGATCTGCGAAACTCCGAAATGGAGTCAGGTCAGCTTTTCGGCTTTTCACACTTCGCAACTTCGGGACTCTTGTGAGGAGTCTCGACACTTGACTTATCCATCTCCCAGTATCTGAAACTCCCTAATGAAGTCATATCAGCAGTCCAGATCAAACCTCGATCTGACGGCTAAGGTTATTTCGCGATTTCGGATATCGCAAGTTTGGGACTCTTGTTGTGAGGGTCCTTGACATTTCTATATCCCGGTATCCGATATTCCAAAATGGAGTCGGATGAACATCACATCGGTGTTTCGCATTTCGCGATTTCGAGACTCCTGTAGTGAGATTCGTTGACATCTCCATCTCCCGGTATCCAAAATCCCAGTATCCAATACTCCGAAATGGAGTTTGATTAACATCACATCGGCGTTTCGCATTTCGCGACTTCGGGACTCCTGTAGTGAGAGTCCTTGACATCTCCATCTCCCGGTATCTGAAATCTTGGTAGCCAAAACTCTAAAATGGAGTTTGACCAACACTTCAATATTGCCATTCGATCATTGTTGTGTTGTTGGTCTTCCTTGCCTACTTGTTTGTCATCAAATAAACAAGCACACCTTCGCACTGCATTCGACTCTGCGCTAATTCCTCCTAAGCTTACTTTGTTCTTGTTTTTCCATCGATGTATTCTGTGATCTTGCCATCAATGACAAGCACACCTACCTGATAAACATGCCAACACAATTGACAAAGTGCAGAAGGAGTGACCTGAAATAGTTCAGGTACGGGTCTGTTTTGGTTTCTTTCTTCCTTGAGAGGGTTACATTACTGCGTCTACAAGTATATTGGGGTTTAACGGCCCCACGGGATCCAAGGATGACGAGGTGGTGTAACCTCATGGCTTGGCATGTAACAGGCCCTATAATCAAATATAATGATTCATTTTTTGACTAGTTGAGGCCCAAGATGCTAATGATTGATGACTATGCATATGTCGGCTTGGATTTCCGAGGAGATCCGGATTTGGTTCTACCTGAGGATGCTCAGTGGGGTAACTTAGGTAAGAAGTACACATTTTTTTTTTCAATGTTTTTGTAAATTTTATTATATAAAGTGTTTTTTATGTTTTTGATCCAAGGACTAATCAAAAAATCTCTTTTGATGACACAGATGTGGGGCCGTATCGACCTCCAGGAACATCTCCCATTCAAAGATGAGGTAAGTGGATCCAACGGTAGGATGGGATGTTGAGGACTATGATGCAATTGAACAGAACTTAGAGGGGTTGACTGCAGATGTCCTGGACATCTCTATTGGGGAGATCCCGAAACGCTATTAGCGCCATACTGTGGGCATTTCTGAGTCTATTAGTCGACTTCTCTGTAGGGTAGCACGAGCAGTTGTATGTTACTATGAGTGTCATCTGTGATGCTAATTTGTAGAAGCCATGGGCTTCATATTTTGATATTTTGGTCTTTGGACAGAAACTTTTTGTAAAACTTTTGATCGTTATATACATACGCGGCTTCTACCAACTTATTTTGTTTTGTATAATACATGTGATGTGTGATTGGTTTCATAAATGTCTCAGATGTCTGTCTAACACATAATTAGCTAATGCATCAATTAATGTATTTAGACATCTAGGAATGTGTTGATATTCGATGTAATCAAAATAACGTTCCAAGAGGCGAATTCGTAGATATACCCACAATAAAGTAGGATTTTGGATAGCATATGCATTACTTAAATGTAGCACTACTAGCTGCGAATCAAGTCGTATAACCAAGTGGCGGACACCAAGTGAAATAGCATCAGTCAACAATTCGATGACAACACTATATTATGCGATATTATTGGTTGCGCGATCGAGGAAAACACCGTGTAGACGGATAATCTCATTTGTAGGTGCATAAATTGCCCATGTAGCAGAAGCTAGGTTCTGAGTGCTATGACTAGCATCATCGGCGAAGCCAAAGTGGGGTAGTGAAGACTCCAACATCTGGAAACCAAGTACAATGTAAGGTAAGCAGACGAGCGTAGAACCCAAATAATAAAAAAGCACACAAAAGTAGCACACAAAAAGTATGATACAGTAAAAATACAAGCACTCATGTGAATATGGTCTAAGCATAGTACTTCTTCAAGTAAAGCCCATTTCTGGGTTCACTCAAAGGAATGCCATCATAATCTACTAACTCATAATCTCCCTTCTCCAACACTCATTTGATGATGTAAGGGCCTCGCCACATAGCCTCGAATTTCCCGGCACCTAGCAAATCACGATCTTGTTCGTAGAGGAGAACTATATCACCCTCAGAGAAAATGTGTGGCTTGACATGCTTGTCATATTGGGCTTTGACACATTTCTTCTGGGTTTCAATAACTAGGGTGGCATCACAATGGGTTTTTTCCAATTGCATAAGATACAACAGACGTTCTTCTTTAGCAGAGGTGTTTGGGAGAAGTTCAACGGCTAGTTTCAATGACGCTATCTCACATTGAATCGGTAGAACAGCTTCTAAACCATACACTAATTGGAAGGGTGTAAACCTCATGGTTGACTTCACAGATGTCTAATAGGCCCACAATGTCGAGAACAACATCGTGTGCCAACTTGTTTTGTGAATTCCTATCATCCGTCGAAGCATAGTGATGAGAAATTTATTGATTGCTTCAACTTGGCCATTGGCCTGCGGATAGTAGGGGGTTGAGTTTTCATGTCAAAGACCCAACTTTTCTGTAAGTTCAGACATCATGAAGTTTCAAAAGTGGCTACTGTGATCAGTGACAATAGACTGTGGGATTCCAAATCGTGTCATGATGTGATTGAATATGAATAGGGCTGCAGTTTTTCCCGTGTTGTCGAATGTAGGCATCGCCTCGACCCATTTCGTGAAATAATCCACGGCTACGTTAATGTATCCATGCCCCCCGGCCGAGTGAGGGTTACATATCATAAAATCAATACCCCATTTAGTGAAATGTCCGATGGAAACTACAAGGTGTAAGGGAGCGGGATGAGATTGTATCTTATTATTATATGTTTGGCAAGCATGGCATTTTTGGATAGCGGTTATACAATATTTAAATAAAGAAGGCCATAAGTGCCCTGCTCGCAAGATATTTTGGGCAGTGGCATACCTAGACATATGACTGCCACATTCTCTAGAGTGGTAGTCATTCAAAGCTTTCTCGGCCTCATCAAAGGTGAGACAACGTCGGAATATAGAGTCAACACCACGGTGATAAAGAGTGTCACCGAGAATGATGTATTGACGGTCTTGATAGCAGATGCGACGACGATCTGTACTAGAGAGGTCTGGCCGAAAGGTTTGAGTATAGAGATAAATGATAATATATCCATACCAAGCATCATCAGAACTGATCATAAAAAGGGATTCATTAGGTAAAGAATCCTCTACCACATTTTTCGTCTCAGCGGAGGGAAGGTCAAATATCAGTTCGGCAAAGACCAGGGATTTCTTCGCGCTCTTCAACTTAGTGCGTTCAAATTCTGAGTCGAACTCTTGGAGGATGACTGTCCATTTGGAGTATTTCCCCCCTAGAAATTGGCGTGTAAGGATGTGTTGCATAGGGTTGCAAGTAGAAATGACGGTGGTCTTTCATAATAGAATGTGGTGTCGAAAACGTTGGACAGCTTGAACGACTGCCAAGGCCATTTTTTCCACATGTAGATATTTGGCTTCGGTAGTCATGAGATTTCGACTCAAATAGTAGATTACATGTTCATCGTGCGAATTATCTTCTTGGACTAACACCATAGCAATGGTAGAGTCTGAAGCGGCGAAGTAAAGGAAATAATCTCGACTGTAATTCGGTGGGAAAAGTAGTGGTGTACATGTAAGCAAAAGCTTTAAATCTTCAAAGGATTTATTTGCAAGCTCATCCCAGACGAACGTAGAACCTTTATTTAACAATCGAGTAAATCCCAATGTTAACCCAGCGTAATTTGGGATGAAACGACGCAAAAAGTTTTCCTTCCCTTGCAAACTTTGGAGTTGGCGTAAGGTAGAAGGAGGAGGAAGATTCAGAATGGCCTCAACCTTCAGAGGATCCACCCTAACTCCCAGATGTGACACAATGAAACCCAGAAGTCGGTCGGATTCCACACAAAAAACACATTTATGTGGGTTTAAACGTATGCAATAGTGGCGACGGTGAAGGAAAATGACTCGGAGGTGGACTGAGTGGTCTTGACGACACATGGAATGCGCTGGTAAATCATCAAGATAGGGTTGTACTATGTGATTTATATCATGGAAAGCATAGGACATGGCTCATTGAAAATTTGCGCCAGAGTTCTTTATACCGAAAGGGAGTTTCCGGTAGGAAAAAGTACCCCAAGGACAAATAAAAGTGGTTTTATGTTGATCCGCGGGTAAAATGTTGATCTGATTATAGCCGGAGAAACTGTCCATTAATGAGAAGATTTCACTCCCGGTGCAATCGTCGACGATCTGGTCAATGAAAGGGGTTGGGAAGTTGTCTTTAGGATAGGCTTTATTTATATCCCTATAATCAATGAAAATGTGGATGGTGCCTTGGAACGAGATTGGATACCCAATCAGTTAAAGCCACTGGATAAATAAAACCAACTTTAGAAAGTTTTTCAACTTCGATTTTAATAGTTGTGGCTTTACGGGCATGGACTGGGTGAAGCCTCTGCCGAACAGGTTTAGCATTCGGGTATGTCTTGATCTCATGTACAACGATATTAGGGTCAATACCCGGCATCTCTTCATAACTCCAAGCAAATAAGTCACAAAACTCTTGAAAAATAGCTTTGTAGGTGACGACCTCATCATCAGAACAAGCGACTCGGATATGAACATTTTCGACAATTCCAGGTTTGATGGATATGTCAAGTGGAATAGTGGTTGAGATATTACTCAAGTTCCCTTCGTAAAGCACATCATGGGTGGGCTCGAGAACAGATGAAGTGATGACAACGGTCGACTGGGTCGAAATCCATTGTTAGTTCTCTATGGTGTGTTGTTCAAGGAAGAGGATGGAACGATTATGCCCATCATCCCATGGGGTATCCTCCATAGACATCACCGACATAATCATCTTGTGCATCAGAAAAATGACGTGAAAAGAATCAGGAGATGAATCACCAATAGAAGGGGTAGAAGGGGTTGTTGATTGAATAGATTGATAGGCAGATTCAATTGGACTCAAAGGCATTTGTTCACCATAGCAAAGACAATCACCAGGGTCGAGTACTATCCACGGGTCCTGAGAAGCAGGGGATTCTCGAACAGAGGTGGAAATCATGTTGATCGAGGCGACAAACGGA
The DNA here is from genome assembly GCA_009831015.1 of Picea engelmannii. Taxonomy (NCBI): domain Eukaryota; kingdom Viridiplantae; phylum Streptophyta; class Pinopsida; order Pinales; family Pinaceae; genus Picea; species Picea engelmannii. The sequence continues at coordinate 595,478 of ML779471.1, forward strand.
GGGGGGATGTCGGGCGGTGGGATTGGGAATGTACCCATCAAAGTGGAATCTTTAAGAAGACCCACGCCGACATTCTCATACCCAGGGGGTGTTTTCTAAATGAAAGACATGTTGATAGTACGAGAATCAGAGTTAAAGAAGGTCAGTTGGTCGACAGTGATCACTTTTCCTTGGTATGGGAAATGTAATACATGAAAAATTGTGGAGACAATTGTGCGCATGGAATCAATCCAGTTACGGCCAAGTAAGAGGTTGTAATCAAGAGGTGCATCGAAGACCTCAACTTTAACATTGACCATTTTGCCTTCTAACGTAATGGGCAACGAAGGAAGAACACTGTAGGGTTTAAATCCAGAGCCATTAAAGGCCTTAAGAGTGTTGTGTGATTCAGTAAGAGGGGGAGAACCAATGACTCTCCAACAAATGATAGACATGACGCACGTCGAGGCTCCCTCATCAATGACGGTTCGACAGATATTTTTGGTTTCAACAACAACTTGTATTTGAAACGCTAGTTGAGGAGGTAGCCTTGGAATGTGATCTTCTAGGTCAAAGATTATCAAGTTTGTATCTATGGGATTGATTCCACCAATATCCTTTAACAGTGACTTCCATTGCACGTGGAAACTTTGAAGGGCTTCAAGGGCCGACATCGCAGAGGGTGCTTGCACCAGATCTTCTACAATGTTGTAGTTTTGGGCAGCATGCATGTGAGGGTTGAAGGCAGACTTTCGAAAAATGCCCTTTGGAGGAGGGCAGGGGACTGTATCGAGGCTCAGTCATTTGAGATGAAGAGGACCATTCGAAGGTGAAGTCATGGGAGTCGGTTTTACCAATGAAGGTGGTGTATCATCAACTTTCTCCTTGGAAGGAGAAAAATCTTTGGCCCAAGTGGCGATAGCAATGTCATTTTTCTTGGAATCACTCGTGCACATCAGGACGTATGAAGTAGTAGAAGGAGAGGGTTGGTCATGAATGACCAATTGGGCCTGCTCCTGAGAAGGGAAAGGTTGTGACAAGACGGCTGGTGTAGAAGGTTTCGGGGTCCCTTGAAGGAACTTAGTGACTTCAACACGTCTCGGACAATCTTTCGTGTAGTGATCATCACCACATATAAGACATGGATATCGCAGTTTACACTTATCCTTGTCATCATCAGGTTGTGTTTTAGTTTTTTTCGGATTGGGGGTTATTTTTATCCTCCTTGTTCTTACCCTTTCCTTTTTTGGATTTATTTTTACCAGCAGGGGTAGATTGAACGGAGTTCACCTCGGAAATCTTGTCGGTGGAAGGGGTGGGAGTCGAAGCATTATGTACATTAGAAGTAGAAGACTTTGGGTTGGTGTGAGAAGCTAATGTAGATTTGGCATCAGTGGAGAAAGTGCCAATCACACCGTCAGCAGCATGAGAAGTTGTTGAGGTGGTTGAGGTAGTTGTGGTAGAAGGATGAGGAGCATCAGGGAGTAAGTCATAAAGGGTACCCGTTTGTGAATAAACGAGATAGAGGTACTGGGCATGACTTATCGCCTATTCTTTGGTGACAACTCCACCCATGGCAATGTCTCTAGAGATGTCATTAATGAAGGATTTTGTTAACCATTCTACCAATAACTGATCGGGAAGATCGAGTTTGATTAAACGTCTTCGTCATCTCCACTCATGTATGTGATCAGAGATATGAGTGGCTTTACTTTTCTTGAAAGAACTCAAAACTTCGGTTCTCGTTTCATAATGGATTGGAAACTGGTAGTGGGTGAGGAAATCCATGGCGAGGGTATTAAAGTCATTGAATAAGCCTCGTGGTAATTCTATATACCACTTTGCAGCAGCGATGATTTTAAGGATGGAAATGTATTCTAAAATGTAGAAACCTTGGCGAATCTTACTAATCCTTCATATGCCAACTATAAATGATTGGTGATATTTTTTTACAAATATTCAAATTTCTAAGGATTTTATATAGTTTTTATAAAATTTTGGCGATTTTTTAGGTAAAATAATTTTATCCTATAGAATTTGGGCAAATCATTTTTAAAATAGCGAATCTCATTTTTGGAAAAACCATGGAAAATTAGCCCATGAGCAAAATTTAGCCCCTAAAATCATCCATCTTTGCAACTGAACCGGTAAGGGTTTGTTGGAAGAGTCTTAACCTAATGGATTCGTCCATCAAGGAGTTGGATGAACACCAAAGGTGAAAAGTCATTACGTGGTTGTTTAGATCCTCTCTCGGTTTGCCATCAAACTTGGGAATTTATGATGGTAGCTTGGTCGGTATAACGGACCAATGGGGAGAATGAAGGATACAGATGTTCAAGATCCTAGACAAATCAGGAAGGTCCAAAGTGGCCAGAAAGGGTAATTGTCTATTCACATGAGGGTACTAGTGACTTTGGGGAGGAAGTCTCGTAGGTATACCAGTTGGACCGTAAGTCGTTTGCATATAATGCGAATATCCAGGCAAATTCGGTTGTTGGCGGGGAGGCATGTAGCCCATAGGGTTGTACTGGTGAGGAATGTTCCCTTGAACAGGGACATTAGGCTGAACGTTTGAACCCCAAATGGGATTGGGTGGGCCTGGGTATGGCTGGCCTGCATTAGGGGGTATAAAAGAGCTGGCTTGAGGTTGTTGCCCCCCATTCGGTTGAGGATTATCTTGGGTAAGATAGTTCCAATATTGGGCCAAGGATGCAGGTATATTCTTCCCATAGGGTGGGGGAATTGTGGGTTGTCCTCCAACTGGGGGTTGTGTCCCAATTGGGAATTGACCTCCATATGGGGATTGTGTCCCAATATGAGTTTGGCCTCCAGATGAGGGTTGTCCTCCAACCGGGGGTGGTGTCCCAATTGGGATTTGACCTCCATATGGGGGTGGTGTCAAAATGTGGGTTTGGCCTCCAGGTGGGGGTTGGCCCCTAAAGTTAAATTGTGCACCAAAAGGAATCTGATAATTAGGTGTGAAAGACTGAGTAGTGCCACTAGGGTCGGATCCACCAGAAAAAGACGGATAAGACCCTCTGGAGGGGACATGAGGAAGTGTCAAAATAAAACCAGAAACATTATTGTGTCCAGGAGGGGGGAAAACTCCAGAAGCTCTGGATGGACCTTGAGTAGGGATAGGGATCGAAGCATTTAACGCATTATACCCAGGGGGAAGGGGCGAGGTAGGTCTAGGTGAAAGTGGTGTGCCAATGGGAGCTTAGATAGCCACAGTATTCCTAGTGGGAATATTTGTAGCGTCTGGGACCATTGTAGAATGGGCCATCTGAAGGGGGAAGGTCGAGTTAAGGTCAGTTGGCTGGGCGTCTGAACCGGGGAAAAAATAGGAAGTTGTAAAAGGTATTGCGTCTGTATCAGACGTTTCGAGAAGCTCAAGTGTGACAGTGATATCAACACCCGCTCCTGAGCCAAAAAGGTCTCGTCTAAAAATTCTAGTAGTCCAAAAAGGATCCTGACCTTCAGGGCCTGCGAAAGGTCTGGTTGGTAATCCATAAGACTCAACACCAATTCCTCCGAATGAATTCACCTGAACAATGTGTCTCTCATAATCATGAGGAAGTCAAAGAGACTCTAGAGAATCTGTAACTCGAAATTGTTCTAAGGAGTCAGTTCTTTCCACTCATGGAGTGGCAATGTCTTGGACTTCACTCTGTTGAGGAGAACCCTCTGGTGGGTTGGTAGGCAAGGTTTGAGAACCTTCCAGATATTCTGGGGGTAGTTCTTGCATTCTACGTGAGCGGCGTGGAGCGTCAATGTTGGCTGAGATAAATATCTGACCAAGCAAACAAAACCTTCTTATTTTGAGGTCACTAGTTGGTGATGAAATCCAACGTCATGAAATCAAGACAAGAAGGGGTTGGGCTAGGGTGGAAAAGTTACGTTGATGACCTGCTTAATGGACTTATGCCTTGGTGCAAGCTTCCACGCAGTAATTGTGGATTTACCCTCCAAGGAGCCTGAGTGAGTTTGGCCAACGTCAATTCCAGGTACCGTGAAGACTTGCCCCTCCACAGTCACCTTGTGTAAGACCTAATAATATAGGCCATTAAAGTTACCAAAAACAACAATGATGCCTGGGGAAATAGTCAATAGTCTAATCCACACGTAAGGGCAGGGTATCGAGCCCGAAATCAACTTGAAAGGATTCCACTCATCATTGTGGGTATACCTTCAAGTGAACCCCATAATACATGCAATCTCTACACTGAGACCAACAAATCAAGGTGAGTAACTCTACCAATATCAATGCGACTTCAGGTTTGACCCCTATGTGAGAAGGGCTTCCCAGGACAAAATGTTGCCAATGGATTTGAACATTCCCTATCACAAGATACTATTGTGTGTTTTGTGCTTTGGAGAGTGTGTCTCATAGCCTATTCCAAAGTGCTAGCCTAACTAATGTTGGTGTGAAAGATCCTAGAAAATAAAAGTTACTAAGTAGATTTTATGATTACGCAGTGTTTTTATGGGCTGTTGTTTATGCAAGGGGACGATGGAAATGAAACCAATGTTGTTGAGACCTTGACCCAAAAAGATGCAAATAGAGATGAATGATGAAAATCTTTGTTCAATGAACTCTATCTATAGTAGGGAGAAGGTGTTTTTCTAGAATAATAGAAGCTACAAAATGTACATTTCTTTTTTAAAACAATTGAAAACAACCATGAAAATGAAACTTTTTTAATTTTCTCTTCTTAAAAAAAAAAAAATTGAATACAAAATCTTCTTTATGAATGATTACTCAACAACAATGAATGGCTTTAATTTTTCTTTCACAAACCAAAATAGGGATGTAAGGAAGAAAGCACAAGCAATCAATGAAAATTGTTACACTCAACACGCACCCAAATCAAACTTTCAACGTAGATAAAAATAAAAATGACAAGAAAGTAGTTCACCAAATGCAGATGGACAAAAAACTTTACAGGTAGCGAGCAATCCAAAAATACAATCAATCCCAACTTTTAGTCCAATCAAAGACTTTTTATCAAACAAGCACTCAGATCTCAGAATCAGAGATTATACCCTTGTCAATAAAAGGTCAAGAAGTAAAAACTGGGAAAAAATGATTAAAAAGAGTTTTCGATCTCCAAAAACCAATCAACCGCGAGATTTGAAGTCAAGAAATAGTCAAACACTGGAAAAAGAAGTTCTTCCCAGGTAAACAAACAAATATGGGCATCAAAAAGACAAGAAGACCTAATCCCAAAATTTTACAAACGAGTTCGCATCCTAGTAGTGGGGTGCAATGCAAAAATTAGGAATTCTCGTAGTCTAGACACTGGCAAAGTGTGAGAAGGTCGCACTGGACTGAACAGTTGGGTGCAAAAATCAATGGTTTTCATAGGCTATAGAGAGGTACAGTGCGAGACTGTTTGTAATCAAGGAAAATTTGGAAAAAGGGCAAAAAACTTGAGTGAACTTCTAGGTCCAGAGAGTCTATATGGATCTCTTACAGACTCAGAGACTGATTGGAAATGAAAAAGAGTAGGCTAAGAGAAAATGGCCAACAAAAAACCACAAAATGGTTCGTATCCCCAGTGGAGTCGCCAATTTTGTTATTGGATAAATCGGTATATGCGGACACTAACAGATCTCCCTAGATCCACCTGGATCTAGAACAAAACAGGATAGGACATGACGTTTTCCCTAAGTAACTATCATTGAATTTGTCATCAAAGAAGGAATAAATGACATACCTTTAGATATCGCTTCCTTATGTCTTTGTTGTCCCTGCATCACTTCATCGGCCTTGTAATGTCAGATCTGCAATGACACAAATCGACCAAAGTGAAAGCAACAATAATACATTCAATGAAGACTTAAACATGTGATCAAGGAGTCATGTAATAAAATAAGAGCGATTTTATGGAAAAGGGACATGCCACTGTATTATATTAAATGAAAGTAGAAGATACAACCAGATTGCCTTGATGTCACAAGTTCCCTTTCGGTGGTCCTTTTCTCCAACACACACACTTGCTTCAAACTTGCATGAAGAAGATCCACTATGGCTTGATGGACAAATAGAGGCCTCAAGCATCAATTCAAATAGGATTCCTCACACAATTTTGAACCTATTCTTTCATCAATTCTTTGTTGAATCTTGCTTAACCTCTTCCATGAGAAATCTTTCAATATATAGGAGAAGGAGAGATGGTTAAAGGGATGAGGATGATCCCACTAAATCTGAGAAGTCAGTAGGATGCCAACCATACGAATGCCAACTCATTTTCTAGAAGATTCTCTTCTAGAACCTTCGTAACCTCTTCTTCCTTTTTTATCTTTGAAACAAGTTCGCACCCTGTCTATAGAGCAAACTGCGAACCCCTCGCAATCCAGGTATAGTGCAGCCTGCAAGAATTGGAGTTTTCACACCCTGCAACATATGCAGCCTGTGAACTCACTATAAAAATATGTTTTGTAGAGGAAGACAACAGACACTTTTCTCAGGTAAAAATTATTTATGAGAGCCAGAACACATCATTGTAGAGACATCACCAGAATGACCAAAATAATGTGTAACAGCTAGTGTGGTGCTCTGAGGTTTCTTCGAGGTCTTTTGTAGGCCTGGCTCAATGCACCTAGCTTGGGTGGTGTCATGGTGGTTAAGATGGTTTCCGCCGAGCTAGTTCGTTCTGTGACTCTTGCGAACTCGCTCTCTGCATCATATACTCTGTTGCTTTATGTTTTTCTCAATTTCACAATAACTCTTTCGTTACCCGCGTGCTTTCCTTATATAGCAATTGTGTGAAACTTCTCAGACAAGTTACCTAAGTTGTGGTTTAAATGAATTGGCACTTCCCGTGTACCTACCATTGAATTCCATTGACATTGCCAATTGGCATGATTAATGCAACGTCCCATTGAATGTTCTTTTCATTCAATTTTGATAGACACCGTCGGTTGGCGCTTATTTTTCATAACCGCCATCTTTCCAATTTTCCACCTTTTTCTGATCATTGGTCCTTTTCTGGTACGCTAACAGTTCCAAGTGTGCGTTGTGTTGTTTGGCTGGTGTGCATGGACATTTTATTTTTTTCACGCTACCTATCCTTTAGATGGGTGTTGTCTTCTAATGTCTGGCGCAATAACCCCTTTGTTGATGCGCGCAGTCCTTCGTTGTCTGGTGCATTTTTTTATTTTTTTTTGTAAGTGCGAGGAGGTCGATTGTCCCTATACAGTTTTATTTGAATCCCATTGATCATTCCTCTGAGTTATGTTCCTCCCAAATCCTTCAATTGTACAGCTCCCCCGTCTGTGACAGCCTTTACTTCATATGGTCCCAACCAATGCATTCTGAGTTTTCCTAGGTGTCGAAGAGATATACTGTCGTATACCAAAACTAGATCTCCCTCCTTGAAATTTGTCCTCTTGATATGTCTATCATTCCAAGCTTTGTCCCTTGATTTTTGTACCTCTTGGTGAAACCCTTCTAGAATCCTATCTTCTTCTAAGATCATCAGCTGACTTAGCCTTTCTTGTATTGTGCCTCGCTCTGTCATGTTCGTAATTGCTGCTACGCACGGACTGGGTACCAAAAAATCTAATGGCACAACTACTTCTTGTCCATACACCAATCTGAATGGTGTCTGCCATGTCAATTTTTTACATGTGGTCTTGTATGCCCATAGTACTTCTGGCATCTTCAAGTCTCAATCGTCCCTGTTGACATTGTATATCTTTGTCAGTGCATTCTCTAGGATCTTATTAAAGGCTTACACTGTTCCATTTGCTTGAGGATGATATGGTGTACTCTTTTGATGATAAACTTCAAAATCCTCAGTCATATCCTTAATAGTGTTGTTAATGAAGTGAGTGCCTTGGTCACTCATCAAAACCCTTGGGCATCCAAATCTAGTGATAACTTTCTCAAACAAGAAGTGTGTTGTTTTCTATGCGCTGCAATATTTTATTGGTGTTGCTTCTGCCCATCTTGTTAAGTACTATGTCGCAGTAATAATATACCTTGTTCCTCACCTTTTTTTTGGTGGTTTAATTGGTCCCACAAAGTCTATTTCCCATTTTTCGAATACCTACAAGTTTACTTGTGGCCTTAGGGGCATATCATCCCATCTATTAGGTTTACCAACCCTATGACATACATCACATCCCTGGCAGTAGTCCTCTGAATCTCTGTGAACATTCAGCCACCATAGTCCTGCGCGCAAGACCTTCTGCGTAGTATCTTTCCCTGCATAATGTCCTCCTTTTATTCCCTCATGGGCCTCTTCTAAAATCCTATGTCTTTCATGTTCTAGTACACATCGTCTCAAGATGTTGGCTGCACCTATCTTGTATAAGTGTCATGCAATCAATTGATAGTCTGCAGCTCTTACTACCAGATTTTTCTTCTGCGTAGTGTTGAATTCTTGTGTCATAGTCCTTGGACTCAAGTATTGAATGATGTATGCAAAATATTCATCATCTACTTGGACTGAAAATAATTGTGCATCGGGAAATTTGTCCTCTAGATTCATAGGTTCCTCTCCATTAGTGATCCTTGACAGGTGATCAATTCCTGCATTCAAATTCCCTGGTTTGACTATCACTTTGAAGTCAAAGTCTTGGAACAACAATAACCACATACAAGTTCTCCCCCCCAACATTGGCTTGTTGACTAGGTATTTCAGAATTGAATGATCTGTAAACATCTTGAAATGTTTTCCCAATAAGTAATGTCTGAACTTCTGAAGCACATAGACCATAGCTAATCCTTCTCTCTGTGTGGTATTGTAATTCTTCTCCGACTCTAACAGTTTTCTGCTAGCAAATGTTATAGGATGGTCCAATTCCCATGTTCCTGGCTGCTCCAGAATATCTCCAAGTGTTATGGATAATGCATCTACATGCACATGGAATGTATTTTCCAATCTAGTAATACTAGTATTAGTGCAGTTACCATCTTCTCTTTTAGAGTGTCCAATCCTTGCTGACAGTCCTCATTCCACTGAAACTTGTTATCTTTTCTCAACAGTTTATCCATTGGTGCAGTGATATGTGCATACCCTTTTATGAATTTTCAGTAGTATCATGTGTATCCCAATGTTTCTCTTAACTGACGTACTGATTTTGGTGGTGGTAGATTAACAATTACTGTAATCTTGGTCGGATCTACTAGCAAGCCTTGTTTGCATACTATATGGCCCAATAGTATCCCAAAGGGTGTTCCAAAGATGCACTTCTTGATGTTTAACGATATCTAACACTGTCTGCATATTTCTAACATCATCCTCAACACCTCTACATGGTATTTCAATAGAATGTAGATTGTCCAATCATCCAGATATACATCTAGAAACTGGTGGATGAATTATTTGAATGCAGCTATGACTACTCTGGAAAATATTGTTGGTGCATTCTTCAGTCCAAAATGCATGACTGTGTACTGGTAGGACCCCCATTATGTGGAAAAAGTGGTCTTGTACCTGTCTTCTGGAGCTATCTTGATCTGATGGTAGCCTGAGAATCCATCAGTGAATGAGTAAGCTTCATGACCTCCTACGTTCTCCAATACCTCATCTGTGAAGGGAGTAGGGAAAGGGTCATGTAGGAAAGCATCATTCAAATTCCTCAGGTCGACACATATCCATATCCCTCCCTTCTTCTTCTCATGAACTACCATAGGGCTTACCCATTTAGATTCCTCTATTGGTTCTATGATTCCAGCCTCCAACATCCTGTCAATCTCTGCTTTCACTTTTTGCTTATATATTGGGTTTAGTCTATATGGTCTCTATCTGATCGGTCTTGCCTTCAATCTGAGAGGTATCTTCATTTCACCTATCTCTCCTACTATGCCTTTCATTTCCATGAATGTTGTTGGGAACATGTCATTGTACTCGCGCAGTAACTCTGTTATTCTTTCTATTGTTTGCTCATCCTAGTAGTCTCCAATGTTGGCCATTTTGGGATTCTCAACTATCCCAATCTTGACTATCTTCACCTTATCAGAACAGCAAATACTTTTGATTCTATAGGTGGGACTTCCACCTCTCTTTCACCTTCAAATTTAATTATGTGAATGTTTCACGGGTCATCTTCATCTGGTGCTTCTTCTTGCACATGGTAGCATGACAGTAGTTCTTTTACTGTATGTTTGTTCTGTCGTTAATCTTCGTTCATGAGTTCAACTTCCAGTTCTTTAATGAATATTACCCCTCTGAATCGTTTAAGTGTTGATTTTATGTTGGGGTTCTCATGTTAAAATGAGAAAGTGACTATAAAATTTTGTAGTAATATTGTCAAGTCTGTAGTTCCTCTGTGCAATTCCTGGTATGTATACCAGTTTACTGAAATCCCTTCTAATGTGTGAACAAAATGATGAGGCCATTCCTCTGGTGGTGTCATCATCCATAGTGTTCTGTACTTCTTCAAGTGTTTTGTTGGTGCCCCATGTCTGTCATATTTATGCAGTTGGTTACTTCCCTATTTTGTGCCAAATCTGATGCACAATAACCGCCTACATTGGTACCAGTCATTGATTGTCTCTTTGTGTGTGCCCCACCATCTTGCAGGTGTTTCCTTGAGTTATATATCCAGGGCTAAGAGCCTCTGATTTTCTAACACTTCATCTTCATATAGTGTTAATAATGCTTCTAATTCATTCACTCCATGGAAGCTGGGAGGTTTCCTTATCTCCGTACCTACCCATCTTACTGCACGATCTATTCTTGCGCATCTTCTTGTGGAGACTTCGTGTAACCTATGCTGCCAGTTATCTAACCCTGTATCTAAGTCTAACGTGCATGACGTGATACTTCTCCAACTGATTACTCCATCTGTAGTTGGATTCACATAATATTCTTCTTACGCGGTTGTTATGTACAACTAGTTAATTTCCTCCAGATCTAAACAAGTGGGTTCTACAAACCTTTCCCCTTCTGATGGATCTAATGGCACAATGAATCTATATTCTCCTGACTCGAATTTCATCTTCCTCGTTTTTAAGTTGATTATAGCATTATTTTCAAATGCCCAATCCAATTCGAGCAATCTCGGATAAAGTGTTGTGCCATCCACTATCTCTATCACCTTGAAATCAGCTTTAGTGCATACTTCATCTAGATCTATTGGCAACCCCTTTAGCCTTCCAATTGATAGAACTTTGTGTTGATTTGCTAGCTTCAGCTGAAAAGGTGAATATCCTAATGTGGGCTCTCCTATACATTGCCATGTTTTCTTGGGTAACACATTTACTTCAGATCCTAAATCCAGTACAATATCTCCCATGTTGAAATCTCTAATGTTGGCATTCAGTCTAATTCTCTTCTTGTTCTCCTCCTTGTATGCAGATGATTAACTATTTTTTGTTCTAGCTTTCCTTCTACCTTTGTGCTACATCTTTCTAGCATATTTTGTAACACTTTAACAGATGATGGATTGTTTAGTAGTTTAACACAGGATTGCAAAAAACCCTTAATTCTACTTACTTGTCCTAGGGGTTGTGCTGCTTTGGTGTGATCCAGCACTGGAGTCATCTCGTATGTTGGTACTTCCTGAGTCTGTTGCGCAGTTGATGTCGATGAAATGTCTATCTTCAAGAATTCTTGCCTGGACTGCTTGAATATCTCCTTTTCGTTATGCGCATCAAACTGCTTCTTCGGTTTGGCATTCTTCTTCACCCATTGGTGTTGTGTTGGATCTTGTCTTACTGTGTCGTTTCCTATCTTAGCTTCTCCCCGCGTAATTATGTTGATATTTCTTCTGTCATCCCTTGCTTCCGCCGAAATCCATTGAACATTTTGATTTTTCTGATTTCTCTTTTCCTGGATCTTCCCCAATAGTGTAGGACATTATTTTGTGTCATGATCTGATGTGGGACAATACATACATGTCACAGGTGGAAGTGGAAATTCTCTTGCATAGTGTCCTGGTTTTTTACAGTTGTGGCATAACACTGGTCCTATGCCTCTTCCAAATTATCCTCTTCCTCTACCTCTGTAGCCATTTCAATCTTTGTGCAGTGCGTTGTACTGGGGCGCCTAGTTATATTGTGTGGTATTATAGTGTGGTTGCACAGTATTGTATTGTGGTTTCACAATGTTATATTGTTGTTGCGCAGTGTTATACGGGGCTGGTACTTGGTTAAACTGTGGGGCATCTTTCCCGGTCATCATTTCTGCCTGCACCCTGTAAGCATTTGATGTTCTTTCCCTCATCAGGTCCATGGTCCTGCAATCCTTGTCGTCGTGGCCTACTGACTTGCAAAAGTTGCAATATGAACTCTTAGGTATTGTCCAGTATTTTTGCATCATTAGGCAGTGATATGGATCATGCCCCTATTTCTTACAGACTTCACACCATATTCCTCCTATGGGAAACGGGTTTGGAAGTCCTACTTTTGTGTACTACTCGAATGTTGGGCATTCATTCTTATGGTGTTCTTCTGTCCTACATGTGGTACACTAAACGACTTCTCTTTTGTCCTTACCTTTGTTATGGTTTAGTTGGAATGTTAAGTTCTTTAGATCCTCCTTCAGCTCCTCTATGTCTATATATGTCTTCTAATATTGGTTCTCTTCCAGTTGTAGGGTTGCATGTAGAGCCTCTGCATGGGTTTGAAACTCCTATTGTCGCAAAGGGTATTTCAAGTGTGGGAGTAGTGAATTGACAAACAGATTCCTATGTTGCATATCTTCCATGACATACTTTAACTTTCCCTTCAATCATTTGAATATCTGGTTGATCTCCCATACAGATTCTCTTGGTTTCTGTCTAATCTCTATCATCTCATTCATGTATTGATCATATGAACTAGGCTTCTAGAATTCATTTATCAATAGCTTTTTGATATCTCCAATCGTTCTAGTTATCCCTGGAAGACTGTTTGTAGCTAAACTCATGTACCAATCTAGTGTGAAATCTCTTAGCGTGATAGCTAACTGCGCAATATTAGTGTCCTCATATGTGATATATTTTTCTTCCCAGATCTTTTCACAAATGAACAAGTTCTCCTCGGGTTCCTCCAACGCCTCTCCTTTGAATTCTGGTAACCTGATGGTGGGATCATGTCCTGCCATCCTGAATGTTGAACTACTACCTCTGTATAGTTTAGATACTTGAATAATGCTTCTTGAACTGGTTCTCGAGTTATTTTTCCCTGTGTATATGTACTTCATGTTGTCTTCCTTCACTTGAAATTTAGTTGTCTAAATGGTGGTGTTCTTCTTGGTGTATTAGTCGCACATGGGTTTATGGGTTCCACACTGACACTGATATGGATAGGAGTGGTGCCTTCTATTCCCACTCTTGGACCTCTCATCTTCCTCTCATATGTCACATGCAGGATTTCCTCAATCTACTTCACAACCCAGAGATCATCTACCTCTTCTTCATCACTTGCCAAGCCTTCCCTCGTGGCTACGGCTCCCTTCTTGGTGTTCATATTATATTGGTAGGTACTCCAATGCACGTTCTTCCAGTTGTTTCCATGATCTACTTGATCTGGTATTTGTCCATCATGATTGGGTCCAAGGCCTCCTCCTTCTTTCCTTTATCCATTTCTCCCTCCATTTCTCCTTCTCCTGTCAATGCTTCCCCCCTTCCCCCATGCACGCAGAGAATTTCAGTTGTCTGATACCATTGTCATTACACTTTTGTTATATAGTAATATCTTAATAGAAGTATATAGAGATCAGATATACCTACCTCGAGGTCCCTGTGATAACTCTTGCTCTGTTGTTTTGTAAGACTTCATTGTATCTACTGCAAATTTTGTGATAGATCCTGCAACAATGTTGTCTAACCAGAAATCTACTGCACATGTAAATTTGTTATCAACTTGTTGTAACTACATGATCTCTACAAGATTCCACTCTAGTTGTTTGATCCAACTTGTAGGATGGTTTTCTTTCAATCTTAATATCCACTCTTGCAGCACATGCGGGAAATCACAGAAAAATACTTCATGCAAGTCATTGAATACGTACTTGTCAAGATATTTGCGTGATGTTTTCTATGCAAACTCTAGCTCCTTTGTTTTCAACCAGCTCTCCATATCTACCTTCATTGGGTTCCATGGTCTCAAGATTCCCTTTTAGATTTCCATTCTCTTAACCTCTTGTCATCCGATCTGGCATTCTTTTGACATGTCTTCCACAAATCTCATTCACTCAATCCCATCTAGTTCCAACCAACTAGCAATGGAACCATTTGTTGGCTTTAATCTTCTACTTAATCATTTGTCTACTCTGATCCTACCTTACTGTCATAGGTTGACCTAGGTTCAGATTTAACAAGCTCCCAACAAAATCCCTCTAAAAATATTGGCCCCCCTGGTAAACCAGAAGGCAACGTAGCACACAGGGTGTACTACGCAGTCTCACCCGAGATAGCTCTATGGGTGACTGCAATACTCAGGTGTTTGCAGCCTGGGAATGAGTGGAAATCTGTCGTTGTACCTTGTAATATTTATTTATTCAGTCTAACATCTTATTAGAGAAGTCATTCTATTCATGCATGTGAAATATCATATCTAACTAGTTACTCCATTCATTCATCGAACATTCAACACTTAGCAACAATAGAGATGCATAAATTCAATCACATAACACAAGTGTTATTGTGGTTCACCCCCTCTTGGGCTACGTCCACAAATATTTGGCTCTCGGGTTCTTTATTATGGTTCAGTAATATGTCATGTCACACATGTTTACAATCTTGGATCTTACACTCTCAACAGGCTCCTCGATCCCTGCGAGGTTGACTAGATTGCACCAAGCTCCTCAGCCTACAATCTAACCCTCGGGATCGATTCACTCTAGCTCACCATCTTACAGAATAGTACAGTTCTTACAACTCTTACACTTTTGGAATCTCCCTCTATCCTCTCTTTCTGTCTCTCTGCATCTATCCTCTCCCTCTGTCTTCTAAGTACTTCTTATTTATATTATTGTCTCATCATCCATTACAATACATTGCAAAAACCCTAACCCTATCATCGTTAGGTCTTCCTTGCATCCACACCTCACATTCTTCCCTCGCACGTGTTGTTTTTCCTTCCAAAGTGATGAGTGTACTATAATTCAAAGTGAATAAAAAATGAATTATTTAAATAGTAATTTTAATGGAGAAATTAGAAGTGGGTTAACCCTAAAATAAGGAAACTGGGCAAAGTGACCTAGAAGATGTTTTTAAGGAAGCTACTTAGAGAGTATAAATAAGAGGCAAGCCTCTCTCATTTTAGATCACACTTGAGCATATTTAATATCTATAGGTTTCTTAGGTAACCAAAGGATATCTAAGCCTAATTTCTGAGCGAAGGTGAAGAAAAGAAGGCCGGAATTCAAGGAAGGATAAATTCTTTTGATGATGTTTTCTAAGGTATGTTATTTACAAGTCATCTCACCATTTTTGAAATAACTTTTTTTCTAGAATGATTCAGACCGTGTGATTTCTATTCCATTAAGGAAACATATCCAAGTATCTGTGGTAAAAACTTCAGCTTGTGGTTCATTGCATTTTTGGAGTTACACTCCATGGAAAATAGGGTTTGTGACTAGTCCTGAAACTAGTCTAAAACAGGTGTTTCGGGTAAAAACGTCATAACTTCTTCATAACATATCCAAATTCAGTAATACCAAATGTGTTGGTTATAGTACAGTCTTTAGTATATTTTTTAACAG
Organism: Picea engelmannii; assembly: GCA_009831015.1. Classification (NCBI taxonomy): domain Eukaryota; kingdom Viridiplantae; phylum Streptophyta; class Pinopsida; order Pinales; family Pinaceae; genus Picea; species Picea engelmannii. Next base: position 611,104 of record ML779471.1, read on the forward strand.
TTTCAGATCGATTAAAAAAATATTATGTGCGGGGCATTCCCTACAAGGTCGCTCTCTAGAATAATCCAGAATTCAGCAAGGTATGTCATTTTTGCTATAACTCCTTTTCTGAGAGGTTCCAAGTAGTAAAACCTGGAGGATTTGCATAAAACACATTGAATAACATTATGTATCAGTTTCATATATTCATTCATTATAGGCACAAAGTTATGATTATTTCAAGTTAGGGTTGTTGACTAATCCAAAACTAGTCATGTGAGACTAAAGAAAAGTTTGATGAAAATGCTAGTCTCTTGTTGTTAAAGTTAAGAAAGGTTTGCATGTATGTGATCATATAAAACATGTCTATTATAGAGTTATAAATCATATTTGGATGATGAAATTGATGAAATCTTTTGGTTAAGGTACATGTTGGGTACATGGTTGAGACAAGTAGTTGATGAGTTGGCACATACATGAGGTGTATAGTTGATGATTTTGGTACATATTGATGAGTAGTTGACACATGATTGGTACATACTTGGTACATGGTTGGTTTCACTTGTTTATGGTACAGGTTGATTACAGGTTGGTGCATGGTTGATGCACTTGTTTATGGTATAGGTTGATTACAGGTTGAGGTACAGGTTGATGCATGGTTGATGTATGGTACAGGTTTACAGCGGTATATCTCACAATGATAGTGTGATAGTGGTTCCATCATTCTACTTCTACTTCAAGGCAGTTGGACGGGGCAAGGATAGGTGGTTGTAGCCACCTTCCGGTTGTAGCCGAAGAACATAGGGGGTTGTAGCCTCCTTCTAGTTGTTGCCAGAGAATTGGGGAGTTGGAGCTTCCCTCAGGTTGTAGCCTAAGAAACTAGGGGGTTGGAGCCTCCTTCCAGTTGCAGCTGGAAAACAAAGGAAGTTGGTGCTTCCAATGAATGTAATTCTTCAAGACATATAAGAAAAATCATTATGTGGTTTTCTCCTACTTTGGGTTTTCACATAAAACACTGGTGTAATGTGTATGTGTATGATTGTTCATTTGTTCATTGCTCATTATTGGATGATATTTCTACATTGATATAACACTTGGATTATTTGGTTTAAAAAGGATTATAATTGCTCTATTATTGATTCACCCCCCCTCTTAGTAATCCAACAATTGTCCTTTCTTCCTTTCATGCTTCTCTTCCCAAAAATAGATGTTTCCCTTGACTAGGTCTGTGTCCAACACTCAATGACTTGGTGAAAAAACTTAATGGATGGGTCAAGTAAGAATGCAAAGGGAAAGACGATGAGGTTGGTTTATATGGTAATGGACAAGATTTCAAGACCCAGTGATGCTTGCATGAACACAGAAAACATTGTTGTAGTACTAATGCTCCGAAGAAGGGTGACCTTAACAGTTGTCTAACTTGAAAATGATGTGAGAACAAGTAATACAATAATGGAATCTTTATCCCTTTTTTTTTGTTTTTTGGATTTTATGATGTTTTTGGAATAGTTGTTTTATATTTTTTTTTGGGTGTTTTGTATTTATAAAGACTAAAATAATGACATTGTTTTTTACATTATAATGAGGAGATAAGCACCAAAGTGTGACTACCTAGTTCGGAATATTGGTTGAGGATGATGATAGCAATTGGGGAGTAATAAAAAATGAGCTTCGGGGTGTGTTTCCTCATAAAAAATCAGTTGGATGATACAAGCAACTTTAAAAAAATGTGTGAGGAGAAACTGGATCATCAACAATATGTTGCAACAAACCAGAATATGACTGCTCAAGAGTCTAGTGGGAAAAGTCCAACAAGTGGAGAAGAGAAATGCATGTGCCTCATCAATGCAAGTGATAAACTACAAGAACTCCTAATCTTAGGGGATAAAAAAACATGTGACCAATCTTCCTAGTGTGCTAAACTAAGGCCACTCATGTAAGAAGGAGCACTACCATTCTAGTGAAGGAAAAATAGTCCTTGGAGGTGTTAAGCTAGTCACCAGAATGGAGAGGAACCTATGGAAAGTTTTGAGGGAGGCAATGGGTTTAAATTGTCAGGATATTTAGACACTTAGGAGTCAGTTAAGATCAACTTGGTTTAATGTGTCTTTAGGTAAAGTATGTTTATTTAGTGTGTTTCCTTAGTATGCATTAGTATGTATTTGTAGTTATGTAATCCGATGGTCACAATATGTTCTAGACATAAAGTAATCTAATATTTCATATTATTCTTAATGGCTATATTGATCCATATTTTAACACCTAAGTGGTCCATGATCTCTATTTAAAGAGAATGGATGGTCATTTGTTGATGATCGATTGTGAAAAACTCTTTTGTAATTTTTTTTTCCTTTTGCATTAATATATTGTCTCAAGTGGTCTCGTTGGATGGGGTCGTGGATTGTTTCTCTCTTTGAGGGTTTTAACGATGTAATACATTGGTGTATGGATATTTGATCTATTTGTATCAGTAGTTCCTTAAAGTGTTTCACCTATGTGGAAATATCTTGTTTTATTGAACATGATATTAGAGTTTGTATGAAAAGTTGCTTCCGTTGTTGATATAGATCCATAACTTGTGTTGCCACATGTATCAAAAGATTTATATGTTATGTTATTTATATGCATTTTTAGGTTGATTTGGTTGTTCCATTGTGTTTGAATCATTGTTATCAATTGGAAACACTTTTTGTTTCACTCGAAAAGGTTTCTATTTACCCAAGATACCGTCATTTTTGGCAGATCCAAAGGTACAAGTTTCATTATAATTTTAATTTTTGTATATCGTGTTAACATTTTTCTTTTTCTATTTATATTCCCAGTTTGATACCCTTTTGGATCTATGTATTTTTTTGGTCATGCACCTTGTGTGATCTTGGAAAACCAGGAACAGAGTGGAAAGTGTTTTCTTTTCTATGTATGCTCTTTGCTTTATTCTTTATACAATCTTATCAAATTAGAAACAAAGAGAAAACTTGCATTTTTCGAGTAAGATAACCAAGATCTAAACCTAATATTGTTAAGTTTCAGATTTTATTTTTTGTAAATATCATTTTTTTTTTATACCACTGTGTTGAAGTTTTTTTGCAGACAAAAACAAGGGTTTTGGGGGTAAGCACTGTAGAAATTTCGATACAAATTAATGTATTCTTGTGATTCTCCTGATCTAACAAGTTCTGCTATTGTTAAATACAGAATCGCTTCTACTATTACTTTTGCGGAAGCAATTTAAACCACGATCACAACCATAAGCACAAAGTGAAATATCAATAAC
>ML779471.1:614913-630130 GCA_009831015.1 Picea engelmannii
CACTCAGTTATGAATGAGATAATAGATTAATATTTATTGTCTAATTTTAATTAAGGGAAAACTAAATTAGACACATGTTTCTTGTTGACTTTTCAACAAGCACACACTTCGAAAAGAAAAGGAAAAACCTTGCTCCTTCATCACATTTGCTATATATTTTGCATTAACTCACTTGGTTGAAAGTTACTTTATTAAATAAGAGGCCTTGAGTTCAAGTTTTTATTTTCATTAAGTTACTTTTTGAAAAAATCATGCAACTTTAAGTTATCACGTAACTTTATTGTAAAGTGCATTTCACTTAAATTGTAAAAGTGAATCACTATAAAATAACTTTAATGTTATTTTTTTAAGTTACTTTTTTAATGCAACTTTAATTTATGAAGTAGATTCATTGTAAAAATGATTCTAACTTGTTTTATAAAAGTGAGTCACTTCATTAAAGTTATTTTTTTTGTAAAAGTGAGGTTATAGGTTAGTGAAGGAAGGGAATTTTTTTCCACTGAGCAACCTCATTGTGCATCCATCCCCATGAAGGCCAACTTCTACCTACCACGTAGAACCTTGGTTACCTTTTATGTATTTCTTAAAAAGAGCATAACTTTGACATCTGAAGTCCATTTTTAGTGTCATTTTTTTTTAACTACCTATTTTTTCAAGAGAATTCTATCCAGACAATCATATTCTCCTTTTGAAGCCATATTACCCACATATTTTAATATGGATAATCCAAGTGATTTTTCTTACCAATTCAAGTTACTTCTCATGGAAATCTCATATGGAGTACGTACTATGAAGTAAAGGATTATACCGGATTACCTTGGGAAAAGAAACCGCCCCCACTGATGCTTCAAAGAAACCTACACGGATTAATAAAAATGACCAAGTGCATGGGTTGATCAAAATGTCCATCTCTAGTGATTTAAGGTTTCACCTTCAAGGAATTGATGACCCAGATGAAGCTTGGGAGAATGTGGAAAAAACAAATTAGTAAACACAATGAGATTGGAACCTGCTAGCTTGAAAACTAATCAATTTCTTTAAAACCTAGTGATTTCTCTTACATTGAATATTAATTATCTTAGTTCAAAACAATCATACTTTTACTTGAAGACTATAAATAGAAAAGAAGGATGTCCATTGTATATATGTTATTCTTGCTAAACTTTGTAGTGTATATTCTCATTTTATATATATTTTTCACTCCACTAGAGAAGCTATAGGGGGCATTTATCAACCACTCTTTCTTGAATCTTTTTGTGATTCTTTGATTGGAGAGCAAGATGATATTTTTCATCTTGGAGTGATCAACATTGCAAATTCATTTAACAAATCCTCATTGTCCCAATAGAAGGATAAATCCAAGCATATGAAGAAGCAACATCCTTGCAATAACAAGCAAAACAAGGGTCCCAAATCCTCTCAACCAACTTCTACTCCCAATGGTGACAAAGGACCAAAATCAAAAAGTAAGAAGACATGGAGAAATTGGAATTTTTTTGAGTGGGATGGTCATATAGAGTTTAAATGTTTTCAAAATATGGAGACCTTAAAAGCACCAATGAAGAATCACGGCATCAATCTTGAGTCTTCTTATTATATATATTTTTCTCATGGACATGCACTTTCTGCTTATGAGTTTTCCTTCAATGCAACATGTATTTCTTCTTCTAATGAGTATCTTATTGATTATGGATCATATTATCATATGTTTAATGATAAAGCCATTTTTTACTCTTAATTAATATAACACCAAACAAATATTTGTTGGTGATGATAGATCTCTTAGTGTTGTAGGATCTGGAATAGTTCAGCTAGAAGATGGTCATTTTAATGATGTACTATGTGTTCGAAATCTCTCCTACAATCTCCTATCATTATATAAAATCACTCATTTAGGTGAAGGTAAAACAATAGAGTTTTCACCTCACCAAGTTGTAATCAAGGATTCAAAATATCATAAGCATGTCCTTGCAACTGTAATTGTTGATGATGTTACTAGGTTGTACAGATTTGACAACTTTGGGTCATCATCTTTTCTGTCAGTTTTTTTTGCGCATAGCAATGACTTGAGAAAACTTTGGCATGAACAATTTGGTCATAAAAACTATCACTCATTGCAATAGATATGTCTATCCAAATATGGTGACTAGTCTCCCTCTCATTTCTTGCAGAGATGGTGTTTGTGACGATTGTGTTATTGACAAACATCATCAGGATTGTTTTGAAAAACTTGCCTCTTGGCATGCCTTGACCCCCTTATAGCATGTTCATAGTTATTTTTGTGGTTTTCCTCCTCCTTCTTTCTCTAGGTTCAAGTAATTCTTAAATTTCATTGATAACTTCTCCAAACACACTTGGGTTTATTTCTTAAGGCTTAAGAGTGGAGTTTTTTACATGTTTTTTATCTACAAGGCCCTTGTATAAAAACAATATGGACATCACCTACATAAGTTAAGAACTGATAATGGAGTTGTATATGTTAATAACAAATTTAAAACTTAATGCATTGCACAAGGCATTCATATGCAACATATTGTTTCATATACACCACAACAAAATGGTATTTATAAGAGAAAGAAACACACATTGAAGGAAATGGAAAATTGTATCATCCAATTAGGGATTAAGTCTTTATTTTTGGGAGGAAGCCATTAATTGTGTTGATTACATAGTCAATCGCACTCCCACAAAGTATTTAAAACATATAACATGGGAAGAAGTAGGGAGTAAAATTAAACTAGATGTAAGCCACTTATGTGTGTTTAGTAGTGAAGCATGGGGTCACATTCCTAATGAGAAAAGGGAAGCATTATAGCCTAAAAGTGAGAAGTGCATTTTTTATGGATATTATGAAGATGTAAAAGGTTATAGACTTCTTCAACCTCATCCCAATGAAATTGTTATTAGGAGACATGTTAATTTTGATGAAAGTATCTCACCCTACGAGCCTAATTTTGTGTTTTTGTTGTATTTAACGCGCAATCCATTTTTGCCATTTATGCCATCTTCTATTCCCAACTTTTATATAAATGACCCTGCTCTAGTTTTTTCTTCAGATGATGATAGTGAGGATGAAAATCCACCTCCGCCTACTCACCTTCCTTCATTTGGGTCCATTGAACATGAACCTACACCAACACCATAGCTTCCCATATGGATCTGTATAACATGAGAAGCATTTGGTGATCTTGTGGTGATCCTACATATCATCATTGTGTGCATTCACAGTTCCAACAATCCTTCTTTATTTTGGCTCTATTTTCAAAGACTCGTGATCCAAAAACATTTGCAAAATCTTCTAGCCATCCATATTGGGATAGAACAACAAATTAAGAATATCACTCCTTAATGGTGAACAATACTTGGGATCTTGTACCTCTTCCAAAAGGAATAAAACTTGTAAGATGTAAACGGGTATATAGAACTAAGTATGCATCAAATGGAAGTGTTGAAAGACATAAGGCCCATTTAGTTGCCAAAGGATTTTCTCAAGTTGAAGGGATTGACTATAATGAAACCTTTTCCCCCGTAGCGAAAATGAATTCTATCTGGCCTTTTCTATCCCTTGTCGCCTCGCATAAATGGGAGACCCATCAGATGGGTGTTAAATTCACCTTATTGCATTGGGATTTGCAAAAAGAACATTTCATGGAACTACCTCCTAGCTATGTTTAGAATGGCTCCAACCCCGTTTTTCATCTTAAGAAATCTCCCTATGGTATTTAGGAAGTTCCTTGCTTGGTATGATAAAATGGCGAGCTTTCTTCTAGAAACTAACTTTTCTAGATGTCATTTTGACCCTAGTATTTATACCGAGAAAGTAAGTAACCATCTCATAATACTTTTTGTTTATATTGATGACCTTATTCTCACTAGTAGTGAACCCAAAATTTTAAACTATGTGAAATCCATCCTTAAGAAGAAATTTGAATTGGCAAACATAGGTCATTTCATTATTTCCTTTGCCTCTAAGTATTGCAAACCAATGAAGAAATTTCTCTATCCCAATATAAGTATGCATGTGACCTTCTTCACCGCTTTCACATGGAATATCGTAAACCAACCCCTTCTCCCTTTTTGTCTGGAGTGAAACTTGTTGCCACTTGTACTACACCTGAAGTAGATGCCACTTTATACCATCGATTAATTGGTAGCCTTTTGTATTTGACTCATATATGTTCGGATATTTCCTTTGTTGGTGGTGTTGTTGTCCGGTATATGCAAACACCCCATGACAACCATTGGAAAGCAACAAAAAGGAAACTTCAGTATATCCAGGGTATAGTACAGTTTGGGATACACTATATTTCAAGGGGGACTCCTTTGTTGGTTGGTTTCACTAATTTTAATTGGGCTGGTGACCCTAATGATTAAAATTCATGTCTGTCGAATTACATAACTAAAAATGCATATTGATTCATACAAAGGAACATACTAAAGAAAGACACTTTACCTAAAGACACAATAGACCAAGTTGATCTTAACTAACTCCTAAGTTTCTAAATATCCTAGCATTCCCCCTTAAGAGAAACTTGGAATAGGATTGAAGGATTTACAAAGGTGATACAATAGGAGAACGAAGGAGGAATTAGAGCCTATATAAATGTAACATACCAAAGGGTGATACTAAAATTATATTCCAATTGAATGAAATTATACCTACAATGAATTTGCTAGAAAATAGTGAGCGATGGAAAAATTTGCTTCCGAAAAAATTTAAAATCATGTACACAATAAATACATGCATGGAGTTAGATGTTAAGTATAGAATCAATTTAAGTAGAGGCCATTATTCGACTCTCTAATCAATTCCCTTTCATGGTTAGCCAACACATGTACCCCTATTTCTAATCATCAAGTAACAATGTAGGGACCTTTCCATAAAGATTCAAACTTCCCAAGGCCTAACTTTGCTTCGGCATAGTCAAAAGAGAGAACAAATACACCTTTCTAAAAAGAGCAGGGGTGAGCCTACCAATCGTAACATCCTCGGTGCATTTCTCATTTCCCTCAATGGACTGTAAGGAAACACAATGGTTTCATACAAATGCTTAAGTTGAACTAACCATTGATCTAGAGTCATAGTGTCAAGGAGGAGCTTAATAGCTAAACAAAGAGGGAAATTTTCACATTGTATGAGTAAGACAACTTCAATGATGTAAATGAGGTGAAAGGGGTAAAACCAATAGTTTTTTTTTATGGATGTACAATAAGCACATAAAGTTGAGAATAACTAGTGGTTCTAGTTTCTTTTCTAAGTATTAATTGTCCATTGAAGCATACTCCTAAGAATCTTATTAACAACCTTGACCTAGCTATCGGATTGAGGGTAATTGTTGAAATTTCGGAAAACACCTCTTAAGACAAATTCAAGAATTTTACCTCAACCTTGAGGTTTACCAAATGTATTTGTTATTAACTTTCAGCCATAGGGTTGAACTTGAGATAAAAATTACAACAATATATATTTCACTTTTGTCCAACCAAATACAAAAGGGAGCCCAAGAAAATAAACACTAAATAATTTTACTTCAAGGGAAATATTTTTCCATCCCTTGGGTCATTATTCCCAAGATATAACAGATCTAAAATACTTATTAAAGCATATTTATTATAGACATAAATCTACACACTTAGCTTGTATATTTTTTCCAAATCACTTAACAAAATCTACTTCACTATTATGTAAAATCAACATGCATAACCAACTCTTGAAACTACTCAATTATCATGAGAACATAAGATGAAAATTGGATTTGGAAGTACATAAACTTTGGACGACAAAGATATCTACATATTTACATAATATGAAGTTACAAATACATACCAAAAAATTCTCCACATATTTACATTATATGAAGTTACAAATACATACCAATAACTTTTCCAAGAAGGTACAAGATAGTCCTTCAAGCTTATTACAAGCTGGGACTCTCCAATGTTCTTCAAACCCTTGTTATGGAAACCTCAAGAAGCTAGTATAACACCAACAATAAAACCTAGCCACCAACTCCTCCTAGCTAGGAATCACTCCCAATAAAATTTGATTGCTCCACCAAAGATCCACAAATAAAAATCATACACATAGAAAAGTCCTCTTTGGCACTTATACTTGCATCACACTAGTGTACAAGATAAAACAAGATAGTCTTCCACTAAACTCCAAGTAGTAGTAAGGTTTCCAAAACCACAAAACCCTACTCTTCTCTCATAAGAACCACAAGAACAAGTGCTCCTTTTTCTCCTCTAGGGTTTCTCCCAAACCCTAGCCTCCCTTGTCTTCTTAGGGAAAACCCTAACCCTAATACACTCCTTGCAACAACACAAGAACACTAGTGCACTAAATAAGAGTGCAAAGTACAATGAAGAATAAGTATAATGAAAGAGACAAGTTCACCTCTAGCTCTCACATCTCTATTACATGATGATGTGATAAATATGATTAGTGAAAAGACTCTCTCATTCATTTATATATATGAAAGGTGAGAGTGGCCAACAATAATAAAGTGGACAAGGTCCATCAAAAATAAACTTAACTAATTGTTATATATGTCCACATGTGAAACACTCCAACTCTAAGGTGGCACATGTCAAGCTTGAGTGGAGTACTAAACTAATGAAGTTGCAAAAAAGTAAAATGAACTTGATAAGTATTAAAACTAATGAGTTCTTTCTTTTATCAAATTTTCCTTAAATTTGAAAGAAACTTAAATGTAAAAAGTGGCAAACTAAATTTCTAGATTAATGTTGAAATTAAATAAGCCAACAAAGAAAAATGAACCCTAAAAGCAACGAGTATTAGAAGTGAAGGTATTTCAACAAAGATACCAACTTAACGAGAACTCTTTAGAGTTCATTTTTTTAGAGTGGTTATTTTTACCCCTAAATAAAAAATTGACACTACCGGTAGCACCCTTTCTTTTGCAGAGGTTAAAATTCAGACCCATTCATACCCATTGCATTGACAATTGATGTCATTGTGGACAAAAAATTTAAAATTGGCCCTTGAATCGAAAAGCGATGCTACCAGTAGCACTAAGTTTTTTTTTGGAGTTAAGATTATAACTTAATTGAGACAGTGGCCTCGATAATGACTACCATCGTCGATAAACAACTCAAATTTGACTACTAAATCATTGCTTAAAAACAATTTTTATACTTTTTAAAAATTTACATTGAAAAAATAAAGAAATTAAAAAAAAAATGAGAGTTGGATTTTTAAAAAGTAAAACAAAAACAACCAATTTTTAAGAAAAATTGTAACCGAAATTTAATTTAAACTAAAAAAATTGATTGCTAATTAAAACATATGAACATTATGGAGCAATGACAGGAGAAGCAGGTTAGGTTTCTAAAGTTTGGCATGAAAACTTAGGATCTGAGGCACGAGAGGGTAGTGCATGGGTGGATCGGAGAATAGGAGTAGCAGGAATAGCACAAACATGGAAGGAAAAAGGCAGGAGGCAGCAGAGCCTCAAACAGGGAACCAAAATGTGGATGCAATAATGAAGGAAGCGAAAGAAGGGGCTAAGAAGAAGTCATTTAACGAAGTAGTGTCAGGGGGACCCAGTCTAACGACCAAGGACACAGGAAGGGACATGTGATCCCCTATTCAGATCAACCTGCCTCAAAAGCAGGACCAACTCCAAATCAAGACAAGAAGATAAAGAATGGATGTCTGGCGAAAACAGCAGAAAACCCAAGATATGAAGCTACCTCCCCATGTATTAGAGAGTATATACAACACATGAAGGACCATGCGCTTATCGGGAATTTCATGGGGATCTGGCCCTCAGAGAAGGCGCTCATGCTTTGGGTTCAGACAATATCAAAATTCAAAGGCAACATAGAAATCAAATTGGGATCGAAAGGATTTTTTATGGTAATTTTCTCATGCTCTGCAGATAGGAGTAGGATATTTGATGAAGGACCATATTTTTTTAACTCTGTAGGATTACATCTGAGATATTGGATGGAAAGGTTCTCATCGAATGAGGAATTCATGTCGGCACCTGTTTATATTAGATTATACTCACTACCTCAAGAATTTTGGCACCTGGAAACCTTAGAGGGAATAGGAGATATGCTAGGCTCCTTTGTAAAGTTGTCGGAGATAACTAAAGTAGCCAAGTACACATCCTACGCCAGGATATGTCTGTACATGAACGTGGAAGGAGCCATGCCAGAATTTATAGTGATCTCATTTCAGGACCAAGACTGGACTCAATCCATAGATTATGAACATATCTCGTTCAGATGCAGGAAGTGTCATGAACACGGTCACTATTTCACGAATGTCCCCAGAACATAAGCACAATGCCTAATAGAGGGAAAGAGGAAAAGGATGGGGAGGGATTCATCAATATCCCCAACAAAAGAAATTCCATAATGAAAGGAGCTAATCAAATAGGAGAAACCTCTAAGAAGATATCCAATGGATTCCAAGCATTAGCAATGGAAGAACAAACGATATAAAAAGGAAAAGAACCAGACCAAAGCCCAGTCAACCCAGATCCAAAAACTACTTCAGACAAGGGTAAACTAGAGGAGCTTCCAAAGCACCGGAGAATAGAGAAAACAAGAAATACCAACCCTATTTAGGAAGGGGAAGCCATAATGCAGGAGATGGAAGACACAGAGGGATCCCAGGAAGAAATGGAGGAAGAGGACAAAGACCATAACATGGAGCTAGAAGAAATAGAGGTAGACATCATAGCCCTTATTAAATCCCATGGGGAACAAGAAGTGAATAAGATGCAGGTAAATCAACTCAGAAAAATGAACAGAGAACTAAATAAATGAAAGGGGAAGATTAGTAGCCAAGAGAATCCCACAACCTCGGCAAGTAAACTAGGTATCAAGAGAAACCCTCTTAAAAACCAGAAAAAACTCATTGGGGAGGAAAAATGAAGAGGCCACAAACCACATAAGAAAGTCTTAGAAGAAACATGGGCCCTATTGATAGAATAAGGTCAAGTAGTGGACCTCCCAGAGAAGTACTTCCCCTCTCAACCAAAATGTTAATGATGAAGGTAATCTCATGGAATATGCAAGGGTTATGTGAACTTTGAAAAAGAATTTAAACCAAGAGAAAGTATACTTTATGCTATTACAAGAAACTAAATGTGATAGAGAAACAATGAGCAAGATAGCCAATAAAGTGTGGAAGAAATATGAAATGGTATGTATAGAAGCAGAAGGGGCCTCGGGGGGCTTAGTGACCCTCTAGAATCCAGACAATCTCAAGATGGAACTAGTGATCCAACGCCAGATAATTCTAACAATCCATTACCAAGACCTAAGAATGGGGGAGCAGGGCTACATTTCGAATGCATACGGACCCCAAACCAAGATGCAAAAAGAGAATTTATAGAATATTTGGATCAACTGGGGAACCTGCTTCAAGATCAATAATGGATCATAGGAGGGGATTTTAACCTCATAAAATTTCTGGAAGATAAAAAGGGAGGGGTAAGAAAGCTATAATCAGAGAACAAACGGTTCAAAGAAAGCATATATAAGTCAAATATGGTGGACCTACCAACCAAAGGAGGCATCCTCACCTGGAACAATTGAAGAGGAGAACTAAAATATGTAGCAAAGAGATTGGATAGATACTTACTTTCATAAAGGTTCTTTCAATCCACACAGGGAACGGTGGTTGAAATTATTCCTTACCAAGGATCGGACCACTGGTCGATCCTAGTAATTTGGGAGTCTCAATTAACCCATAGACCAAAGCCTTTCATATTTGAAAAATTTTGGAGGTGTAGCCCAGACTTTGTACCAATGATGTCTATGTGGTGGAATAGCCAACCAAACCTCCATGGCACCTAGATGTATAAATTCCAACAAATGTTGAAATACACCAAGGCTTGTATTAAAAAATTGAATAAAGAGGTCTTCAACAACATCTAGGAGGAAAGGAGAAAAATAGAGGGGAAAATGGAGGAACTCCAACAACAAATAATCCTCCCAGGGTTGTCCTAGTAACTCTGATTGGAGGAAGCCCAACTTCAACAGGATATCATAGAAAGAGATATCTAGGAAGAGATTTTGATCAAGTAGAAATCATGGGTTCAATGGTTATAGGAGGGAGAGACAAACACCAAGTTCTTCCACAACTCTCTCCTCTGGTGAAGAAGCTAGAACCGTATAGCGGCCCTGCAAAAGGAAGATGGCACAGTGGTGGAAAAACACGAGGACATAGAAACTAAGCTAGTGGATCATTACAGGAATTTACTTTCAAAACCAAACGAGGACAGAAGGGAAGAAACTCGAAAAATCACCAACTTGATTCCCAACCTAATATCTGCAAATAAAAATAGCAGTTTAATGCGTCAGGTAACCATAGAAGAAGTAGAATAGGTGGTCAGGGCTATGCCAGCAGGAAAGGCCTTGGATCCAGATGGTTTCACCTCGAACTTCTACAAATCTTGTTGGAGCATCATAGGTCAAGATGTGTGGGAGGTGGTAGAATAATCAAGGAAATTATGCTCAATCCTCCTTGTTTTCAACGCTACCTTACTGACATTGATCCCAAAGGAAAACGAGGCAAGAATGGTAGATAAGTATCATTTGATCTCTCTTTGCAATGTAATATACAATATCATAACAAAAAATTTCGCAAATAGACTGAAACCTATCTTACAGGAAATAATTTCACCCGAAAAGGGAGGATTCATTGAGGGAAGACAAATCCTAGGTGGTATAATAGTGGTCCATGAATCCATCCACTCGCTTAAGACAAGCGGTCATTCAGGGATGTTGATAAAGTTGGACTTATCAAAGGCCTACAACAAAATAACCTAGGATTTCCTTCATCAAATTCTGAAAGTGTTTAGCTTCGACCGAGAATGGATATCCTGGGTATATGCCCTAATATCCATGGGCTTTTTTTCTATACTGGTTAATGGTTCCCCTTCTTCTACCTTCAAATCCTTTAGAGGAATCAGGAAGGAGCACCCTCTATCCCCGTTTATATTCATAATTCTAGTAGAAGGATTGGGAATGTATTTCAAGAGGTACCGAGAAGAAGGGGCCTTGCAAGGCCTCCATATTACCCTCTCCTCTGAACCCCTCACTTACCTTCAATTCATGGATGATACCCTCCTAATGAGGCAGCCCACAGTTAGGGAAACAAGGGCCATAAAAAGAAACCTAAACTTGTTCATGGTAGCTTCGAGGATGTAAATTAACGATGAAAAATCTAAAGTGTTCTCTTTCAATACTCTGATTTCAATCCAGGGGAACATTTCCCACATTTTGGGATTCCAACAAGCGGGGATTCCCTCAAATTACCTAGGAATTCCTCTCTTAGACAAAGCTCCCAAAAACCCAGTTTGACAAAAGATCCTTTTGAAGATCGAGGATCGCCTAAACAATTGGACTCATCGTTTCCTGACCTTTCCGGCCAGGTTTCTCCTCATAAAATATGTTTAAATGGCCATGCCCCTTTACCTCTTCTCGATGCTAGTGGCCCTAGTAAATGTCATGCAACAAATCAGAGCTATCCAAAGGAATTTTATTTTGGGAGGATCAAAAAGGGAGAAGAAATGGGCCCTTGTATACTGAGGCAAAATCTATACTCCTAAATCAAGGGAGGGTCTGGGAATAAGGGACTCCCTCACGATAGGCTGAGCTTTCACAACCAATATTTTTGAGCGGTGGAGTAAAAACCCCGAGGCCATATGGGCCTACATATGGACAAAAAATTATGCCCCAGACCTCCAAGACAATGACAATATTAGGTTGGACGGTCTACAACCAAGTTCTCTTATTTGGAATTATGCATGGAAAAACAAATCAATAGTCTAGACCCAAAGCTTTTGGGAAATTCATTATGGAAACTTGACTCTAATTTGGGAGGACGCGTGGGAACAATTACTAGTGTTGTAGGCCAAGGATACCATGAAAGCTATTCAATAAAGAACAAAAGAGGCAAGATGGACTTTGGACCACCATTATTTGGAGGATCCCCAGAGCCAAAACGAGTTGGATATCAAAAAGTGGAAACCTATAGAAACATGGATGGTATCTTGGACAGACTTAGTCAGGAAAGAGATGGAGCAGATCTTAGCCCAGAGGATGGTAACTTGGAAACCAGGCCTAGATATCCTAAGATGGGGCCAAAAAGGGAACAGAAATTTTAGCATCAAGGAAGCTTACCAACATATGCAAGATATCTCGGATACAAACCAAAATACAGTATGGAGAAAAATCTGGAACTCCCATCATTGGCCACAAGTAACAAATTTTCTATGGTTGGTTCTTCACAGGAAAGCCTTAACATGGGATAGAATTATGAGAAAGGGATTTGAAGGACCCTCCATCTGCATGATGTGTGGACAAGAATGTGAGACGAGAAACCATCTATTTAGTGAATGTCAAATATCATCGGAACTCTGGGATAGGGGAGCTATAACTTTCCGAATAACTGACAGAATTTGCCACTACATCAATAGAACCTTGGAAGAATGGATACCATAACCATTTAGAAACAAAATCCTAAATCGTATCTGGAGTATCTTCCCAGGTTTCGTTCTATGGCATACCTGGAAGGAGAGAAATCGCAGGATATTCTGGGGACAGTACAACAATATCAACCAAATGTGGCAGGGAATCCAGGCTAACATATAAGAGACAGTCATCTCCTCAGTATGGAAAGAAGAATATTAGTATCCCTCGGGGGTAGAAATAGAGATATTCAAAAAATGGAATATAAGCCCACTCAAGCCCATGAACAATCAAAACACAAAGACCGATATCAATTCTATGAGCAAGGAGACCTGGTAAGCTCCTCCTCTCGGATTCATGAAACTGAACTACGACAACGCCTCTAAAGGTAATCTGATCCAAGCGGGAGCATGAGGGATATTCAAGGACTCGACATGGGAAATCAGGTATGGCTACTTTATCAGATTGGGTCTCAATTCCAACAATGGCGCAGAACAAACTATTATGATATTAGGGATACGTCTAGAAAAGGAATTAAACTACAAAGCTTTGGTAATGGAGGGGGACTCGCAGATCCTCATAGAAAATTCTAAATGGAACCCACCCAAAGAGGGTCTCAGAGAATTGGAGACTAATGTTTGGTTATTCAGAGATATCCACAACAAACAGGGGTAGCTTATCCATAGTCCCGAGACATGTTAATAGGAAGGTGAACGCGGTAGCGGATTACTTGGCTAATGTGGAGGTCCTAAAAACACCCAGAATCAACAAGTGGAGGTGGCAGGACATGGGCCCAGGTCCTTTAAGGGACACAATAGCCCGTTTAGCAGAGGAGGACACCCACCACATCATGGAAGTGACAAATGGGGAGATAGAGACATTGAGGGGGCCAGTGGCCCTCACCTCATTCTAGATGTCATATCACAAAGGGAAGGTACATGGGAATCAGGACTTAGGCCCACTGTCAAGGAAGGTGGCAGAGAAGGGAATTCAATTTCCAGATGTGGGAGCGAATGATGATCGAGAAAGAAAGGTACAAAGAGCTACGGATGAGCCAGAAGGTATGATATATGTAACCAGGATGACGCCAATGGCATCTAGCACCAATACAACTGGCATTATATTTTTGAGAGCAGAGGATAGGGATTACTGGAGAATGGTTAATTTAGTTAAGACAGTCAGGGAAAGACGGCTAAGAAGTAACAAGGAAAAGGCTATTGATAGGATATGGCTTCACAGGACTCAAACACACAGAAAAATCAAGTATGGAGTGATAGGGAAAGTAAACATAGATAAGTTGAGCTTTCTGGGGAGAGAAAAGAGGAAATTCTGAGAGAAGAGGCTCGAGGGTATATCTGGAACCCCGAGGCAAGGTACGCTCCCCACTCAGTCGAGATATAGAGGGAAGGTTTTAGGTGTATACCCAGCTTCCAGAGGAGCTAAGTCGGAGAGAATTAAGGGGTTTTCAGCATACCGAAGGAGCAATAACGGGAAAAAGTTGGGGGGGAGAGAATTGAGATACAAGACAATGCTTCCAGGGAATAACTAGCTGGTGTGGGGAAACTCCACCAGATCGAGGAGCTGAGGGAAGAAATCCAAAAAATCCAAGAGCTAGACACTTCCCAGGCGGACCCGCTCGAAAGCAAGGGTAGAGATAGTTATGATGGAGGCCAAGGGTAACTATCATATCTTAAGCACGACTCAGGAAAAGCAGATGATGGAGGTGATACAGAGAGAAGTGAATAAAAAGTGAGGGTTGACCATGGAGGTGGAAATCATAGTCGAGTCAAGGGATTGGGTCCATGGTCTCGTCCAGTCGTGAACCAAGGAGACCAAATATTTCTGGCTGGTGGAAATCTATTGGCAAACCAAAGCAATGATAGCGCAAGCTCTGGTGTAGCAGCAGCAAGAGGTCATCCAAGTGCCTACCCAATAGAGATAAGACAGGGTAAGAGTTTTGGAAACAAAATTTGAACTCTTCTGCAAAGAAAAAAAATGGTGTTTCGTTTATTGAGTGGGACCATGAGGATAAGCAGGATCGGCCCAAACAATAAAAAAAGGTGGAAATCCCAGTGGGGACCTAGGACAGTCCCATTGTGATAGTGGATGAGGACCACCAGAAAGGATCTTGCCAGGTCAGGTCCTCACTGCAAGAGTCCTGAAAGAGCACCATCTTGTGGTGAAGCCTCAATCCAAGAGGGCCTTCTCTATAGTCGAAGTTTGACCAGTCAGATCAGTAGAGCAATGGCATCTCGAGGATTCCTTTGCAAGCTATGGGGACTTTTGGGTATGGTCCTAATATATTTATTTTTTGTAATCAAAGGAATCGGTATATGAATTTCTCGGGACATAGGTGGAGAAGACAAGGGGAAGCTAGGGGGGAGAGGACCAGGGATGGTCCCGGAACTTAGGGCCATATAGGGTTGGGTCCTTTTTGAATTTCTGGAAGACAAGACTACTCTATGGGGACTTCTGGTCTCTGTTTGGGATGGGTCTTTTTGTTGAAATTCTAGAAGACATGAATATTTTGTGGGGATCCCTGGTTTCAGTTTTGGCAAGACCCCAGAATCGTAGACTGTAATTTTATGTACCATTCTAATAGAAATTCATAGTGACTTTTTTTGTTAAAAAAAAAACTAAAAAAAATATGAAAAACAAGACAATTATAAATTTTTATCTTTTAAGTTAAAAAAATAAAAAAAGTTATAAAAAACAATTAAAAGAAAACTTAGAAAAAAAAAGTTAAAACTAAAAAGGAAAG
>ML779472.1:40355-57282 GCA_009831015.1 Picea engelmannii
AGAAGGAGAAGAAGGAGGTGTTGATGGAGGTGAAGGAGGAATCTGAGGCTGGTCCTCTTCCTCTTCACTTTTGTCTTTTGAAGAATTACCCAAAACTGGACGCTTCCGTTCCAAGTAATCTTCGTACAAAACTTGCACCATCTACGACATGGCAAAGAATGTTTTCCGGAAATCTTTCTCATCTTGAGAAATCCCCTCTTCTGATGCCATCTTCTCTTTGAAAGAAGCTCTTCTTCTCAATCCAATTAATGGATTCTCTGCAACAAGCTCGCCTTCACCACGCTGTAGCTTTTCCCTGGTTAACATGCAAAACTCAAATCCAAACGTCAACTAGCTCTGATACCTCTTGATCCGTCAGGATTTTTCGAAATGACTATGGTTGAATTTTATTCGCATGCATTAATTAACCATTGGGAAACTTTAACGAAAGAGCGAGAAAATAAATGAATTATATAGCCATTAACATATTTTCAGATCTGAAAAACACAATGAAAAACAGCAAACCATAATGCACAGAGGTTGATAACGGAGTTCGGCAACTTTGCCTACGTCTCCGGGCCTTTTCTCTTGTGGGGGAGGCTTCTTTATTTCTTTTTGAAAGCTTATTAGTACATCTTTATAATGTCGAATGGTCTCTAGACTGATCTGGTCTTGTTTGCTCAGATCTCTGGAACCATGCACAAAAAACGGCACCTGAACCGGATGTCCCGAGCTCTCAGAAATCGTCCGACAACATCTCCTCCTCAACGGTCTTCCTGCCTCAAACTGGCTTTGACTTGCCTTGCCTCAACATCTCTGCTCTGAAATTGCTCTCAAAAGCTCCCTCCATGGCCTCAAAATGGCCTTGGTTAAATAGTGGGGAAATTAGTTTTCCCTCTCCAACTTCCTCCACGAATTTAGGCTCTAAAAATGCCCAATAAAAAATGACTTAATTACATTAAAAAGGATTAAACAATAGTTAAAAAACCAAGAAGTGGTTAAAAAACCCACTTCATAACTATATAATAGTTAAATACGGGCTTTTAGCCCCCTCCAACCGGACGCGCGCACCTTTTGGGTGGTTTTATGGGCCATGTGGCCACGCGGTAGCCCAAAGGGCTAAGCGCGGGCCACCCCAAGCGCTGGCATTGGTCACATGGAACGGTTTTAAAACCGTGGCTTAACACATTACCACAACCATTGCAATAACCGTTTAAAACCCCGCATACAACCGCTGGTAACCGCGCATAACTCCCGCGCTGGTGGTCGTATGTCACACATAGAACACATGGAACCAGGGGTCGGGGCTAAGCCCCGGCCCGCCCCCCGTCCGTTTCAAACAACAACCGAACTCAAATAACGTTTTTGCCATTGCTTTAACAAGCAACACCATATGGCGCAACGGTCGGTGAGTCTCTGTGAAGTCGTTGTGCGGAGGAGGTCCGGGGTTCGAATCCCCCGGGCCCTAAATAATTTTGACATAGCCAACATTGGCAAAAACCGGGGTGCCACGTGGCAGCCTGTGATTGGGCCACGTGGCACCTTTCCATTTGCCCAAACAGTGCCACGTGTCAACACCCGATTGGTCCACATCATCCACCGTACTGCCATGCGTCAACCTTCCACGTCATCTGCTGACGTCACCCTGCCACGTGTCACCCTTCCAGTGGTGACACGTGTCACTTCGGGATTGGTCCAACTGCGCGCCGAAAATGCCAAATCAGCCTGACACATGTCGCCTCCTGGTGCTGCCACGTGTCCTGTACGGAAGCCTCCACGTGTCACTGTACAGACTGACACGTGTCCTGTACGGACTGACACGTGTCCTGTACGGACTGTACGGACAGGTACAGTCAGCATCCCAAAATTTTGCCTGTTTGGCTCGGCGGACAGAATGCGATATCTTCTCCATACAGACTCTGTTTGACATAAAAATTATACCACCGGAATCAGGAAGACGAGCCAGACACAATGGTGTTGGTTTCGTCGGATTCCAAGCACTTTCATTTTTGAGCATTTTTCATGCCCTGTCAGTCTTCTGAATCCGATTTCGGATCACCTAGTGTGCCCTAACCTAGCGCACCTCTTGGTACTCTCAATAAGGTAAGACGTCAAGTTTGAGTTTTTGGTCAAATTCAAAGGTTGACCAAGTCAAAGTCAAAGGTTGAACAAGTCAAAGCAGTCGTGACTTACTCTATGAAGTCAGAAAACAAGTTAGAAGGGGCTTCTAACTTCAGAGAATGGAAGACAAGGATTGACCTCATCCCTGCCAAGAATAAAGTGTTGGATATCATGAAAGGAAAAGACCGTGGAACCACGGTTTGAAGAAGGAAAAGAGATGGAAGCATGGACTCCCTTATATGGAGGGAGTTGATTACAAAATTCCAAAAGAAGAGCATGCATTCATGCATGAAGCAAGGATTAGGAGGGAGATAATCCTAAATGATATGATCCATTAAGGATTATGAAGTATATGTCCATGTTCCCATTAAAAATAGCCACCATGATAAGCAACACGTGATCAGTTTGACTCTAGAAGAAGTCTTCTTTGAAAAGAAGCCTTAAAGTATCCTTGGTTATCCATCTACATCCATGATACTATGATGAAAGGAAGAAGTTGGAATCTTCAGGGCATGGAATCTATAGAAGACTCCATGGACCCAAGAGCTAAAGAGAAACATGAGGAAGAACATGAATATTCCAAGAAAGAAAGAAAATCCAGAACAACCAATTGTTATACCGAGAATCACAAAGATTACCAGCTTGGTTTGAACCCACTAGAAGCAATCAAGCATAAGAAATGGAAGTTATGATAAAGAACAATGTATGTAAGAAAATGTGAAAAAGACTTATGAATGGAAGCATTGCGAGATTTAGAAGTTCTTCCAGAAGAAGGGGAAATACTATGACGACAACTCGTTCCAGTAAACCATATATACCTCTCATAGTATCCATGGATTGGAATTTACATATAAAATATTGTTCTTCCCAAATAAAGCAAATTGAGAAAGAAGCTTATACCAAAAAGAGACCCATGTATGCAGATATAAGAAGACCTTGTATGGATTCAAACAACTTGATGCAGACTACCTTATATACAATAGAAGCGTGGTGAAAACCTTCTCCAACATAAATAGTGTATCGGAATGGTTACTCAGAAGTCTGGGATGATGGATTGCTAATCCATGACAAACTCTCACGATGACAAAATAAGTGCTACTTGGATATGTCTCAATTTGAGATTTTCCACGATGTCATGAGCTAGTAGGAAACAAATGTACTGAATTCAACCATGATATATTGTAATGATCAAAGCTATCTGAAGCCTTCAGAGAAAACCACTGTTCCATGACAGAGCGAAGTACATTAAGATCAAGAATTATATTCTCCATGATAAAGTCCAGAAGAGAGAAGTGGTTCTCTAGTATATCTCCACCGATGAGAAAATAACAAATATTTTGGTAAATCCTCTGTCCAAGATGAAAAGTTTGCGTACTTAAGAAACAAGTTGGGGCTCATGGAGACAACTTCCTTATTGAAAAAGGAAGAGATTACTCCCAAATTGGGAGGGAGCACTAATATATTATTGATTTATGGACAATCATTTTTCAGTTCGAAAAATGGTCCAGGATGAGCATTTCCTTTCCAATTCGGAAAGTGGTTTGAGATTTCCAACGGACAGACATTTTCTAGTTCGGAAAATGGTCCAAATTGGACAGTCATTTCTGTAATGAAAATGGTCTGATAGATTGTTGATGTACCATAGACAACGATTCCCCTCGTGGCCAATGTGGGGAAATGGTCTAGGACATTCATTCTTATTGGAAGTCACCCTAAGTAGTGGCCAAGTAGAATGGTCTGCCTTGTCGAACAATCATTCTTTCGAAGTTCAGAGTTGTGAGCAGTTTCGAAGAATGGTCTGTTTTGGAGGTTGGTGCAGGACAGTCATTTCCATTAGGAAATGGTCCGGATAGTCATTCCCAAGGGAAGACTCATTCTCTCCAGGTTGCACTATGAGTAGTGTCGGAGGAATGGTCCAGGTTCAACAATCAGGGACATGCATTGCCTAAGGCAGACTCATTCTCTCTAGGTTGCATTATGATTAGTGTTGGAGGAATGGCCCAGTTAGGAGAATGGTCCAAGCTCATAAATCAAGGACAAATACTCTTCTATGCTTGAGAAGAATAGTCCAGATATCCCATGGATGATGTTTTACTTTCTGAGGAAAGATGCTCTTCCATATCTCATAGATGTGAGTGGAAGACTGGCCCATATGACTCAGTTTATATCATGATATTGTTTTATGCAGGTTGATATCAGATGATATGATTACTGTGGAGACGTATGTCTCTAGACAGTAGATGTATGCTACTGTGGTGGATGTGTTCCACTAGTTGTGACTATGTGTCATTGATTAAGTAGTTGTGTGCTACTTGGTGTGGTTGTGTACCACTAGATAGTAGTTGTGTACTACTATGGATAGACACAGTTGTGTTCTATTGAATGGAATTGTTCGGATTGCCATGAAGACTATCAATAGTGTTGGAAATGATTACTAGCTAGATGGATAGTCAGTGTGCTAGTGGACATATATTCTCCAAGTAGAAAATGGTCCAGGACATTTATTCCTCTAGGACATATGTTCAGATTAGAAGAATAGTCCTTGTATCTCATGGCGTGGCTTCCAACATCTGTTGGAATAGTTATTCTTCCAGGACATATGTATAGATTAGAAGAATGGTTCTTATATCACTCTGTGGAGTAAGTGACTTATTCAACATCATGCATGATTACTCAGATGGAGTATGGCTTCGAGAGATGATGCAGTTGATGCTATCAAATGATACTAACAGTGATGATGGTGCTCGTGATTTGATCATGAGATAACCTGTGTGGCTATGATGATGCTATCGGTTGAATGATCTGTTTGTGCTCAAGATCATTGCCTTTAATACCTCCCTAGCTAGGAGGGAGTGTTTATATTTTGGTAGTTGTGGGAGGTATTAACCTCCACGTGTAACCTTGACGAGACTAGAATCTTTTGGAAAGCTTGAGAAACCCTAAAAGCCTTGGACATAACCCTAGAAGACAAGTCGGCTAAAGAGAATAATTAATATTGAGTTTCTAGCCTCCAGAAAGAGAATTTTGCCCACACGGCTAAGAAAGAGCAATATAAATACAAGATGCCAAAGCTCATTTGGACACACATAGCTCGCAACTGCAAAAATTTAGTAAGTGCACAAGTTTGGAGAGTAGTTGCAGCTACAACTACTGCAACTTGTATTTTTGGTTTTAGGCTTGGACTTTCTCTTGGTTATGGTTTGGACTTTTTGCCTTGTGCGCTAGTTCTGGAGATAGGTACGCTACATAGATTGGATATTGGTTCTAGGGTTTGCTTCCAGAATTATTCTCTTTGTCAAGGTTAAGGTGCTCGGGGGTGGCTTCGGCCTATGGTTGGGTGAAAATATTGCTATATTGTCTATGGTGAAATGAGCACATCTATTTTTCTTATAGTTCCCACATGGTAGAACTTAGGAAAATATTAAAACTAAACCTTATTTGTTATGTTGTGTTAAGAGATACCACCAGGTGTTACCATCTAATGGATTACTAAGAAGTTAGACCCATCACTTCAAAGGGGTACCTTACATTGGGATACATGTACCATGAATTGAGACTTATGACATCACATTGGGATCCATGTACTCATATGTGATCATATCTGCAAATGTTGAGATCCATGACATTTTCCTTGGGATCCATTTACTAGATTGGGATACGTGTCACTACATTGGGATCAGTGACAATGCATCCGGCTATGACAGGGATTCCATGTCATCACACTTGCCACATCAACCACTCAAATTTTCTCTCCTTTCTCATTTGGACGGTGTACTGACACTCGTGAATTATTATTCTATCCTTGGACCACATGTGGGAGCCATTGATGCGTTTGAGGAGTTGGTTACAGGTTGTTGGGGTTGTTCCAGGTGGTTAGATTGATGATTGGATGATGTGGCATTTATCACCATTATTTATTTGAGGAGGCCACACATGCCGCTTGCATTGAATTGTTGACTTGGACAACCCACATGTGTGGGAGTGATGTCATGCTTTTTGAGATAGTTTTTTCATATTTGGACAATTCCTCACATTTTTGGAGTTGGTTAGAGGAAATTTGGATTCCCTGGACCATGTTTGACTCATCCTTTCACCCCTTGATGGGACATTGGCACATTTTTTGAGGGGTGCATCTCTCCTAGCCCTCTCTAGCCCACATGTGTAGCATTATTTCGTGTATTTGGACCATTTTAGAGGGGTGCTCTTATCTTTGAGGGTTTTGAGGGATATTTTATCTCGTTCATTGTATTTTCCCCATGGTTTTGACTGAGCCAATGGTATTGAGATAACACATTATATTGATCATCGTATTGAGGAGGCTCCTTAGCTATAAAAGGAGGAGACCTCTCTCATTTTCTTTATTGGGGATAAATGAGAAAATGGGTTTAAAGAGTTCTTGTGCATCTATATTTTATCTAAGTGAACGTTTAGCTATCTTTCAAGGGTTTAGATAGAAAAATTTCAAGTTTGTTGGAGGACAAAGCTACTACAAGTCCAAAGAAGGGTGACATGCTCCGCTTGGAAGGGTAAC
Source organism: Picea engelmannii (assembly GCA_009831015.1). Lineage (NCBI taxonomy): Eukaryota > Viridiplantae > Streptophyta > Pinopsida > Pinales > Pinaceae > Picea > Picea engelmannii. Next base: position 46,987 of record ML779472.1, read on the forward strand.
TCAATGTATAGTCTTCTTGCCTTCCCCCTTTGACCATTGGAGAATTTTTCCATTGCATTAAGGTAGGATATCATATGGATCTTCCCTTTTGCCTTGACCAACCTTTGATATCACCTTGTTAGTACTTGGAGAGGCTTCTTCATGCACCAATCCCCCATACATTCTTGAAGAGAACCATCTAACCCATGACAATGTTTGAGAGGGAATCTTGTAGGTGCCATCAACATTATCTCATCTTTTACCTTTAGCTACACCTAGATTTGGTGTAGAGACCCCATATCCCTCTCTAGGCACCAGTCTATCCTTGTTTTCAACCACTCAAAAAACTCAAAATTGTCCTTACCTTTTTTCTTTTTTCTTTTGCAATCTAGGGTTTGTATTGTCATATGTTTGGTCTAGATTGCTTGGGATTCAATTATACATCAAATGATTTACTCATGCTAACTTGATTTTAAAGAATATTTTTAATGGTTGGCATAAGAGGGTTTTAGATCTAGTTTTATTTCTTTAATTCTTACAAAGGATCTATCCCTTGATTTGTTGAAGCATTCTTTGAATTAAATGAACCTAACCATGTGTGTATGCTCTATGTACTTGGAATGATTGGAATGTATGAATCCTAACTAGAACCATTATCATTTATCATGTCATGTTTTGGGTGATTTTCATTCTAGAACAATTTAAGCAACACATCAAGGCATTAAAGGCTATAACGACCTCACTTAGAGGGAAGAATCCTACTCATTTTATCACTATTTGAGGGACCTTTTTAATGTCAAAATTTGCAGACTTGAGGTTCAATTGTTGCAAGGATATAATGCTTATTTTGAGCAATGTTTTAATATGATTTTTCTCCAATCATTCTCCAATAACACATTGATGCTTTAAAGGGTTCAAAGGCCTCACAATCTTGCAAATCGTTGTTTTCTCTCATCATTGTCCAAAGGTTCTTCTTCATTGATTGAACTGTAGAGATTTGATCCATATGGTGTAGCTTTATTTGACAAAATTTCGAGGTAATTTTGCACCAAATGTTTTATGAGAGAAAACCCATGTCAAATGATGCCTAAAGACTTTGTAGTACTACTGGACATTGCCCTTGTCATCATTGTTCAAGGGTTTCATTTGTTGTCTAAACTACAAAAATTTGAGCGTATTGTGATGATGGTGTAAGACTACCCTTACTTTCAAATGTTTCAACACATTCTTAATCTAAATTGTCTCAAATAACAAGTCGATGCTAAGCATATGCCAATGACCTCATTACAAGATGGAATGCTACCTTTCTCATTCATTGTTTTCAGGTTTTATTCATTGCCTAAAAACTACAATTTGAGTCGCATTCATTGATTGATGATGCATGCTACACTTGTTGGTTAAAATCACATTTTGTTACAGTTTTTTATCTCTAGATTGAATATGATCTTATAGTCATTAAAGGCTGCCCCAGAGTCCTGGTCAAAGAATACTAAATACTGTCATAAGTAACTAGTGTTTAAAGATATTGTTCCAACATTATTTCGACACAAAACTCATGAAAAGGATATGTTATCGCACAGTTTGTAGCAAGGGTAGAACCTTGAGGTCTGAAGCCCAAACTGGCGCAACAAGAACCAATCCCTCCCAATGTCACCACAATGGGATGGTTCTTTCTATTTAGGGTGGTAAGGCCCGGGGAGACGTCCCCGGTGACCTGGAGTTTTGAGAAGACAAAGAGGATGATAAGACAAAGATAGATTTCCCGCTCACAAGTCACCACCAAGCAGATAGTCCCGGCTAAACAACCAATAATAAAGTAAAACCCCCGAGGATAAACCTACCTTAGACAAAGCAAAAACAAATGCTATATGCAAGCTAATTCAATGGGTTAGTACTTCATATAAATGAATGACCATTCGATGAACATATAAGTAATTTTGGAAATAAATATTAACGAAGTCAATGTTTATAAATAGTAATGAAAATTATCACTTCACCAATAAATAATGGAATAATGTGGCATTCAAAGTAATAGATCAACACTTCATTCAATTATGCCTCAAAGTACCATTCAATTGATTATAAAACAAAACGTTTTTTGCACAAAGGTGTTAATAGCAGGAGATGACGCCAGCATATAGTTTTAGAGGGTTAGCTCTAGGCTAGGGTTAGTTAGGTTAGGGTTCGATTCAAAGTGTTGATAGTAGTTTTGATCAGGTTTACTTTGGCACACGAGGTATTAGGATCAGTGCCTTGGGGTTAAATGGAGTCAATAGTGAAGGACGCAAGAGTTGAAGGAGACAAAAATCAAAACAGTTAAGGACTAGAGGGAGAGACTTTGAGGTGTTGCTAAGGCAAGGCCTCGAAGTCAAAACCCTAGGGCAGAGAGGCTCACTTTGGCATAGGTGAACTAGGCCTCAATGCTCTCTCCTCCTTCCTTAACTCAGATGGCAAAACGGTTAGCTGAAAGATGAAGCATAAAACCAAAACTAGAGGGTTTGATGAAGCAAGGTGTTGCTACAGCAAGGCCTTTTCAGCAAACCCTAGAGGAAAAAAATGGCCCCAAGTTTTGTAGACCTAGGCTTAAGAAATCTCTCTTCTTGGCCTCTAGATAGTACGGCTAACAAAAAATGAAGAGAGAGAGAGTGTGTAGCAACGACTAGGCTCTCTTCTTCTTTAATGGCTAAAAATTTCTCTCAAAGGGGACATGAGACAAGGACCTACTTGCGTGCTTGTCACCTATGGTTTTGTTCAACAAAATCATAAACATATGCAAGAAATTAAACTACAACCATTCATTCAAGAAGTTTTGCAGAAAAAATACTTACAATTCACCAAGAAATATCAATGCAAACCCTAGTTGTAACACCTTCCTTCAAGAGAAAGGCCAAAACATGCCAAAATAATCCTCCTTAAACAAGTGTGCATCACTAAATCAGCCAATAACCTAAGAGAGGGCGCAAATTTCAGACCTCCTTAAGGAGTGAGTAAGTTGTGATGAAAAAATGAAGGTAAAAATCCCTCATTTATACAGTACCATGACCTAATTTTACATTTTAGGTCATGTAAAAGGCCAAGAAGGCCAAAATACTAAATCATATTGTTTTACATTAAAATGTTAAATCTAAACCCTAATCAAGCTGAGAAAAGATAAAAAAGCCCCTCTAAGGGGGACGTTAGCCCCTTCTAGGGCAAATGAATCATCCTGGAGCAAAACGTTAGCCCTCCTTGGGCTTCTCCAACTTGCCACACGTGCCACTGTTGCCCAATTTGCCTCCCAAGACATCCAATAGGTTGGATAACATCATGGTCATCAAGGGTGACATCCCATGCCTTCCAAGGCCAACGCTCCACTAAAAAGGGCTCAACCCCCCTAGGTCAAGTTGTGTCGGGGTGCCTCTAGTGGAACGTCCTCTTCTTCTCCGGTGCAAATCCCCTGATCCATCTCTATCCTGTCTCTGCCCCCTGATGGGGTCTCAACATCCACCTGATGGGCTCTTCATCCCCATGGAGGTCCGAACTGATCATCTCCCCATGTGTACCGGTCCAAAATGGTACATGTTCGTCGGGCATGGTCCTACGCATCAAAAGCTACGCCCTCCATGGGCTCATCAGTCACAAGGATCATAGAAATGTCAATCACATCTCATCATCAATATTATTAAACATGTGCATGAAATCCCTAATACATCAGTTAACAACTCAAAGACGTTACACAAGCCTACAATACAAGTCTGGAGAAAAGGACAAGGCGTCCTATTGGGCTAGTGTCCACAGAAGAAGGAAAGTTCCTAGAAGAAACCACATCCAAGCCATGTAAGCAGGTGATGTGGTCAGGGGATGTCCAAACATGTGGTGCAGTGAGGGCCAAGGATGCAAAAATGTTACCTGTGGGTGCCTTTGTAGAAGGCGAGTTGTACCTGTCATGGATGCATTTTTTCCAAACCCATTCTTGCCTTTTATTCTTTTATCTTTTATTGCTTTTTTGTTCAAGAGCTAACCAGGGGACACTGCCCTAGCATGGAGACCAGTGGTGACAATGTTACCCACAAGTATTTTCACAGAAATGAGAAGGTTGGCTCGTGATGAGACCCCATTTCCCTTGGCCACGCAACCAAGATTCATTGCCCTGGTGTGGTGACCAACTAATGGCAATGTCATACTGTTAGATACCCATGGACCTAATAGGCTGGCTCATGATGAGACCCCCTATCCTCTGGTTAAGCCTTGTTTCATTATTTTTTCTGGGTCCCTCTTGTTTCTTGCTGAGAAGCTTTTTATTGCTTTCTCGGGGATCCCTGGGCAAAGAATCTCGAGGTTTTATTTTTAGGCTTTTATCTTTTACCATCTTGATTTTAACTTCTAGGCATTTAGTACCTTCTTCCCACGAGATAAGGTGCAATCCTGAAAATAGGTCATCCCAATGTCTAGACAAGTGGAATGGGATAAGTGAGCAGGAAACAAGATGGAAAAGTGGTACTATGATGGGAGCGGACGATGGATTTTCAGAAATTCCCCCCAGTGGCAAACCAAAACCTACAAACACGGGCTTGCTAGGGAACCCTGTCAATCCCCCCAAACATGGTCAAGAGGGCAAGTGTAAGATCCAAGCAATTGTTAGAAATAAAAGGAATCAAATTCATACATTCAATGGTTTTGATGATCAAAGTGACACATACCATGATACCTGGACTAATTACCTCATGGAGAAAGAACCTTCTCTGACACAAGACCAAGCCAATGGTGGTGGATGTTGTTGCTGCTGACAAGATGAAGATGCTGGAAAAGGAAAACGTGGGCCCTCAAGGGCCATGCTAAAGTCAATCCTTCTCTCGGTACTCCATGTCTAGGACCCGTGTACCTCGAGACATGATCTCGTAGTTATCCCTGAAAGTGGGGGATAACATCTGGCTCCAACCCAGGGACATGTGCTCACCGTAGAGCGCATGAGAACCTCAACATCTCTGGCATAACATGTTGACCTGTTCAATCTTGACAAAAGTATCAATAACAAAAATTTGGGGTGGTAATGCTACCCCAACATACAGATATATATACAGACTTAAATAAAACAATCAATAAGGTGATGTGAAAACAAACTAACATGCAAATGCAAATGATATAATACACGAATGCAAAATGCCTACTTACCTGTACTTACATGTGAAGTCAGGTTCCCCCACCTTGGTGGGGTTTGAGGAGGCGTCCGCTGATCGGTAATGGGCGCCTTCTTCCTTCCAAAGTGGACAAATAGTAGCAGTCATTAACTAATTCTCGTCCAACCTTGAAAGGTTTGAGCCATGATTGAGTGCTTCCTTTGACATTAGTTGACTCTCCTTTCTGGGTATCCCACATCCATACTACATCTCCTTCCTTGTACTTCTTGATCTTGTACTTGGTTGTTCCTTGGACAACCCTGGTGTATTGTGCAAAGGGAGGAGGGTGAGCTTCTGCTGTAAATACTTATTGCTGGGATGGATGAATATGTACATCGTCTTTTGGTATTTGTAGTGTTTTCACAGTCTCGGTTTCCTTGTCTTTGAATTCATCTAGGAGTTGTTGGTATTCTTCCTTTTTGGGCCATTTATTCTGATCAACATCTTCTTCTGTTGCGAAAGGCATATCTTCAGGAGAAAATTTATGAAGAGTTTGTATGATCTCATCATGTGCCTTGTCATTTTTGATAGGGTGATTAGCTTCTTGCACATGGGTTTCAGTTATTGGCTCATTCAGGAGACGGCCTATTATTCCATATTTCAAAGGTAATTCTATAAAAGAAAGGTCCATCTCAAGGGTGTCACCCAACATTGAAGCAAATTTCCTAGACAACAACATTCCCCACACATCTGGGATGTCTACTATCAAAATGTCAATGTGGATTACTTTCTCAGGGTATTCTTTAAGGCAAATATCCACATTCTCAACTACTCCATGTGTGGGTATGGCTTTAGATTCGAAGCCACACACATTCATGTAAGTGCGTGTGACCTTCAACCCTAATTGTTGCATGACTTTAAAGGGCATAATGTTGGTGCCTGCCCCGGTATCCAACATGCAGTTGTTGAGTCTCTTATTGTTCATTATTAAATTCATGAAGTAGGGAGGATTTTCACCGTATTGGACCCTGAAGTGATCAGCTTGCAACATGATAGGGGGGTCCATGGGTCCATCTGATCCTTGAAAGAAATTGTCAAAACGCTCTTTGACAGATGGCACCTTAATGAATTCTCTTAGGGGAATTGTTACATGCATCTTGGATAGTGCCCCTTCAAAGTCAAAATTTAAGTCAACCCTCTCAGTCTTGGATGTTTTAGGAAGGAGCACATCCAAAGAAGGGCGGTTTGTTTGTTCAATGGTAGGTTGTCTCGGTTTTTTTCTTCTATACACCTGGAACTCTCGTTTCTTCAATTTTTCTTTTGATTCCTAGTCTAGGTTGTTCATTACTGCCATTCTAGCTTTCCTGGCCGCTTCTCTTATGACCTCTTGATGTTCTTCAGTAGTGATATTTATCTGAGGGCCTTCCATGAGATGGCCTATATTGTTTACTTGTTGATGGTCATTATCACTGTAAGGACATTCCTGCTCCCAATGTGCTTCATTTCATTCAAGGCACCAAGGGTTTTCATCAACAACGTTTGTAGGGGCTGAGGTGTTTGGAATCTCTTGCTCATTCTTTGGCTTATAAAATTGGTTCCCCTTTTGAAATTTCCCTTCATACGGGATCCTGGGTGCTTGGCTTTGGGATCTTTCAAAGTCGACGATCCTACTCATCATTTGTTCTTGATTCTTCATGATACCATCCATAGAGGCTTGCAACTTGGCTATACTGGCACAAAGATCTGAGGTAGGTTCGGTATTGTGGACTATCTTTGGTTTGGTGTCCACTTTCCCCCCTTGGATTTGTGAAAGGCTCAATCTTAGATGAGATGAGGTTAGCCTCGATTCTAGTAGCGAGCTCTTGGGCTTCTTGAATTGATTGGGGGTTTTTGTCTCTAAGAAGATACCCTAATTGGCCATTGAAAGACTTGGTGTAGATGTGGACAAGGTAATCATCTTTCGGGTGATCGCTTGCAGGAATCTTTTGCAGCAAGATCTCAAACCTAGTATGGAACTCCCGAATAGACTCGTTTTCATGTTTCCAAAGGTTATTTAGTCGGGTAAGGAGCATGTTAGGGTCTTCTTTGATACTCCACCTCTTGAGAAAGACCTCTTCTAGTCTATCCATGGTTTTAATGCTACCATCGAGAAAGCTCGGGTACCAACGCCTTGAAGCATCATAGAGGGTAGAGAAGAACAACTTCATGACTAAATCTTCAGCATCATCACTAATGGGATGAAGTTGAAAAAAAGCCCAAAAGCTGCTCATGTGCTCTTTGGCACTAATTGCATTAGTACCGGTAAATTTAGGCAACCACTTCTCGTACTTGGCTGGCATTTGCCTAGGATAGCCTGGTATGGCCGACATGTCTAGTGGTTTGAAAAGAGTAGATGACCATTGTCTTTGATTGTTGGTTGGATTTTCTATAGTGGTGGTCTGAGAACTAGACATGGTTTTCAAAGGAAGACTCTTTCTGAAAAGTGATTTTACAACAGGAGAGTTCTTGGGAGGCTTCCTTTTGAAAGATAAAGGAGGATTGTTGAACCTCTTTTTGGTTTGTGGAGTTGCCAGATAGTTTACTTGAAACTACCAGAGAAAAAGGGAAAACACCCTAGTGGAATCGCCGGGTAAGCTTGTAAGATAATGCTTCTAGAGGAAAGGCTTACCAAAAAGTGTCGTCTTGAGGAGAATTAACTGAGTGTTCCCAGACAACGGCGCCAAAATGTTATCGCACAGTTTGTAGCAAGGGTAGAAGCTTGATGTTTCAAGGCCAAACTGGCGTAACAGGAACCAATCCCACCCAATGTCACCACAATGGGATGGTTCTTTCTATTTAGGGTGGTAAGGCCCAGGGGAGACATCCCTGGTGACCTGGGGTTTTGAGAAGGCAAAGAGGATGATAAGACAAAGATATATTTCCCCCTCACAAGTCACCACCAAGCAAATAGTCTCGGCTAAATAGCCAATAATAAAGTAAAACCCCCAACGATAAACATGTCTGAGACAAAGCAACAACAAATGATATATGCAAGCTAATTCAATGGGTTAGTACTTCATATAAATGAATGACTATATGATGAACATATAAGAAATTTTGGCAATAAATATTGACGAAGTCAATGTTTATAAATAGCAATGAAAATTATCACTTCACCAATAAATACTAGAATAATGTGGCATTCAAAGTAATAGATCAACACTTCATTCAATTATGCCTCAAATCACCATTCAATTGCTTATAAAACAAAACGTTTGCTGCACAAAGGTGTTAATAGAAGGAGATGACGAAAGCATATGGTTTTAGATGAAGCGCCAAAATTCATGTGGGCCCCGTTTGGGTAAGTGAKTACATCAACTTTCTGGGGTCGTAACTTTTGCATACGATCTCCGTTTTAGGCGTGTGATAGCTCGTTGGAAAGGTATCATCGAGGAGATTCATTTTGAGGGATAAATGATGCCTCTAGCTATCATTGAGAACCTCAATCTCGAAAAACCTTCATTTGGGCCCTCAAAATGGCCGTAGAAGTTAAAACCTGCTAAAAATAGTAAATTGTCAAAATTGCCAGAAAACTGTTTTGAGCCATTTGGAAAAGGTGGGTGGCCACCAATATCCACCTGGATCAATCCTCCCTCCTTAGGAAGCAATGGTCTCCATTGTGTTGAGTTCCCGAGGGAGAGGGAAAAGCATTTGTTGAATCTGCATCTTGGTGAGCTGCTTGCCTTGCTGGAGACATCGCGCTGCTCAGTTTGTGGAATTCTGTCATGAACCTGTTGAGGTTGAGGTTGTTCAACAAGTCGAGATACATGAGAGGAAGATGTGTAGAAGGAATCTTTGCACTTTTCTACAACTTTTTCGACCTGCTTCTGTTGGATAGAAGGTGCTTGGGGCGAGGCTGTAGTGGTTGCAGTGTCCTTATGTTCTCCTTTTTAACAGATTGTGAAGAAGCTAAATTTTGCAGTATGAGATACTACCTAGCGACACTTTTTAGGTGGAACAGTAGTCATAACTAGCTCTGGTATTCTGTAGAGATGACCCCCCAGAGAAACAATGACACTGCGGGGTCGAGACTCATAAACAACATGGCGCTTCCACATATATGGTTGGCCCAATAGAACATCACAGACATACAGTGGGGCAACATCACATAATACCTCATCCTTGAAGGGTTGGATGTCGTATCACAATCGGCACTGTTGGATGACACGGAGATCTCGTCCTTGTCGAAGCCACCCGATGTTGTATGGTTGCGGGTGTGGTGTTGTCGACAATCCCAATTATTTGACGACCTCTGCTGAGATGAGGTTTTTCTAGCTTCCGCTATCAACAATAAAATGTAGCGGGGTCCCCTTCACCCACATCTGTGAATGAAAAATGCGCTCCCCCTCTTCAGGATTTGTTGGTTCTTCTAGTTGAATTGTTGCAGTAGTGACAATAGCAGTGGGGTCTGCGTCAATGATCTGTCCTTTACCAGTATTTTCAGAATCATATTCTGAATCAGGGTTCGGCTCCTTGTCTTTGATCTCGGCCACCAATGACTATTTTGAGCGACATTCATCGGTGTTGTGCCAGGGGATTTTGTGGAAATCACACCATTTTCCAGTGTCCTTCTTTGTCTTCCCGTGACCCTTATTTTCCTGTGTCTTGGACTGGTTTTCGGGAAACTGTTTGTTAGGGTCGTCTTTGTCATGCTTTGGTTGTTGTGGATTTGCAGACCCGAACTCCCATTTGTTCTGGTGCTTAAACTTCTGCTCAATTTTAACATCATATCGATAAGCAGCACTAAGTGATGAGATGTCCAAAAAATTCATTTCAGTCTGGATGTATCTGTGCAGAGCCCCACGGTATTTCATAACCAAATGTCGCTCGGAGTCTTTGATACCCAGCTTGGTGTGCAAGGTATGGAAGGTATTGGTGAACTCCGGAACTGCTTGGCCCCTCTCTTGTCGCAGTGTGGTCCATCTCATGTATTGGTCCTCATAGTTGCCAACAGGGTAATACTGTTCCTTTACCGCATCCACAAAAAAATCCCAAGTGGGATCGACCCATATATTCCAGACTCCTCTGTGGAACTTTTCTCCTAGTAAGTTTCCCACCAATGTTTGACATGAGGGAGAGCTTTAAGGAGTGCGAAGGTGATCTTTTCTTTGTCGGAAAAATTGTGAACAGAGAAATAACCTTCTAGCAGAGTTAACCATTTTTCTAGGGCTTCTGCATCTAT
>ML779472.1:57382-89070 GCA_009831015.1 Picea engelmannii
AGGCGTTGAAGGATGTGGGAAAAATTCTCCATCATTTCGTCCCTCTGTCGCGTGAGAGCTTGCTCAAGCAACAGATTGATAGGATCGTCTGCTCCGTCGATTTTCTTTTCTTCCGCCATTGAGGGTTTCTTGGGTGTGTGAGAGAGATTGTCTTCAAGAGAGACAAGCTCGAGACTGAACTTGCTATACTCGGACCTCGTTGGGGACATGCACTGAAAAAAATGATCAAGAGCAGCCTGCTCTAATACCACTGATCCAGATTATTTTTGGCACGAAATGAGAGCGGAGATATAATAAAGAAATGCACAGAGATATTGCAAATATTCAATAAGATAACAAAAATGTATCAGAGATGCAACCATAAACACGGATATACAGTAATACACGATTTCTATTAATCAAAGAAATGTACAGAGACTATAAAAATACAGAGCGAAAGACTCACTAGAATGGTGCCAGCTTATCTCTGAGAAGAGATGTGACGGCTACTCGCATTCACAAGAAGATGATTACAATGAGGCTCTGAAGGCCTTTTTACAATAAACAAGAATGCCAAAAACCATGGACATCCAAAAACCTAACCCTAGGAGATGAAGCGCCAAAAGTCATGTGGGCCCCGTTTGGGTAAGTGAGTACATCAACTTCCTGGGGTCGTAACTTTTGCATACGATCTTCGTTTTAGGCGTGTGATAGCTCGTTGGAAAGGTATCGTCGAGGAGATTCATTTTTGGGGCTCAATCATGACTTTAGCTATCATTGAGAACCTCGATCTCAAAAAACCTTCATTTGGGCCCTCAAAATGGCCCCAGAAGTTAAAACCTGCTAAAAATAGTAAATTGCCAAAATTGCCAGAAAATTGTTTTGAGCCATTTGGAAAAGGTGGGTAGCCACCGAGATCCACCTGGATCACAAAAGTCAAAACAGATAAGGACTAAAGGGAGAGACTTTGAGGTGTTGCTAAGGCAAGGCCTCAAAGTCAAAACCCTAGGGGAGAGAGTCTCACTTTGGTGTAGGTGAGCTAGGCCTCAGTGCTCTCTCCTCCTTCCTTAACTCAGATGGAAAAACAACTAGCTGAAAGATGAAGCATAAAACCAAAACTAGAGGGTTTGATGAAGCAAGGTGTTGCTACAGCAAGGCCTTTTCAACAAACCCTAGAGAAAAAAATGGCCCCAGGTGTAGTATACCTAGGCTTAAGACGTCTCTCTCTTCTTGACCTCTAGAAAGTATGACTAGCAAAAAATGAAGAGAGAGAGAGAGAGTGTGTAGCAACGGCTAGGCTCTCTTCTTCTTCACTGGCTAAAAAATTCTCTCAAAGGGGACATGAGACAAGGACCTACTTGTGTGCTTGTCACCTAGGGTTTTGTTCAGCAAAATCATAAACATATGCAAGAAATTAAACTACAACCATTCATTCAAGAAGTTTTGCAAAAAAAATACTTACAATTCACCAAGAAATATCAATGCAAACCCTAGTTGTAACACCTTCCTTCAAGAGAAATGCCAAAACATGCCAAAACTATCCTCCTTCAACAAGTGCGCATCACTAAATCAACCAATAACCTAAGAGAGGGCTTAAATTTTAGACTTCCTTATGGAGTGACTAAGTTGTGATGAAAAAATGAAGGTAAAAATCCCTCATTTATACAATACCATGACCTAATTTTACATTTTAGGTCATGTAAAAGGCCGACAAGGCCAAAATACTAAATCATACTGTTTTACATTAAAATGTTAAATCTAAACCCTAATCAAGCTGAAAAAAGATAAAAACCTCCTCTAAGGGGGACGTTAGCCCCTTCTAGGGAAAATGAAGCATCATGGAGCAAAACGTTAGCAATCCTTGGGCTTCTCCAACCTGCCACACGTGCCACTGCTGCCCAATCTGCCTCCCAAGACGTCCAATAGGCTGGATGATGCCATGGTCATCAAAGGTGACATCCCAAGCCTTCCAAGGCCAACATTCCACTGAAGAGGGCTCAACCCCCCTAGGTCAAGTTGTGTCGGGGTGCCTCTGGTGGAACGTCCTTTTCTTCTTCGGTGCAAAGCCCCTGATCCATCTCTATCCTGTCTTTGCCCCCTGATGGGGTCTCAACATCCACCTAATGTGCTCTTCAGGCCCATGGAGGTCCGAACTGATCATCTCCCCATGTGTACCGGTCCAAAATGGTACCTGTCCGTCGGACATGGTCCTGCACATCAAAAGCTACACCCTCCATGGGCTCATCAGTCATAAGGATCATAGCAATGTCAATCACATCTCATCATCAATATTATCAAACATGTGCATAAAATCCCTAATACATCAGTTAACAGCTCAAAGATGTTACACAAGCCTACAATACAAGTTTGGAGAAAAGGACAAGGCATCCTATTGGGCTAGTGTCCACAGAAGAAGGAAAGTTCCCGGAAGAAACCTCATCCATGCCATGTGAGTGGGTGATGTGGTCAGGGGATGTCCAAACATGTGGTGCAGTGAGGGGCAAGGATGCAAAAATGTTACATGTGGGTGCCTTTGTAGAAGGTGAGTTGTACCTGTCATGGATGCATTTTTTCCAAACCCATTCTTGCCTTTTATTCTTTTATCTTTTATTGCTTTTTTGTTCAAGAGCTAATCAGGGGACACTGCCCTGGCATGGTGACCAGTGGTGACAACGTTACCCTCAAGTATTTTCACAGAAATTAGAAGGTTGGCTCGTGATGAGACCCCCTTTCCCTTGGCCATGCAACCAAGAGTCACTGCCCTGGTGTGGTGACCAGCTAATGGCAATGTCATATTGTTAGATACCCATGTACTTAATAGGTTGGCTCGTGATGAGACCCCCTATCCTCTAGTTAAGCCTTGTTACATTATTTTTTGTGGGTCCCTCTTGTTTCCTGCTGAGAATATTTTTATTGTTTTCTTAGGGATCCTTAGGGGAAGCATCTCGAGGTTTTATTTTTAGGCTTTTATCTTTTACCAGCTTGCTTTTACCTTCTGGGCCTTTAGCCCCTTCTTCCCACGAGATAAGGTGCAATCCTGAAAATAGGTCAACCCAATGTCTGGACAAGTGGAATGGGATAAGTGAGCGGGAAACAAGATGGAAAAGTGGTACTATGATGGGAGGGGGCGATGGCTTTTCAGAAATTTCGCCCAGTGGCAAACCAAAACCTACAAACACGGGCTTGCTAGGGCACCCTGTCAATCCCCCCAAACATGGTCAAGAGGGAAAGTGTAAGATCCAAGCAGTTGTTAGAAATAAAAGGAATCAAATGCATACATTCAATGGTTTTGATGATCAAAGTGACACATACCATGATACCTGGACTAATTACCTCATGGAGCAAGAACCTTCTCTGACACAGGACCAAGCTGATGGTGGTGGATGTTGCTGCTGTTGACAAGATGAAGATGCTGGAAAAGGAAAAGGTGGGCCCTCCAGGGCCATGCTAAAGTCAATCTTGCTCTCGGTACTCCATGTCTAGGACCTGTGTGTCTCGAGACATGATCTCCTAGTTATCCCTGAAAGTGGGGAATAACAAGATCACCATGGGAATAATATATATGCAATATCATCTTGTTGTTTGAATGGTATAATATATCATTGTTGTTGCATTGGCTTATTGATTTATGGTTTGAGTGCACTCAGTGGATAAAATATTACTTTGGTGTTCTAGTGGTGTAATAGCAACAATACTTCATTATCTATGTTCATTAACACTTGATCATTGGATGCTTGTACTTAATAAATAATCTATCTTCTCGTTTGGCATTTAGTCTATTGATGTGTATGGATGATGATGAATGACATATGGTAAATGGCATATTGATTTGATACATTGATACTTCATATTGTGAATGCAATACAAACATTTGTGTTCTAAGCACTTTCAATTGAGCGTTGTTAACTAAGACACATTTACTTTGAACCCATCGTCAATTACTTTTTTTTTACTTCTCTTCTCTCGTACCTAATGTGCCTTACCCTTAAGAGAATATAGAAATCCTAAGTTAAACCAAGTCTTGAACTTTCCCATTCCAAACACAACAATAGAACTTAGATTAGACCCTGTAAGAATACCCTCCTTAGATTAGAAACCTTAACCTTAAAGTGTAGAGGCAAGGCCACCAAGGTGATGGTGGATGGCTTGCCTAGTCATTGCCCCAAGCTCTCCTTCGCGGGGAGAGACTTTCCCTCAACAAAAATTTGAGCGGTAACACAACATAACACTACAACATAACACTAGTATATATCAAAATAAAAAACCAAAATTCTTAAAAAACTAAGAACAATATTAAGTCTATCGATGAAGATGGTCATCAAACATGTATACATTGACATGGATGAAGAGGAATTGACATCAACTTATATAGAATCATAAGAATAACGGACATGGTAGTCAAGATATGAACCCAATGTTTATTTTAAAATGTTCAAATGAATCATTATTCAATGAACATAAAAATACTACGAGAACAAATTATCTATACATGTTCTTTAGCATGAATATTTTGTGTTTTCTTATTCCTTTTGCATGACCATGAAAAAACAAAATATCTATATATTTTTTTAGCAGGAATATTTTGTATTTTCTTATTCTTGTGCATGAACATGAATAATAGTAATGGAAGGTGTTTATTAATTGGATATTGAATTTAAATTAACTAAACACTTTTTCTTTTAAGTAAATCCATTAATTTATACTCTATTCCTCAACTCAATATGGATAATTTTAAAATAAATAATAATTAGTAAAATTTTAAATAATTTTTTTAACATTATTATATATATTTAATAAAAACTTATAATTTGACTGTAGGGGAACATTCTTTTCTATAATTTCAGTTTATCAAATTTATCTACAATTTTTTTTTAATGGAGTTTCAATATATTATTTTTTAATAATTTTTGGAAACACTATAATGATAAAATAATATATGGTTTTTAAAAAAAATAAAAATAAAAAAATGTTTTATGCAATAATTTAGATAAAAATTTACAATTTGAGGCTTTCCAATTACATTTTGAGGCTTTAGAGATATAAATACTTATATTAATTTTTTAATAATATTTTATTTTTTGGTTAATAAATTTTTAATTGTACTTTAATTTTTTAAATAATATTTTATTATTATTTTTTAAATACATACATATAAATAATTATATTAATTTTTTGAATAATATTTTATTTTTTGGTTAATAAATTTTTAATTGTAATTTAATTTTTTAAACTATATTTTATTACTATTATTTAAATAAACAAATTTTAATTGTACTTTCATAATTTAAATAATAGTTTTTAAGGTAAACTGATTTTGACAAATGACACTAATATTTTGATGTTGTATATATTTTTATAATATTTTATTTATATATTTGAATATCATATTGTTTTAGGAAACTCAACCATGGGAAAGTGGACAAATGACACTTGATATTTTGATGTTGTATATGTTTTTATAATATTTTATTTACATGTTTGAATATCATATTGTTTTAGGAAACTTAACCATGGGAAAGTGGAATCTTTTTTTTCTATTAATGCCCCCACCCACATAATGTGGGTGGGAAGGTATTAATAGAAAAAAACATATGATATGTTTTTTCTATTAATGCCCCCAACCCACATAATGTGGGGGACATTAATAGAAAAAACATCATTCTATAATATAAACATACCTTTAAATATAATATTGCTTTGAATATAATATTGATTTAGGAAGTTCAACCATGGGAAAGTGGGATCTTGCATTCTATAATATAAACATACCTTAAAGTAATAGGATTTGTTCCACATTTACAATTTTGTTTAATCGTTTTTTCATGTTTTCAACGTAAAAGTTTCCTAAAAGTAGTATAATGTAATTGGTAATTGACACTTTGATAAAGATGTATTAATTTTATGTGGTTTTAAACAAAATTATTAATTTTATTTTTTATTTTAATTAAAAAATAGTAGTCATGTTGTTCTCGTATTGTTATTAATATTAATGTTTATGGTTATTGTTAATAACCATCAAATATTAATATTCGTGAATTGGGTGGAAATGAAATTATAATTTTTTTGTGGAATTTTTTATGAGATGAGTTATCTTAAACCTAATTTTATATTTCTTTTTTAGTGATGGAGTCATGAGTCTTCTCTTCATAACACAATGATGAGTAGTTCGTTGATCTTTTAAGTGGTCACCATTTTCTAGGATAATACTATGCCCCTTGATATTCTCTACGGTAATATTATGTCCATTGATATTCTCTATACACTGATACAAGTACATGGGTAAGGTTAGTTCCTTGGTACAAAGGTACATGTCTTCTCCACTTTTCCCTTGTTGAGTTGTTCTTCAACATAACTTTCTCCTCTCATTCATCTTCCTCTATTTGTTTTTCCTTACCAGGCTTGGAATTTGAGATCTTGATGTTTTTCTAGCCTTTCATTTTACGTTTTATGTAAATTCTTAAGTGTCAACATTTGTATTTGGAAATGAGCACTCAACACCAAACAAAGTTGGAATTTCATCCAAGTTGTCCACCATTTTATCATCAACTTAATTCCACAATCCATCATTCTATCATAATTGACATTCGTAGGCTACAACTCTGCTACCTAAAACCAATGTAGATTATAAGGTAGTCTTTCACTGGCTTCTCTGTGACAACTAATATGTGCATAGGATGAGGCAACTTCAATACCCAAAGAAAGAGTTCACCAAGCTAAGCTTCTTGCTAACTCAAAGGCCATTGGTCTAGTCTATGTGTTGAGCATTGATCAAGAGTAACATTTTATCTGCTCATCCTAAAGGCCCAAATCACATTACCTAATTTGACAAGAACCACAGGGAAATTAACTACATAAGTGTCAATCAAATTGTATGACCTATTAATGATGGTAGCAATTAAAAATTGTGATAGATTTATTAGAAATCTTAACATCGATTTAATGATTTTAAGAAATCTATCCATGCAATTGTTGACGTGCTATTTTTTTGATAACATGTCAAATATTTATAAAAAAATGTTCTACAAAATGTAAAATTCTAAACCTACTCCTTATCGATTGTTCATTTCCCTGCTTCCACGACAACTCCAAGTGTTCCATCAAAATACAAATAAACCCAAAACACAAAAACTTCTCCAACTACAAAATGGTTTCCTATAAGTCAAATCTCTTCCAATAATCATTGTTAACTCTCAAATTTGGAGAATGAAAACCAAATATCAACACATAAACCATCACTAAAATACATCATTATCGTATATTAATGATAAAATAAACTATCCTATATTAATAATAAGATAACATAGTTTAGTTTGCGTTTTAAGAGACATACATCTCTTTTCCAATAGAAGAGAGCTTACTTTACCATATATATATTTTTTATTTTATATATTTTTGTATGAGGTAATTGTTAATGTAATTGTTGGTCTTACCTTCTTTCCTTTTTTAAATACGTATATTAATTATTTTTCCTTTTTTAAATACGTATATTAATTATTATTGTATAATAGATTCTCGCACATGCTAAAACACTTTACAAGTTATTTCCATTCTAACATTTTCAAAGTTAGTAAAACTAATATCAGTAATTTAGCATAACGTTGAGATACAATTATAATTACTTAATTGACATTTTTTCAATTTAAATAACAAAAACACTTGTGAAAACAATATGGTTGCTTTTAGATACAATGATGAAGAATTTTCATTTATATTTAAATGGGAAGATTGAAATGAAAGAGAAACAAATATTTTCTAGCTTTACCAAACTTTATATCAAGTTTCATGATTTTTTTTTCTATTATTATCCATTGTTGCTTATGTTAATTACCATACGTTTTCTTTCAATTTCTTATATTCAGATGTTCCTTCGACTCTTCCAACAATTTTATCGTCTCAAGACTCGATAGACCCTCTATTTCGTTACACTTGTTGATGTCCAGTAGTCGAAGGTTTCCTCCCCAATATATTGGTGTCCGCATACAAATAATTGATCACTTTATAGCCATTAGAGTAATTTTGCGAATCACCTGCCATTTCACAAATATCAAACAATTTATCGAGGCTATACTTACACCCACCATAATCATCCACATAAAGTTTACTATCAAATGCATCATAGCACAACTCTACAAAATCATTATAATTGAGAATCTCAACTTTCAAAACTAGACTAATGGGCTCCCATTCCATGAGTCTAGTCCCTGAATATCTTGCCACATATCTGTAAGCACTATGTTTTCGCATAAGCCCATCTCTTCTACTACATTTATTGAATAACAAGTACAAATGATTTTTGGTTTTGAGTCAAGATCAACTCTTCTTACATAAGAGTGTCATTACTACTCGAAGTTGTTAAGCATGAAGGGAGGATAATCATCCTTCGTAATATGAATACAATTGATCTATGATTTGATACATGAATCTATGAACCTCGATGACGTCAAATTAACAAAAGGCTACATAAGTTAAAAGACAAAATTAAAGGCAGGATAAGTTATGAATATCAATGTTATGAAAATAAGGACATGATAAATTACGAATCCCTTTCTACCATGAAATATAAAAAGTTGAGATGATGTTTGCTTATAATAATATTATTATAAACTATATTAACGGGATTTAATAGCTCATTCCAACCAAATTAATAATATTTATCTAATCATAAATATAATATTATTATTGTTATTATTAAGATTAAAATTAACTAGGTGATACTACATAGCTTTGAGAGTTTCTTATTTAAAGTCTAGAAGAGCATGTGTGTTCTAGTTTAGTCATACTTTGGAGTGTTATGGATAAGATTAATATGCCACACCTTTTGTTTATCAAATTATTTTAAAAACGTTTTGAATACTTCAATCTACACTTGTGACATTGTTAATAGTTACTAAGACCTAGATCTATCCATTTCTACTTCAAATTTTAAAGGCATGGAGTAGCCAATGTCACTTCTATTTTTCTTTTAGGCTATGCACAAGTAATACATTATTACAAGTTTCAAGTGTTTCATGATTACTTTAACTTTTCGCTTTGGACTATACAACTACTACCTTAAAAGATTTCTAGGAGGCAACTATAAGCAACATTGTTGTTAATTTCACTTGTTAAAATTGTTCTGAGGCCAAGTGTTCTTTACAATTTGAGTATCTTTCGAGGTTTGATATAAATAAACTTGCATGTCAAGATCACATTCATTTCATCCAGACTACAATGGCACGATGGGCATGCTTTAACGAATTTTGCAACGAGCCAGTTCAATTTCATGCTACTTATTTCAACTATGCAAAGATGCCACGTTGCCTACGCATGGGTATCCACTTAACAAAAGGGGAGTCTATTACAAGGTATCCACTTAATCATTGTTTCTTATCGACGACCTCTGTTTCTTATTAGTGACCTCAATAGTTCACAAGGTAGAGTTGCTAGTTGTGTTTTTGCTAAATACATAGCACTTGTTGAACACCCTTGTTTTATTATTTGGTGGATTTAAGAGGCTAATTTTAGTTTTGAGTGTGTAGCTTGCAAACAACCATTTGAGCAATGTTTGGGCTTTGCTTGGAAGTCAAGAACCGAATGAGATCTACTTAGCACTTAATATACTCGATGATGCCCTTCATTTATGTCCATGATGGGAAAAGGCCTTGGAACTTAAGGTAAGGGCATTCTTGTATCTTAGGAAATTCAAAGATGTGGCAAATATATTGTAGGAATATATCCCAAGCCTTGGGTTTAGGGTGATAGTCCCATCTAAAAGACCACGGGTGTCGAAAGAGATGTCAAGAGAGAAAGTGATGTTTCTTTTGAGTTATGAAGGGAATTACATATCACTTGTGAAGGGAATGAGAGATCAAGTGTCAATGTATTTGCCAAATGCTTTTCAGTTTCCAAACTTTAAAAGAATTTTTTAGTAGCATTGTTGACACACCATCTTTAGACCTGCCTTATATGGAAAATTGAAAATGTCTAAGCAAGATAAAACTTGTGAATAATGAGAATAGGTGATAACATTTTATTGAGGTTTGTATTTGGGTTTACTAAGCTTCGCATTGAGGTGGCATGATTCATACCTAAGGTGCTCCATACGTTGCCAGAAAATGATATGACTCAATCGATGAGAAAAGACATGTGTCAAGTAATTTTTCAAAGTAATATCATGCCCTTGATGTGCCGAGTCAAGGATAATTAGATCGAAGGTGTTTTTTTAAGGGGACAGTTCCCTTGAAGCCTTCGTCATTTGTCTTCCTCCAACTAAAATCTACGGTCTATCTAATTTGTCATCTCATATAAAATTGAGGGAACTTCTTATTAGCCAACCAAGCATGTCAGAGATCATAAATAAGCCAATCTCGGTTGTTTGTGTATATACAACCTTGAAGGTTGATGGTAAGTTCATCGATTATCCTATATAACTTCCAAGGTAATAGAACATTCCAAAAGTTTTAAATTCAACAAGATAGTTCGTGGGAATACATACATATACATAGGAAGTTAATGGAAAGAAAAGAGGAAGATAAATGGAGGTGGCATTGAAGACCAGTGGAAAGGGTGGGTGAAAGGGAGGAGGTGGTACAGGATCTTGTAAGAAGGTGGTGAACAGGTCATTCAAGGTGGGTCATAAGTTCCTCATTGGCCACATCTCAATATATCCCAAGAAGGAGAGGTATGCCAAGTGAGTTGGCTCTGGTGACACTATGTACGTGGTGGAAATCTTGGAGTATCCGACAATAGAGGTTTTGAATTTGGCAGACAATGTTGCTCGTGACAACAAGAAGACATGAATAATTCCTCGCCACATACAATTGGCGACGAGGAACGATGAAGAGTTGGGGAAAATCATGTCAAAGTTCATCATCGCTCACAATGGAGTTCTCCTGAACATACACCAAATCATCCTCCACAAGAAGTCTGTTGCCTTTGAGAAGACTCCTTCTTCTCAACCCAAATCTCCAAAGTATAAGAAATAAGAAAGACTTCTTGTCTCTTTCTTCTCTACATATGAGAAACCAATAAAATGTTGTTTTATTAACACCACCTCTGCACTCAGGATTGTTGTTATTCTTTGATTTTTTTAATGTAAAATCCTTCAAAAAAAAACCCACTTGATTCATTCCCACTATTAGTGCTAACTTCATTATGACGTAATAACCTCTATAATTCACCTATACTAAAGCCAATGAAGTATGCACCTTCCATCTCTCGGTGGCCATGGCTTTTTATTGTGAAGAACCAACTAAACTATCTAAAATTACATCGATTGAAATTCAAATACATAGTATTATAAATGCATGTTCCATATACATAGTATTATAAATGTATATTCCATATACATAGTATTGTAAATTTAAAATTTATTTTTCATTCACACGGGTTTTCATGGCGATTTTTTCCAAACCTCCACTATTTTTTGCTTTTTGAAGTCAATCAACCTAATACAAGTCAAGTTGTTAGTATCTATACCATTTCACATCCAGATTTCAAATTTATAATTTGAATTTCGCATAATGGATCTTATTTTTGCATAAATACATCATGTGACCATCACTGGAATTTTCTCAAGTGGTTGTGAGGAAAGCTATGACGTGGTTAAGGTTAACGTCGAAAAGGAAGAAGGAATAATAAATCTCATTGTTTATTGATTTGAATAAAGGCACCATATCCCAAATATATTCATTAAAGATGATTTATTCGAATTGATAGGAAAGCTCCTTGTTTGTTGATTTGAATTGAATATTCATTGATTGCAAGACACACTTAAAGTTTCAATATTTTTTTTATTCATGGAAGTAGACTTTATATTATCCTCACATTTGGATGTATTTCCATGCAATTGTGATCTTTGGTAAAAGAAATCCACATGGAACTTTAATTGCATGAATACACAGGGCTTTAATCATGACAGCTAAAAGCTATCTATCAAAGGCTTATAGAGGGGTGTGCCAAAGTTTATCGAGAACACATTGTTTTTTGAGGAATGTTTTTTACTGAAATTTGGAGGTTGGTCGTTGTTCCACTATGTGAATATGATTTTCTCACAGTTTACAACTACTTTGGCGTTATGAAGAAGTCAAAACAGTGTTTTTGGTTGACTCTTGGTGTTCTTCCAAGCAACAAAGATTTTCAATAAAACCACATTAACCTGAGGAGTTGGACTTTGGTTTTTGAGGTGAATTTTAATAGCTAGTTATCATAAGTCAAGGTGATATTTTTCCAATTTGGAGACTTCGTGGGTTTTATTCTCTTGCTCACTTAAAATGAAGTGCTTGAAATTTAGACACCAACAAAGTACATTGATTACCACACAAATCAACCAATTTGAAAATCTTCAAAACTTTCACATACATAATTATAATAATTACGATGAAGGATATTTTTTTAAGGGGAGGGTTCCCCTCAACCCTTCGTCATATGTTTGTAGCTTATCAATGCATGACACATGTAGCACCCACTTGTCCCTCAGTGATCATGTCATGAGGTGTGTTTATTTTTAGCAGCATAATCAATGAACCTCCCCCACCATGTGTAATGACTATTAAAGAGGATACAACACAAAATTTAATGATAAATATGCAGTGATTGGATTCCAATCCCATTCCAAACATCACTTATTCATTAGACTCGTGGATGAAGTTGCCCATTTTTCATTTTTGGTGGCCATGATGATTATAATTTGTGTGGAATTTGAGTATTCCTTTGATTTGATCCTAGTCTTTTTTTTCTTTCCTCGTTGACAATGCTTGCATAAATTGTCGGTTGGGTTCATGATCTGGGGCATTTCTTTGACTACTTCCTTTTTGCTGACTTTGATGAGGTTATCGAAGTTTATGTGACCCATTATTCTGTGCCATAGCCAAACTTCATCTTCCTTCCCTAGACAACACTTTTCATTTCCAATTTCACTTAATATATATATGTTGCTTGAAGTTCTTACAGTTGTTGCAACCAATTTTCCTAAACTTGCTTTTCTTATCTCACATTTCTGTGAATTGAACATGAGCTTGTGACCTTGGTCACACATTTGAATTACACTTAGAAGATTATGTTTCATATCTTCCACTAGGAGAACATTTTCTACCTTGGTATCCTTGTTTCCAATTATGATTGTGCCCTTTCCAATGATTTTAGTTGAGTCGTCGTTTCCAAAGGAGACTTATCCATCTCTTTCCTTTCTCAATGTTAGAAACCTCTCTTCATCACTTGTCATGTGCTTTGAGAAACCACTGTCAACATACCCACCATGTTTCTTATACTTAGCTTGTAGAGAGAGTGTGCATTCTTCATTGCTATACTGATTTTTCTTTCTTATCCATGTTCTCATCTGAGGTTCATGTTTGTGATTGTTGTTATTATGTTGTGATTCTCTAGGAGGAACTGTCATTCTACAATCTTTGGACATGTGTCCAAAGTTGTTGCACTTGTAGCATTCCACTTCAATGCTCAATGATTCAAACATGTTGTAGCTTCTTCTATGTTTTTCAATAGGCCTTCTTGGATAACTTTTTTGTGTATGAATTTCAAAGTTGCTTATGTTCCTGCTATTAGATCTGCAATTTACAACTTTATGTTCAAAATTATTGCATGCATAACATAAATAAAAAAATGTAGTTTAATACCTAGGAGTTGAAGATCTTTTGAAAAGAGTTACTCTTATGAATCCTTCTTCTTCCTGATGCCTATTTGTTTCTGACTGTTGTTGATTCTGAAATCTGAATCTTCTCCGTGGAGGAGTGTCCCTATGATATTCCTTGTAGAATTTCCTATCCCCTTTTACTGTTTCTCCATAGATTTTTGGATATGTTTCTTGATCTGTCGTTTTGGAGCTTGATCCATTTTCTGTCTAATTGTATCAAAGTCCGGACTTGTCATGATTAGGCCTTTGACTGTTGATAATTTCATCCAAAACTTTTGAGTTGTTCTGAATATTTTTCCTTTGAAGATCCTTTCTCAATGTGACAATCTCTACTTCCAAATTTCCAATGATCATGTCTCTTTCTTCTAACTGTTCTTTGAGTGCTTCTTCAATTCTTTTATCTTCTTTTATTTGAACATTCAATTCCATGATCATCTTCTCTAGTTCTTGAGTGTCTTCTTTCTTGTCTAGTTCTGCTTGGAGCTTCTTGTTTTTCTTATTTTCTCTTTTTATAACTTCTATTGATCCAGATTTTACGAGCAGAACGAAATGAATACAGATTATTAAAAGATGCTTAGCACAAAATAATAGAGATACAGTAAAATTGGTTTTCTATTCAATAAGAAAAAAAGTTGAAACTGTAAAATGCAGCGGAAAACAAGCTTGTTGGAATGGTGGCGGCTTATCTCTAAGAAGAGATGCGATAGATGCACTCATTCGCAAGAAGATGATTACAATGAGGCTCTAAAGGCCTTTTTACAATAAACAGGAATGTCAAAAACCCTAGACATCCAAAAACCTAACACTAGGAGATGAAGCGCCAAAAGTCATGTGGACCTCATTTGGGTAAGTTAGTACATCAACTTCTCGGGGTCGTAACTTTTGCATACGATCTCTGTTTTAGGCGCACGATAGCCCGTTGGAAAAGTATCATCGAGTAGATTCATTTTGGGGGCTCAATCAAAGCGTTAGGATATACTTGAGAAGCTTGATCCCGAAAAACCATTCATTTAGGCCCTCAAAATGGCCCCGGAAGTTAAAAACTGATAAAAATAGTAAATTGTCAAAATTGCCAGAAAATTGTTTTGAGCGAGTTGGAAAGGGTGGGTGGCCACCGATATCCACCTAGATCAATCCTCACTCCTTAGGAAGCAATGGTATCCATTGTGTTGAGTTCCCCCATCAGATGAGTAAATTTCTGCTGAATTTGGCCCTGGGTGAGCCACTTGCCTTGGTGTAGGAGCTGCCACGTGTCACCCTTACAGTGGTGCCACGTGTCACAATATGACTCATGCACCTGTCATCCATCACTGCCACGTGTCACTTCCAACGCATCACTTCCATGTCACATGTATGGTCGTACAGACTATATGATCAACTGCCACGTCAGCACTGTACGAACAGTACAGTCAGCATAACTTTTGTCTATTTGGCAAAACGAACAAATCGTGATATATTTCACATACAACGTCTATTTGAGCCTGTTCAAGTTGCGTTGGGTTTGTAACGACGAGGCCTACACACACGTCCGTTTTGAAGCGATTATGAGAACTTTTATTTTTAGGCCTTCTTGGACCCATTTTGGTTCCTGGATCCATTTTGGATCACACCTCCCCACTAAGACCTTTTGGTCCTCCAAAAGGATACTAACCAGTCATCAAGTGCGGGATAGGCCACCCCACTTATTCTCTGTATTTAAACTATTTCACGTGCACTTGTCTCATCAAGATCAACTGTAAAACAACCACGATAACTGACAACATATTGTTAGCCACTTGTACTCTGTCACATCTTACTAAAGCCACTATCATCCATGTTGACAACATTACTAATGGTAACATCAGAAATATGATTGCAAATGAGATAATATGTTTGTAATACTTGCACAACATTAGCTTATCTTCAAGTAAAGTATGATTGAACTTCCATTCTACAATCATCTCATGTTCTTGCTTAAGATCAATTACTTGATTTGGGACAATTATAGGTGTGTTTCCTGCATGAGTTTCCTTTCTTAATTGTTCCATTGTTTGAAGAGATTGATTTTCTTTTAAGTGATGAGCATGTACAACATATTCTTTGTCTGCTTTGATTAAGTAATATTGATTATGTTCCCTGTAGAAGATTGTTTTGCGATCATACAAATAAGGACTCCATAAGACCATTCCACATTCATTAAGTGGCACCACATCACATGTTACCTCATCCACAAACTTAGATGAAATTTCAAACTTTAATTTGCATTGCTTTGTTATGTGCAATTTATGGTTGTTGTTTATCAAGTTAGATTGAGATCCAATATCTATCAATGTGTCAACCTTAGTATGTCTCATTATGACCCTTATGTGAAATAATTTACTTCTAGAATCAAATCCATCACTCATTTTAGTTGTCAAACCAACCGTTGAGATTTAAGATTCATCACCCGAATCTGATCCCAAGTCTGTTGGTCGTGTTGTTGTTGCAACTGTTTGCCTCCCTTTTCTCTCTTTGAACCAATTTGGTCTCTTCTCGGGATGCAATTGCCAACAATGGTCATCATCATGCCCTTCTTTCTTGCAATGCTTACAAGAGAGCTTCTCTTCCTTTCTTGCCACTGAATTTGTCTTCTTGCCATTCCACTTCCTTTTGTCCTCTTTTCTTGAAGACGATTCCCCTGATACAACAACTCTTGTTTTCCCCGCCTCAATGTATGTTGCTTGAACATAAACCTCATCAAGATTAGTAGGTCCAAACATAAATACAATGTTACAAATATGTGTAGGTAAACCTCCTATATACTTCATAAGAGTTTCTTGGGTATGTAAAGGAATGTCTAACATTAATGCGATCTTCCGAAATTCATCTGTGTATTCTTGCAATGTTTGTCCCTTTATTAGTTTAAGACCTTGCCATTCAATTAAGGCCTTCTATTAATAACCCAAAGGATAAAATTCCTTTCTAAGTGCATAAAAAAAACTTGCAATGATGGAAATACATTACCCACTTGTTGCGTGCCATTTTGCAACTTGCTTTGCCACCAGATGAGTGATGTGTCTGCAAGTCGAAGCGATGCCAATTTGATTTGAGTTGCCTCATCCTTGATTTGTTGCACACCGCAATAAAATTCCATCTGTCTGACCCAGTTATCAAGCCTCTCTGCATTGACTTCACCATCATACATGGGTAATTCGAATTTCACATCAAGCTTAAGTAAAGGCATTTCTTGTTTATGTTTATGGGAATGTTTTCTTGCAGTAGATTTGAAACTTGAACTCGAAGAAGAAGTAGAAGTTGATGGAGAAGAAGGAGGTGAAGGAGGATTTTTAGGAGGATCTTATCATTCTTCACTTTTGTCCTTTGAATATTCACCTAGAATTGGTCTCTTCTATTCCAAGTAATCGTCATATAGGACCTTCATCATCTCCGACATGGTGAAGAAAGTCTTTCAAAACTCTTTCTCCTCATGAGAAAGTCCCTCTTTCGATGCCATCTTCTCACTTTGAGAAGTTCTCTTTCTCGATCCAATCTCAGGATTCTCTTCAATGAGCTCACCTTCACCACGATACAACTTTTCCCTGGTAATCATGCAAACTTAAAAACCAACCGTCAAGTAGCTCTGATACCACTTGATCTGAAAAGATCTTTTAAAGACTATGGTTGAGTTTTAAAACGTGTGTTCATTAACCATTTAGGAATTTGATGATAGAGGAAGAATTAAAGATGAAAAATGGCAACCATAATGAAATATACAGATCTTGAAATAAGCATAAAGAAACATCAAACCATAACAACAAAATTGTTAATGAAGTTCGGCAATATCGCCTACGTCTCCGGGCCTTTGTCTCAGTAGGTGAGGCTTTCTTATTTCAATTAAAAGATTCAAAAGTACATCAAAAAAGTGCTAAATTGATTACAAATTGATCTGTTTGTGTTCTGCTAGATCTCAAGAACCCATCACAACTAACGGCACTGAAAACGGATGAACGAAGCTCCCAGAAATGGCCTGCAAATTTGCTCTCCTTAATGGCTTCCTTGCATAAAAATGGCTTTGGATTTACAATTCTTCAACATTTTCCTGTTCTGAAGCTCCTTAAGGCTGCCAAGAACCTCTAGTTTATATAGGCTTGAAGTGGTTAACAAACTCCCAACTTCCCCCCAAGATATGGCCTAAAAAAGGGTTCCAGATCCTCCAATAATGGCCAAAATCTCTCAAAACTGGCCGAAAAATCACTAAAAATCATAATATAAAATTACAAAACTTACTTTAGGGCTAATTTAGAGTGCAGACCCCGAAATCCGGGCCCCTAGTCATATGGGCACCCTCCATGTGTCCCTGGGCTAGCTGGCGCTAGTCCTTAGCCCTTAGCTCCAGACCCTTGGTCGCAGATGTGGCCATCTGGCCTGGTTCTTATGCCTCCACACGCCCTTATGTTTGTTTAGCCCCTGGGTTCGAGCATCTAGTCACGCGCCCTGATTGGCGGGCTAGCCCGACCGACCAGGCGCTATTCCCATATACCCGTGCGAAAGGTTGAAGAGTGGGCATATGTAACGATCATATGTGAGTGCACCAGGGCTAGTTGGACCACGCCCAAAAGGTATGTCGTGTGGTGTAGTCACATTGTAAGGTCATGTGCTTCGGGTCTAGGGATACACCCCAACCCTTAACTCTGCCGAAATACCCCAACGGCAAGTTTAAATAAAACATTTGGGCTATATTTGTTAAGAACTAATGTGGGCAAGCTGGTAGCCCGGCCCTGCCAAAGCACTCCACCCGGACTGGAGATCACGGGTTCGACTCCCGTGGAGTCACATAAACTTTTGCCCAAATTGTCCGACCAATGGAGGGGTGCCACATGGCACCATAACACTTGACCATTATCTGCCATGTGTCATACAATGATTCGTCCACTTGTCAACACTTGCTTAGTCAACACACTTGCCATGTCAGTCAGCTGCCACATGTCGTACGGCTGTACGGTCCTTGCCACGTCAGCCCGTGCCACGTGTCGCAATATGAGTCATCCACCTGTCAGAGATCACTTCCAACGCATCACTTCCATGTCACATGTATGGTCGTACGGACTGTACGGTCAGCTGCCACGTCAACACTGTACAGACTGTATAGTCAACATAAATTTTGTATGTTTGGAAAAATGAACAGATAGCTATATATTTCGCATACGATGTTTGTTTGAGCCGGTTCAAGTTGCGTTGGGTTCATAATGATGAGGCCTATGCACATGTCTGTTTTGAAGCGATTCTGAGCACTTTGATTTTTAGGCTTTCCTGGACCAATTTTGGTTCCTGGATCCATTTTGGATCAAGGGAAGACTCTCATCCCATGTGCGGGGGTGTTTTGAATTGTACATGTGCAATATATGTATGATCATATGATCGACGACCTTGGTTTGGCCATCTTTCTGGGGGTGGAAGGCAGTGGATTTGGTGAGCTTAGTATCTAGTAGTGACCAGAGGCTCGAATAAAATGTGTTGAGGAACCGACTGTCATGGTCTGAGATAATGGTTTCTGGGATCCTAAAATGTACCCATACTCATTCAAAGAAGAGATTGGCAGTTGGTTATGTTGTGATGTTCTTCTTGCAAGCGAATAGAATCGCCATCTTGGAAAAGCGATCAACAACCATAAAAACACAGTCATTTCCCCTCTTGGTGGACGGGAGGCCCTACATGTAGTCCACTGAGATGGATTCTCACATCCTGTCAGGAGTAGACAGAGGGGTGTATATGCTTTGTTTCTTAGTGGTCAGTTTGGCAATAGCACAGGCGGTGCAGGATCTGATATACTTGTCGACATCATGTTGAAGTTTCTGCCAGTAGAAATGTTTCTGCAGCATTGCCATTGTCTTTTCGACGCGAAAGTGTCCTGCCACCCGATTGTAGTGAGATTCCCAAATAAGATTCACGTGATCACTTGATGGAATTCAAAGATGGCCCAAATGGCACAACAACCCATCTTGAATATGGAAATTAGCGACCACTGAGTTGGCGCCCAACATTTGGTAGGTGGTGGAAAAGTCAGGGGTTGTCTCGTAGAGGTGGGGCCATCTGGAGGTCTCCTGGTCACAAGTGTCTAGCACGGTGGTGAGTGCCACGAATGGAGGTCGGCTGAGGAAATCAACAACTCGGTTGGTACTTCCTATTTTATACTTGATGTTGAGGTGGAACAGTTGTAAGTATCTGGACCACTTCTGATGGCGGTCATTCTGCAATTTTCCTTAGGTCTGCATGAACTGTAGTGGCTTGTGATCAGTGTGGATGATTGTCTCCTTCCTAAGAATGTAATGTCTCCACTAGCGGCAGGCTTGCACAATGGAGTACATTTCTTTCTCGTAAGTAGGGTACTTCTGAAAAACATCTAATAGTGTCTCACTATGATATGCCATGGGGTGGCCGTGTTGAGTGAGAATGATGCCCACAACATAGTTTGAAGCACATGTCTCGATCTCAAAGGGATGTTGCAAGTCCGATAATGAAAGTATTGGGGATGAGCATAAACAATTCTTCAATTCATCAAAGGCTTGTTGTTGGGACAGGCCCCACACAAATTTTGTCTTACCGCCACCCCTGGTTACTTGGCTAAGAGCCCATGCGATATGAGAGAATCCCAACACGAACCTGCGATAGAAATTGGCGAGGCCCAAGAAGCTCCGAAGTTCGATGAGTGTGGTTGGGGATGGCCAGTCACAGATGACCTGCATATTTGATGGATCCACATGCACACCATGCTGATCAACGATGTAGCCTAAGTAATGCACCTTGTCCATGCCGAAGGAGCATTTTTCCAAGTTTGCATATAGTTTGTGTTGCCGCAGGGTGTGCATAACCTGCTGAATATGCTACAAGTGTTTCACCCAAGTCTTGTTGTATATGAGGATGTCATCCAGATACACCACTACAAAAGTATTAGTGAAAGGTCATAGGATATCGTCCATCATCCTCATAAAAGTTGTTGGAGCATTTGTCAAACCAAAGGGCATGACCAACCATTCAAAAAGACCTTCTTTTGACTTGAAGGTGTTCTTCCATACATCTGTCTGTTCTATTGGGACATTGTGGTAGCCAGGCTTCAGAGAAATATTATGGAAGTATTTGGCCCCTGTGAGATGATCAAGGAGGTCGTTGATTCGGGGAATCGAGTATCGATTTTGAGCTTTGATTTTATTCAGGGCCCGGTAATCAATGCAGAGTCGTTAGGTCCCGTCTTTCTTCTGCACCATCACGATTGCGCTCCCACAAGGCGATGAGCTAGGAAGTATGTACCCCTTGTGGAGCAGTTCTTGGATCTTCCTCTTGATCTCCTCATTTTATAACAGAGAGCGACGATAGACTAGCCCATTGGGTAGCGGTGTGCCTGGGGTCAGATCGATGGGATGCTTGACCTGACAGTGCAGAGGTACCCTGGTAGGAGAGGAGAAGATATATGAGTATTCTTCCACGACCTTATCCACTCACTTTTGTTGTGTGGAGAGATTGGCCACGAAGGCCCTGGATGTGGCTGCGATATTTCACTCACTCTAAGAGCAAATCACGAAGAAGACAAATCTCTCGGTCTGAGAGATGACCTTCCTACATTGCTTCGCAAAGATCAAGGAAATAACACTAGGAGGGATTGCCTCGAGTATCCTGTACAATTTCCTGTTCAAAGTAATAATAACACTACGAGGCCTAGACTCATATACAACATGGCGTTTCCATAAATAAGGTTGGCCCAAAATAACATTACAAACTTCGAGAGGAGCAACATCACACAATACCTCGTCTTTGAAGGGCTTGATGTCGTACGACAATCGACATTGTTGAATGACGCAGAGATTGCTTCCTTGGTGGAGCCATCCAATGGTGTAGGGTTGTGGGTGTGGCATTGTCGGCAGGGTCAGTCACTTGATGACCTCTGCTGAGATGTGGTCCTTCTAGCTACCGCTATCAACAATGAAGTGAAGTGGGGTGCCTTTTACCCACATATGTGAATGGAAGATGCACTCGCCTTCTTCTGGATCATCTAGTTCACTGGGTTGGAGCTTGGTGGTAGCAATGGTGGCACTGGGTTCCGCGTCAATGATCTGTCTTCCCCTTTCTGGTTCTGACTCATAGTCAAAACCTGCATCTGATTGAGAGGCTTTCACTTTGGTCGCCAATGACTGCTTTGAGCGATAGTCAGCAGTGTTATGCCAAGGGCTCTTATGGAAGTCGCACCACTTCATGGTATCTTTCTTTGTCTTTTTGGTGTCCTTCTTTGCTTGTGGCTTGGGCTGGTTGTCCTTATACTGTCCCTATTTTCTCTGTCCTTTGTTGTTTGGGTTGGGGCTGCCCCTTCCTAGCTTTTTGTTGTGAGAGGTTCCCAAGCCCAAATTGTCGCATATTTTGTTTGAACTTCTGCTTGATTTTGACGGCGTATAGGTAGGTCGCGCCCAAGGACAAGATGTCTAGAAATTATATTTCAGTTTAAATCTATCTATGCAAAGCACCACGATACTTGAGCACTAGATGTGGCTCTGAATCTTTGATACCCAGCTTGGTGTGCAAGGTATGGAAGATATTTGTGAACTCTGGCACTCCTTGGTCTCTTTCTTGCCCTAGTGTGGTCCATTTGGTATACAAGTCGTCATAACTTCCGACAAGGTAGTATTGTTCCTTAATAGCATCCTTGAAGGATTCCCAGGTGGCCACGACAGTAACTAATGAGGGTTCATCTGTTTCCTTTTGCTCACAAAAAGTTTCCCACCAATATTTGACATGGGGAACAACTTTGAGGAGTGCAAAAGTAATCGTTTCTCTATTAGAAAAGTTATGGACAGAAAAATACCCTTCTAGTAAATTCAACCACTTGTCTACAACACTTGCATCTATATGACTTTCAAATATAGGAATATTGAAGTTTATTTGTACCTTGAAGGGGGCGGCGCCTCCGCTAGAGGAAGATGCATTGCATGTTGGTAGCAGCCGAAGGATTTACGTGAAACTATCCATCATATCGTTCATTTGTTGCGTGAGGGATTCCTCAAGCAACATTTTGAAAGGATCTCTTGTCACGTCATATTTATTTTCTTCTACCATGAGAGGTCGCTTGGGTGTGAGAGTGCTTTTGTCCTCAAGAGAAACAAGATGGAGACCCAATTCTTTGTACCCTGACCTCGTTGGGGACATGCATTAAGACAAAAAGGAGCAGACCGCTCCGATACCACTAATCCAAATTTTATGAGCAGAATGAAATGAATACAGATTATTAAAATATGCTTAACACAGAATAACAGATATACAATAAAATTGGTTTTCTATTCAACAAGGAAATAAGTTGAAATTGTAAAATGCAGCGAAAAACAAGCTTGTTGGAATGGTGGCGGCTTATCTCTGGATATGATTACAATGAGGCTCTGAAGACCTTTTTACAATAAACAGGAATGTAAAAAACCCTAGACATCCAAAAACCTAACTCGAGGAGATGAAGCGCCAAAAGTCATGTGGGCCCCGTTTGGGTAAGTTAGTACATCAACTTCCCGGGGTCGTAACTTTTGCATACGATCTTTGTTTTAGGTGCACAATAACCCATTGGAAAGGTATTGTCAAGGAGATTCATTTTGGGGGCTCAATAAAATCCTTTGACTATCATTCATAAGCTTGATACTGAAAAACCTTTATTTAGGACTTCAAAATGGCCCCGGTAGTTAAAAACTGCTAAAAATAGTAAATTGCCAAAATTGACAGAAAACTATTTTGAGCGAGTTGGAAAAGGTGGGTGGCCACCGATATCCACCTGGATCATCTATAGCACTCAAAAGTTCTTCTCGGTAGTCAACTGCTTCCTCTTCATATTCTTCTTCGGTGTCTTCTTTATCAGAATCTTCTATTTCCATGACTAGAACTCTTTATGTCTCACTTTCACTGACTTCATCTTCATCTCATGAGGAGTTGTCTTCTTTGGTGCATAAACTTTTCTTGAAGACTTTATTTTTGGTTCTTTTGCCTTTATATGTTTGTTTTCTATTTGAATCATCTTCATCATTTATTTTCTTTTTCTTATGAGGACATTTGTTAGCAAAATGACCAATACCATCACAATTAAAACATATCAATGGAAGCTTACATTTATATCTATCGTCCGTTCCCTTTTTCAATCTTTTGACAAAGTTGGCCAATTTTTCATCATCTTCTGAGATGTCACTGCTACTGCTATATTCTTTTTCTTTTTGCTTTCCCTTTTGCGTTTTCATTTTGGATACTTTGAATGCTACTTCTTTTATACTCTGATTTTCCTGTTCGGTTCTCATTTCATAAGCTTCGAAGATTCCATGTAGTTCATCCATGCTTATTGAGTCTATATATTCTCTTTCTTCTAGTGTTGAGATCTTAGAATCAAATCTCATTGGAAGAGATCTTAGTGCCTTTTGAACAATTAGAGATTCTTCAATTTCTTCTCTCAATCCTATGATTACATTCATTGTTTCATCAACTCGTAAGAAGTAAGCTACAATATTCTCATATTCCTTCATCTTTAGTTGTTCAAATTGACCTCTGTAAGTTTGAAGCTTTGTTGTTTTTACTTTTGAATCTCCTTCATAAATATTTTAAAGTTTGTCCCAAATCTCTTTAACGGAGCTACAATGTATAACCTTGGTATATACTAAATCACAAAGACCATTCAGAACTGCATTTGTGGCTTCTGAATTTTTTAGACTGAGTTTATTTCCGTTGTCATTTGTTGGCGAAACTACTGGTTCTTTATATCCATCTACAATTGATTGCCAAACTTCAAATCCTTGTTCCTGTACATATGTTTTCATCCTTCTTCTCCATAATGCATACTTCTATACATCAAATTGTGGTATTCAATTTGTGTACATACTATTTCTCTCCATGATCTACCTTTCAGTGGTTAAACAGATTTCGGAAGGAACTTGCCCTGATACCAATTGTTGGATTACTGAGAGGGGGGGTGAATCAGTAATAGATATTTTTAATCCTTTTAACCGTAATATGCAATTGTTATTTATGTTTATGATCAATATAGCATTATTATCCAATAAGTGAAGAGTAAAT
Source organism: Picea engelmannii (assembly GCA_009831015.1). Lineage (NCBI taxonomy): Eukaryota > Viridiplantae > Streptophyta > Pinopsida > Pinales > Pinaceae > Picea > Picea engelmannii. The sequence goes on from ML779472.1 coordinate 82,026, forward strand.
AAACCATTAACAAATGAACAATCATACACATACACAGTACACCAATATTTTTTACGTGGAAACCCAATGCGGGAGAAAACCACATAATTATTTTTCTTATTTGTCTTTAATAATTACATTCATTGGAAGCACCAATTCCTTTGTTTTCTAGCTGCAACTGGAAGGAGGCTATGACCACCTATTTTAAGGCTATATCCTGAGGGAAGCTCTAACTCCCCAATTCTATGGCTAGAACTAGAAGGAGGCTACAACGCCCTATGTTCTTCGGATATAATCGGAAGGTGGCTACAACCACCTATCCTTGCCCCGTCAAATCGCCATGAAATATAAGTGCCAAATGTAGAAACTGAATATGTCACTGTCACAACCTATTATGTCAAATCTGTCACTGAGAAACCTGTCACTGTATACTCATCAACCAATCTGATTTGATCACATATACCTCAAACACTATACCACAAGTTTGTACCTCAAACCATGTGCTAAAACCTCATTGTTATACAACCTCTCTATGTACCAATAACTTCAGCAACATACCTGAACCAAAAGCCCTCAAACATGAACCAATACTAAACTTCAGTAGATCTGCCTCAGATCAAATCTACAACAAGCCCTAAACTTCCAAGAGGGAATCCAACAGATTTAAGAGGAAAACCCTCAACCAGATTCATAAATTCAACACTACACGTATGAAAACCATACGTTTTTTCATCTTGTAGCGTTCTGTTGTCGTGGTTTTGCTGCCGCGATTTTTTTGCTGCACTATATCTGCCACAATTTTTCTGCGGCACTTTTTTCTACCACGGTTTTTCGGCCGCGATTTTTCTACTGCACTTTTTCTGCCGCACTTTTTATGCCGTGATTTTTCTGCTGCACTTTTCTCTGTCAATAATACCCACCCAAATAACCTTTCACAAAATAGATATTCAATGATATTCAATAGGTGCTAATGGGAGAATCTTTCTCTCTTATTTATACTTCCATGTAGCTTCCTCAAGGGGTTACCTTCTAACCAACTTAACCCATTTTCCTTCTTTTAAGGCTAACTCACTTCTAACCACTCTACTACAAATAGTAAATCCTCCACTTCTAGTTGCAACTAAATTATTTTTAATTATTTTCTTATTGCAATAACTTAACCCATGACTAACTCCTAGTTTCACCCACTTGACTAGTCAACTTCTTTTAGGAGCTTCTAGAATTAATTTGACTTCTTTGACCTTTTAGATAACTCATGAGGGTTCTCCACTTCACTAGGCCATAACTCTCTAACCGTGAGGAGTTATTTGACGTTCCACATATCACCATAAATGGCATGACATGTATTATCCATCTAGAATAGTCTTACCTTCAAATATATTAAATTCCATACCATTATAGATCATTCAAACCAAATTCCCTTAATCATACTATTGGGGCTACTGAACTTACTTTAAGGGTTGACATCATTTAAAACCAACCCAATTAATCAACAACCCCCTCTCTCATGGAATCATCGCCCCCTATAACTCTTGTCCTCATCCATCTAGCAGTCATAAATGTATTTTATGATTAATAATGATCAAAACATTACATTTTCTGGGCACACTAGCCCCTTTAATTGTTTGGGTACTTTCACCTTTCATCAAATAAACAAAATACATTATTTAATATGGGGACTCAAAACTGGAGTATTACATTCAATAGAGGATCTCATTGACTAGAAACACCTTATATTCCATTGTTAATGCAAGCCAAAATTAAAAGATCTTGTGATAAACAGGGAATTACACTATGCACTTCATCATAAATATTGAACATAAGCATGCCATGAAAAGTCAATATTTGGAATCAACGAAGCTCGACGGGGACTACAATCTGTCGTTTCTTGAGAACAACTATTGGGATACCAAATGACTTAACATTTGTTTGCCTTATCTTGGGATTGGATGAGGAGTTATAGTAACCATATTATGGTTGTGCTATTGTAATAAGACTATTGTTTCACCACAAAGAAAAATAAATTCGAACATGTCTCTACTCCTAATGGGGGATATTGATACTTTTTTAACAAGGCGACCATCATATTTGGAAAATAATTTGAGAGGGATTTCACCATCAATTTATCGATGGAACATCAAAATCATAGAGTTGTCTGACCTCTGAAATCCGTGATAACGATTACAAATATCCTCGATTTGTATTGTATAGAGAATGGTGTAATTTTTCAATTCAAAGATCTTATGTTTTCTTTCGACACATTTTGAGAAAATACCCTAATAGTTGGGAATGTCAAATTCAAAATATGATTTTCTGATGTATACTTGTAAACGATGTGTTAATTGTACAGGTTCTTGTCGATAGAATGATCCAAAATACATCATGCGTAGAAAAGAGAGTTGAGTAGTAAATTCATGTGACTGAGTGAGAATCGTTTTGGTTGGTTGGGTAATAATTCTTGAGACTGAGTGAGAATCATCTTTGCTCGTTTGTTTGCATGTTCATCTTCTTCAAAACTAGCCGATACATATTTATTTTCTCGTTCGTCCTATTCAAGGGACATGGCTACTTCATATTCTTCAATTTCATTTGGTGCATATTTCATTTCTTGTTTGTGGAGTTCTAATATCTTCTGAACTATCTCACAAATTTGAGTTTTTCTCTCCCAATTATTTCATTTACAAAATTCTTGATTTCTTCAATATGGTAGTTGTAGTTTCCATAATGGTTGTAATCTTTGTGTTTTTAAGAATGTCATTAATATTTTCCATACTGAATCTATGTGACTTTCACCAAGCTTTTTCTCTGATACCAATTGGAAGAAAAATACGTGATATATATGAAATATATATTTAATAATTTTATTATTCGATAATTATTAGTTTTACAACCACATGTTTTTATACACGTAAATGAATATATTCACATCCATCTTGTCCAATGGATGTGACCTTACATTAATGGTATAAATAATAATTAAAGGACTTTGTAATATACAATAAAGTATATTACAGTAAATGCTAGACATTGCACATACTAGTAATGGAAGCACATGTGCAGGAGTGGTAATGTAAAAACAGTGGCATCGGCTTCCAATCTTGAGAAAAAATCTTGGAAAAACCACCAAAGGGAAAATTTGTGCCAAGATTTGACTACACATATGATTAACTTCCATCCGTAATAAATGAGTTAATTGTAAAAGGTAATTTTAATCCATGTCATTGGAAAATTGATAACATAAAATATTTAGCCATTTAATTTGAAGATGGAGCCTGTAATTGCTAATATTAAGCAACAAAATTGTTTATAAAGATTGACATGGATGGATTCAAATGAAATTTGGGAATTTCAGACAAATACTCGAAGCTTGAGTTCTAACTTCCATATCGTTTGATTGGGTAAAGGTAGTGGCAAAATAGAAGGAAAGAAAGGCACAATTAGAAAAACTTATATAAAAATGGCATACCTAAGCCACAAATTGTCCTCCGTAAGCTCTTATAAGATCATATACCCTGAATTATGATGAGTTGATTGAAATTGAACACTCACTTGAAGGAGCCATAAGTAAATCACTTTGCAAGTTGTGATCAATACACTAGCTATTCCCCAAGCCTATTTCTTGGGGATCTACTTAAAATGGGATGTAGCCAACAACAAGTTACCCATGTCTACGTTTGGCCATCAATGCTTATGTTGTAAATAGACCAAGAAAAGAACAAGAAGTTATGACTACATTCCAAATCACCACATGGGTCAAGGTGAGATAATTAAGGAGTTTTGGTAGTTCATGCCTTATTTATGAACAAATTGAATCCTAAAAAATAAAAAAATGTGCTTGTCATGCCACAAGCTCCATGGAAAGTTAATGGAAAAATAAGATTCCTTTATAACTTTATTATTTCATGCACTACCCCTTATGCTATAAGCCTTTGAATATAATAATATGTTACCCAAATGTTTAAAACAATGTACTATTAAAAAATAATCCCCAAATAAAGTTTGAAGCACATGCTATTTTGGAAAAAATGTACCAAATAGCCATCACACTTCATAATTTCAAAGATAATGAAGGGAAAATTGAAGGTGGGAGAAGTCCCCACCAAAAGATTGGGATGGATGGATTTGATCTAGCTTAGGTTTCTACTGTCTTGCATATCATTGCAAACATTTGAACAAAAAAATAACCATGTTCATAGAATTATTGTCAATACCACTTTCCCTCCAAACAATAAAAAATTATTGATTCCCACAATACAAATGTCACATACCCACTACAACGTAATAAAGTTTTCGTTTTTCCTCAAGGGACAGAATCCCCGAAGTCCTACGGGGGTCTAGTGTAGGCCAGTTCTTCCCTATTCACCTCCCTGTGATCGTGGGTTAGGACCACAGGCCAAACAAACCAGGCGCCTTTTCGTCTTTCGCGACTCTGCGATACAATTGAGTCCAATCTTGAAGGTAGTATGGCGAGGGGGCTTCGGAATGAAACCCTGGCTGTAGATCTGGGCGCGTAGATTTTGGCCGTCCAGATCTACCCGCCGCTTAACGACAAAGCACTAGCTCCCTTTCTTTATCCCTTAGTTCGATAGGACCACATACTCGCCTAAATGCAGGCGCCTTTCACAACTCGCGACCTCGCGAGTCGTGAGTCGAAGACCCTCGAATTTTCTTCACAAATTACCGATACCCGAGATCATGAAATGGATATAGCTTCCTTATGTCAGCGTCCTCTGCGCATGACCGCCGGCTAGGCTAAACTCTATCTCCTCTCGCTATTCGCCGCTTCGTGAGTTCAACGGTTGAACTCTCGTTCCTCCCTTAAGCGATCCTCCGAGACTTGAAAGTCAGCGAAGGTTGACCTTCCCTTCGTACTGCTCGCAACTCGCCCCTTCACGAGTTGTAGCGTCGAATCTTGGCACCTTCCCTTCACGAACCCTCGAGAAGCGTAATTTTCCCTCTCGTGTTCTCACTACTCGCGACTTCATAAGTCCAAGTGTTGAGCTCTCTTGCCCTTCTCCCGCGAATCCTCGAGACACGAGAAGTCAATGGAGCCTTAACCCCCCTTCTCTAGGCGATGCGTGTCCACCTGTCAATCACGTGGGCCCCACCTTGAAGTTTTTCCATGTGTTCTCTCGTGCTCAGCTCTCGAAACTTCGCTACTCGCGACTTGGAGCATCCAACCTTTGGGCTCTTACCTTGCGAACCTCCGAGTTCGCGAGATCCCTGGATCTTTGCCACCTGTCCTCCTCGGATGGACGATCCTGATCCTCTCGTGGCTTCGCCACTCGCGACTTGGAACATCCAACCTTTGGGCTCTTACCTTACGAACCTTCGAGTTCGTGAGATCCCTGGATCTCTGCCACCTGTCCTCCTCGGATGGACGATCATGATCCTCTCATGGCTTCGCCACTCGTGACTTGGAACATCCAACCTTTGGGCTCTTACCTTACGAACCTCCGAGTTCACGAGATCCCTGGATCTCTGCCACCTGTCCTCCTCAGATGGACGGTTTAGATTCTTTTGCCCCTATTCACGAGGACTTAACCCTCGTCTATCTCCCTATAGATCTAACGACTGTCGGGTTTTCTGGCTAAGATCTAACGGTTCAGATCGGTCCCGATGCCGCGCCCTTTCCCACTGCTCCTTGGACATGGAAAAACCAACGGTCTAGATGTTCTCATGGACCCTGGGGGTCTACGATTCCAATCTCCTTGCTATTCACGAAAATAGAGTAAAAAGGGTTAAGGCAATTAACGCCCTCGTTTATTCCTTCGATTTTAACAGTCGTGAATGACCGTAGATCTCCTGACAGGATCTCATCCATTGATCAATACTTATCCCTATGCTGCTACTTCGGGATTTTAAGAGGGTCATTCCTCTTCACACAGGGTTGTTAAGGCTTGCACATTCAAGTCCTTTTTCTCGGTTCTTGGTAAACCTTTCCAAGGGGGGAATCTCTGCGAAGAGGTCTATTCCGGGGCATTCCTAGAGATAGATAAGGGAAAACAAATTCTCGAGAACAGATTGGAAGTCTGACTTGGTTCAACATATGCATAATTAGATTCATTTATCAACATAATCCATGTGTGGTTTTTCTGTTATAAGCATATACAACTACTAGTACTGATCAAAATACCACACAGACCTTCTTATAATGAAAACATTCATAGTTTCACAACTTATGAGCATAACTATCAGAATACATATAATTCCAGATGCCAGAGGCAAAACACTTATCAGAAATAACACCAGGGTTAAGCAACTGCTGAGAGGGGTGCCCGTTTCCACCCAACTGTAGGCTTAGTGACTCCCAGCGGATTTACCACTAGCCACCCCCGAGCTGAGACCACGATGTTTGTGAGACTGCGTCTTCGTTTGCCAGTGACCAGGAGCGAAGGTTGCAATCCTTCCTCTCTGCTATCACTCACTCTGTGTGTTGCCAGAGTTCTCCCCTCGCGTCTGCCCCTAATCGCTTCTACCCCACGCCTTACCCTCTTGCGAGGTTGTGTGTGGCACGATTACCCTCGCGCTGGTCATGCCTGACGGCTCTACGGATGGGCGGTTCACCTCCCATCCCTCATTAAACCATCTACCTACCAGCCTGCGAGACATTTAATTCAGGGCCAGCGAGCCGCTTTTGGTTCTCCGGGCCAGTGGAGTCTAAATACGGTATTAATTCTTGGTGGAAGTTAACGCCACCTTTCCAGGTGCCTTCCATCGCCATCGTGGTCTCTTTTTCTGCACATCCCCTCTCAGCAGTCCTGCAATAAAATTCATAATGTTATTCACATTCATTAACCTTTTCCTCAAGGTCCATTTACATCACATATTCACATTTATGAGTTTGCCATAGTTCTTGGCCAGTCCAGTTATTTTTACAAACTGGGGGAAACAGGGTGTTACAATTCCCTCCCCCTTAAAAGGGAACATCGTCCTCGATGTTCTTATCTACTAACATGAATTGCATGTACAGAAGTAAACAAAATCGGATATGCCTGTCTCATGGCATCCTCCATTTCCCATGTAGCCTCATCTGGGCCAAAATGTTTCCATTGCACCTTGACCT